>JAAVUD010000099.1:0-194209 GCA_014898915.1 Fusarium chlamydosporum
GGGCGTACCCCCCCCCCCCCCCCCTAATCTATCATCCGTACAATTTCTAAAGCCCGCCAATCCAACCTTCTCGGTTATCAGACCCTTCGAATAGACTTGGGCCAAGGCTTCTCTGTACGCCATAGTCGAGGTTTCAGTGACAGACAGGCTGCCGCTTTGTCGGGCATCCCTTCGGTTTCTGCCATTAGCTTCCGTGGCAGGGTCAATAAGCTTGCATTTAGAGGTCAAGGGAAAGGAATTGTATGATAACCGCCGCTATATAAGGAGGACAGTACTGCAGATCATCATGGTCTGGCTTCTCACGACACCTTCTGTACTTTCTTTCGTATCACTCTCTGGCAGTAACGGGCAGGCCCGCATATCACATTCTTTTATTATTACTATACTCTCGTTTAACCAACATATCTCAAAATGCGTACTTGTGCTCTTCTGACAATTGCCAACTTTGGCATGGCGTTTGCTGCTGTACAGATGTACGGCCAGTGTGGTGGTAGCGTCTATTCCGGAGATAAGGAGTGCCCTTCTGGATCAACTTGTGTTGAAGCCAGCAAGTGGTACAGCCAGTGTATACCTGACTCTTCCTCCAATAAGGCTGCTTCAGTCAAGAAGACCGATTTCGAATTCCCTGCCTTCGGATTCCCCGGATTTCCTGCACCTCCCCAAGCTCCTGCTCAAGGTGGAAATAACGAGGGCGGCGATTATGGCCTGCCCTCTTTCCCTCCTGCTGTTCCTGCTCCCGGGGAACCTGTTGCGTCTCCTGAAGAGCCTGTCAATACTCCCTCGGACCCTGTCAACACCCCCGTTGATGCCCCCTCTGGTGCTCCTATCAACACCGTCATCGCCAGCCCGACTACCGCTCCTACCAGTGAGCCCGCCGAAAACGATTCTGGCTCTGGCTCTGGAGGTATCACACGAACTATCCCTGCCTCCAGCGGTGCTACTGCTGTTGCTACTGCTATTCCCGTCTCTGGTGAGCTTGATGGCGGCATGACCTACTACGATCGATCTCGTAAGTCTCCCGAATAGAGCTTTTGTGCCTAACTAGCTAACACGAACCAGCTGCTGTCTGCAAGGACCAGGAAGAGACTGGCGAGGCTGACGCTATGTTCATTCTCGAGGACGGCGCCACTCTCCGTAACGTCATTATTGGCCCCGGCCAGGCTGAGGGTGTTCACTGTAAGGGCTCATGCACTCTCGAGAATGTCTGGTTCGAAGACGTCTGTGAAGATGCCATCACCTTGAAGCAAAAATCTGGTACCTCTATCATCCGTGGAGGCGGTGCTTTCCACGCTTCTGATAAGGTCGTTCAGTTCAACGGCCGCGGTACCGTCGAGATCTCTGATTTCTACGTCGAGGACTATGGCAAACTTGTTCGATCTTGCGGTAACTGCAAGGACAATGGTGGTCCTCGAAATGTTGTCATTGAGAACATTGCCGCTGTCAACGGTGGCGTTCTCTGCGGCAGTAAGTTGGGCCCCTTACCTCCTCTCTACCTTATAACTGACATAGCTCTTAGTCAACACCAACTATGGCGATACTTGCACCATCTCCAATGCTTGCCAGGATGAGGGCAAGAACTGCGATCTGTTTGAGGGTAACTCTGATGGCAGCGAGCCTACCAAGCTGTCTAGCGGACCGGATGGTACTTCTTGTAAGGTGGACAGCTTTGCCAAGACCTGCTAATGGGTGCTCAAGGTCGAGCGGAGGATATTCGATGTCAATTGAGAATAGCATGCAACTGCGGCGGTATCTGAGCCCTCATCTACGGCGATGAATAAGACAAGAAACAATTACGTTGAGATATCGGAGACCCAGTGCTATCTTGTGTAAACGTGCCGGGTAGTGGTGGCAGACTGATCCGCCCAGTGCCGCTACTTCCCTCGAGTATAGTACCCAAGCAAGATGTTTTCGAACTTAGAGTGCCTCTGTACAAGCGCTAGAGTTGGTCTATACTAGAAGAGATCTATTTAGAACAGAAGGAGTACTTTTGTTAGATTGGGAAGTAGTGACTGATGAGAGCATAAGATAAGAGATTGGTGAGCCAGTTCATGCCATTCCCAAGGGCCTCTTAGACTACCTACTGGTCTACTATGTTCCGCAAGTATAACCTCTCCCAGTGATGGGGGGACAAATCAGCTTATCAACCCCAATATGAATTCTTTCGTACTTGATAAATGTCAGCTCGTATTTAGGAGAAGCAGATAATTGCCAATTTTACTCACTTATTCGAGGAATAAAAAAAGGTAGACCTGGCTTCAATAGCCGGGGAATAGTGATAACAACAGAAGGTCGACATCATCCATATAGATGAAAAGAAGAAGCACAAAACACATATTTTTTACATATAAGAGGTAGAATATCAATTTACGAATAAAACTCAACGAGACTTATATTTTACAGGTAAGAGCAGACAGTACTCTAGATCTTACATCCTATTTGTTCCTCCTAACCTAGACCTAGGTTTATGAACATTGCTATGAAAATACGAATTAGTGGATGAGCTGAGTTATGCTCATATATGAAAGGGATTCTCTAAAGCTTCTAGCACGATTGTGTTGACTATGCAATAAATAAAATTAAAGATACGAACAATAAGAACAAGTGGCGGAGCAAGATGAAGCAAATGCAAATTTGGGTGCCAAGTGACAAGAAAACAGAGCTGATTGCGAGCAAGAATTCATGAGAAATTGCTCAGGAGTCTGTAACATCTTCTCACTAACCAAAAACAAGAGAAGTTACACTCCGCAAGAATGATGACAAGGTGGTGGAGCTTGCAGATGACCTTCAGAACTTAACTGAGAACGAAGTGGCACAGCATGGTTTCCACGTGCCTTGCCCAATCCCGAAGAAACTCAACAGTCTTAAGATTCTCGCTGAACACACAATGGGTATGTCTCAATATGTGGTTTACTTCCCCAAAATGGTCCACCTCCCAAGACATCTAGGGGGAGGCAGATTCCGTCAGTGGGCTTTGTTACAGCTCAAGCAGAACAAATACTATACGTCCTTAACAGATCTACTGATCAAGTGATGATACGAGACACTCACTGGATATACGGTAAATCAGCCCTGCAGCAGTAAACCTTGTGGATAATGTCTCCCTGAATATAGACAAAGGCCACACAAATGAACAAAGCCACACCGTTGGATACACTTGGAAGTATCAGGCCCATTCCCCCAAAACAATGACTCTTTCGACATCACATGAGGCTTACATAATGACTACACAACAAAATCTTCTGCTTCCTGGGGGATATGCTAGGCTCCCTCTTTGAAGTCACTTACCAAGAACTTCCCTCTCTATACCCCAAAGAAACAACGCACTGACTACCTAGTAGAAGGCAATGGAAGGCGAAGCAGGAAGAACAAAATAGATCAGCATGCGCGTCTCGGGCAGGAAACGGCATTTCTCAACGGCATTTGTGCCTTTCCAAAGACCTCAACTTGGACCGATAATAGGCCCAGGTCGACATCATATAGCAAGGATTGAGTCGGAGAAGGAAAGGACAAAGTAACACTCGCATGTATGGAACCGGATTCAGACACTGACAGTGCCTTTAACACTTTGTAAACGATTTCTTTTTCTTGATAGAACCATTTAGCTGGTGGAGGGCGAACATTTACACCCAGGAAAAATGCACGTCTCGTCTAGACTACTGGCACTCAACTGTAAAAATTCAAACTCGGGAGGGGTATACACAACGGCGGGCAAACTCTCCGAAACTAATGAGCAGATTAACGACGGCGAAGCAACTGAAAGATTCGGAACTTCCACATCGAGCCACGCCATGAGACTATCATGCCGATGTTTGACAGCACGGAAGCCGTTGACAAGGATGAGAATGGCTCGGGAAGCGACGAAACGGTGATTGCACACCACTAGAGCCTAGAACGACACCCAGAGGGACAAACGGTTGTCCCAATGGAGAAGATTGAGTCGGAAAGACGGGCAATATCACGATACCGAGTGGAAGAGCAGGTCATAGTTGTGGAGGAAGTTGATGTTTCCAAGTACCTAGGTAGAAGGATGGAATGTCGTTGACAGAGTCGAGGCTTAGCTTCATGCACGATTCGTATAGCATACCCTTGTCAGAGTGTAAGACGTTTAGGGCGATGCAAGCGAGCGATGAGGCTCAAAGATGAAGGCATTGTCTGGGGGAAGATGGGGATGTCGTTGTCTAACATCAAGATGACAACCCTGTCAAATCGCTATACGAATCGTGCATTAGCGTGGGATCTTGTGATTGGCGCGTAGAATATTCTGGGGCAAATTGGCAAAGTACCTGATATCAATATGTGAAATGTACTGCAACTCAAAGTACCTCAATTTCCATCTGCATGGATCGACTGCTTTGCCTGTCAAGGCCTAACACTGATAGGCTGGATCCCCTGAGGGAGATTGGAAAAAGTGAGCGCGCCAATCGTACAACACGTTTTCTTATTCGGTTTCTCCATCGCGAGAATTGTTTCTTTGCCTCAGCTTCTTCCATGGATCTTGGTCACACGCCCCCTTGCACTAATTAATTTTCCTTCCCGTTAGTTTTTAATTATCTTTTTTTCTTCTTCTACTTGCTTACTGAATCAGTCACTTCTCCTTGATAATCTTCATCAGTATTTGACCTTCAGCGGATACTGAACTCCTAACTAGGGAATATTTCTTCAATGCCCTAGTCCTCGATTGGACGTCACCGTCACCGCTCGCTCGCTCCCCTTTGTGGTCCCTCCCTCCCCCCTGGTAAACTATTTGTTGTCATGGTTTTGTTTGCTCCGAGGGACCGAAGTACCACGTCTGCATCTTTCGTCAACCAAAAGCGCAACTGAGCTGAGGTGTCCAATTGCTTCTCTTCCATTGCATTGACAAGACCCTCTCTTGTCTCTGCTGCATGCACGCACTGTGAGACAAGGACAAGCACACTCTGCCGTCCGTCAAAGCCTGATTGACAATTAGGCTCTTAGCCTCTTTTTTTGGTCGCCTCTCCAACATATATAAAGGTTCAAGAGAACCTACCGGTCAAAATGTCGTCAAGATATTCTTTACGTCAAACTCCCAGGTTTGTTCGCCTTTTGTTCTGATTGCTTGCATCATAGACTAACTAGCATTGCGCTCCCAGGAAGAAGGAACTCTTCGAGGGCATGGTAGAGACCCCTATTCGTCGTTCACGTTCAGCGCGTCGCCAGACTTCTCAACCCCTTTCAGACGTTGAAACCGACTCTGCTGCCGAGACCCTTCCCCAACCTACACGTCGACGAACAGCCAGATTCAAGGAGGAGCTGGACGAAGAGACAGACTCCGACAACATGGGAGCTGTTAACAGAGCTGCCAACGGCAAGACCAATGGTCATGCCAATGGCAATGGCAATGGCCACACCAATGGAGACGTGACCAACGGCCATGCCACCAACGGCCATGCCACATCCAACGATGCTGCCCCTACCCAGGTTGTCCTGGAGAAGAGCGAGGGCACTTCCCACGATCCTCATGTGGTTGATGGCTGGAGACCTGGCCAGGACCCCAAGATTGATTATTCTGGAGAGTTCGAGTTTGGTGGATCTTTGGGTACTGCTGCCATGATGATCCTTTTCCCCTGTCTCATGTGGTATATGTGGATTGGCGCCACCTACTACAACGGCAAGATCCCTCACAGAATCGAGGGTCAGTCTTGGAGCGAGTTCGGCGCTCATCTCCTCAACCTCGTTTATACTGGCGCATACCCCCGTCTACAGGTCTGGGCTTGGTACTGGTCTTATCTCATTGTTGAGGGTGCTTTCTACTGCCTTCTCCCTGGTGTTTGGGGCTACGGTAAGCCTCTGCCTCATGAGGGTGGCAAGCAGCTTCCCTACTACTGTAACGCTTACTGGAGTCTTTACACTACACTCGCCTGTCTTGCCGGTCTGCACTTCTCCGGCATCTGGCCCCTGTACAACGCCATTGATGAGTTTGGCCCTCTTCTGTCCGTCGCCATTCTGAGCGGCTTCCTTGTCAGCTTTGCTGCCTACTTCTCCGCTCTCTGGCGTGGCAAGCAGCACCGCATGACAGGCTACCCCATCTATGATTTCTTCATGGGTGCCGAGCTGAACCCCCGCATGTTTGGCATTCTTGACTTCAAGATGTTCTTTGAGGTCCGCATGCCCTGGTACATCCTCCTCATCCTCAGTCTTGGCACTGCCGCTCGTCAGTATGAGCAGTATGGCTACGTCTCTGGTGAGGTTTGGTTCCTCGTCATGGCTCACTTCCTCTACGCCAATGCCTGCGCCAAGGGTGAGGAGCTCATCATCACCACCTGGGACATGTACTACGAGAAGTGGGGTTTCATGCTCATCTTCTGGAACCTGGCTGGTGTTCCTCTCTCCTACTGCCACTGCACCATCTTTCTGGCCAACCACCACCCTGACGAGTACCGCTGGAACCGAGGCATCCTTGCTGCCATCTATGTCGCCTACCTGTTCTGGTACTGGGTCTGGGATAGCTGCAACAGCCAGAAGAACCGTTTCCGTGCCATGGAGAAGGGCAAGCTGGTTCTGCGCAACACCTTCCCTCAGGTTCCTTGGCAAACTCTTCACAACCCCAAGACCATCGTCTCTCCCCAAGGAACTATCTTGGTTGACGGTTGGTACGGCCTTGCTCGCAAGATTCACTACACTGCCGATGTTTGGTTTGCTGTCTCTTGGGGTCTGATCACTGGTTTCGAGAGCCCCTTCCCCTGGTTCTACCCCTTCTTCTTCTGCTGTATGATCGCTCACCGAGCCGCTCGCGACATCCACCGCTGCCGTCGCAAGTACGGCGACGCCTGGCTCGAGTATGAGCGACGCGTTCCTTACCTTTTCATTCCTGTAAGTCTATTCATCACTCTTGACTTGTCGACTTGTCGCTAACATTTGCCAGTACGTTATCTAAGGAATTTCTTGAGAGTATCTTTTAAAATTGATCTCTACCTGGGAGGACGAAGTCCTTCATTTCTATCACTCACTGCCTTTAGCCATTGAAGGCGTTGTGTTGAGCGGGCAAGTGTGCAATGGAAACATGCACCAAACGCCACATGATAAACAAAAGGGGTAATCTACGCATGAAGAGACGAAGAGACGTAATATGAGGAGGTTTGAAGGAAGGCTGGACATGTCTGTAATGACTTGGTGAAAAGGATTAAACTTCCCATGGCGGTTCTTAGACCTTGTAATTATTTTCCTTGCTTGCATATATTTGCTATTATTAGCTTCTGTTTGAACGATTTAATGCTTTTGGAAAATGTTCCTTCCTTGAGCGGCGCTTTTGCATATTATTGTGATGCTACTGGCGTATGAGGCACCCTGTGTCTCTTGACATTCAAGCTACACCAAGGCTTTTCGTTTACTTTCAAAACGTGCCAGTAAATAATACCAAACTCAATGCAAGCGAAACAATTAGCAATAGCATACACTGGTTACTCGAGTTCCCTTCACCGTCTATGATGAGAAGCCACCCAGAGAAAAACACGCGCATTGACAGTATTTTACAGAAACCATCCTCATTGCATTCCAGCCACCTTCTTCCTCCTAGTAAAAACATAACAAGAGCTCGAGTCCATTATCCCATTTCCATGCACAAAAAGGGCAGATGCAAGATCAAAACTGACCATGCGCCCACGCCTCCAATCCCCTGCTCGAAATTCATTTGCAGATCAAGAAGCAGGGAGAGTTCTAACGCCGTATGTGATCTCATTCATTTCTGCCACGCCGTAGACCAGCTCGTGTGTTTGAGTAGATTCTTGTCAAGCTAAGATCTAAGCAGGCCGTGTCGTGTTATTCGTCTAACAGACAGCATCAACGGTGGCCTTAGAGTTCATGAGCAGAGCAACGATAAGACCGTAAAGACCTGACAAGTGGTTAGGCGACTGAAGACTTCCAAACGAATACGATAGAACATACCGAGGACTTCAGCGAAAATGAGAATCAGAATCATTCCGACGAAGAGACGGGGCTGTTGAGCAGTTCCTCGGACACCAGCATCACCGACGATACCAATGGCGAAACCAGCGGCGAGACCAGCAAGACCGACAGAAAGACCAGCACCGAACTGAATGAAGCTAGTGAACAGAGGGAGGTCCTGTTTCAGACCGTCGGAAATAAGAACCGAGACGACGAGACCGTAGATACCAATGATACCAGCCATAATGACGGGGACAATGTCTGTAGTAAGTTAGCACCGAACGATTCCTGAATGCTGGTTCTGAAAGGCGGCGTACTCTTGACGATCAGGTCAGGGCGGAGGACACCCATGGCGGCGATACCGACACCAGACTTGGCGGTACCATAAGAGGCACCAAGGCAGGTGAAGACAATAGCGCAGGTGCAGCCCATGGCACCGAAGAAGGGCTAGATGAAGGTTAGTTATGTGCATTTCGTTGATAAACCGATATCGTCGACCGCCTCACGATGGAGGTTGGGCGTCGCGAGGTGACGTCGACGGTACGGATGACGTGGAAGACTAACCGAGTAAACGGGGCTGCAAAGGCGCGCATGTTAGCTTCAATCATCAATGATTAATTTATGCGAAGGCATCTCGACAGGTTTTCGCGTTGAACGATGATGCCTGAAGCTCCGTCTGATGCAGAGGGAGCTTGATGATGTCGGGGGCAAGGAGGCGCGCAAGCACATACCAAAGTTCGCTAACCATCTTGACTGTTTTTACGCGAAAATGTAGCGGATATCAATCGAAAAAGGTCGTGATAAAGGAGACGTAATGGACGTGGAAGCGACGGACGAGCTGTGTTGTCGGGAGATGAAGTCGTTGGATAACGGGTCGGTTGCTTGAGACGAAGATGTCGAGGTAAGGTGTGCTTGTTAAGGTCTCATTCCAGGTTGGCGTCTGGTTGGCGGCAAGTTTTGCTGTACTCTGGTAGGAGGGAGAGCACGGGGGAGCATTACATAAGACGCCACGGGGCTTCCGCTGTTTCGGATTAAAGATGGGCCTGACGCACTAGTTTCTGGGTGGTGGATCGGTGAGCAGAGTGGGCTTCTGCAACTTAGCCTCGCAGCCGACAGCCACACAAGGCTCGCCGCCACATATGAAATTTTCCGCCTCGGCGCATATGCTTCTAACTTTTTTTTCTCTTCTTTTCTTCTTGACTTTGTCGATACATCGCCAACCACGTTCCATTCCCACCATCAATTTTTAGTCCTCAGGGCGAGCCAACGCAAGGAACCCTGAATCATACCATCTTGTACGTTTCGATACAGCTACCGCCTGTCAACAAATATTTCGACCGCTACGTCCAGACCCAGCTACTGACCGCCCGCTGTAGAACCTTTCCTCAATCCAACCTCGGTTTTAATCTTCAAAATGTCTGAGAGTGCTGGTACGATCTGCCTTTTCTGAACTTTCCAATTGTTATGTGCTAACCTTTCCGAATAGCCTGGCCCCTTGCCGATCAGAAGCTCGAGCAGGAGCTTCTCGATCTTGTTCAGTCTTCTCAGCGTAAGTTCTATTCGAATTAATTTGCCCGAGAGGTTGTCGCTAATATATCAAACAGATGCTCGCCAGCTGAAGAAGGGTGCCGTAAGTGTTGCTCGATTTGCAACTGTCGCTCAACCCTCACTAACAATGATGTAGAACGAGGCCACCAAGACCCTGAACCGTGGTGTTTCCGAGCTTGTCATCCTCGCTGCTGACACTCAGCCTCTCGCCATTCTCCTCCACCTCCCTCTTCTTTGCGAGGACAAGAACGGTAAGCGTAATTGTTTAAAGAAGGCGGTCAACTTGGTGCTAACTTATGTTTGTCAGTTCCCTACGTCTACGTCAGCAGCAAGATGCACCTCGGCCGTGCCTGTGGTGTCAGCCGTGCTGTCATTGCTGCCAGCATCACCAGCAACGACGCCAGCGAGCTCGCCGGCCAGATCCGAGCTATGCGCGACAAGGTTGAGCGCCTCGCCATCTAAGATACCCAACGAGACGAGGAGGAAAGCAAAAGATGGAAATATTTTCGCCAATGGGCAGTCAGCTTTAAAAGGCTGTTCGCTGCCGCTTAGATCTGTTTCCGATTTTAGATGCTTCGGGTTCAGTTGCTTGGTGCAGTAATTGGTGTATGAAATTTGAGACCGCTGGGTAAAATAGTAATATCATCAACTGTCTTGACGAAAGCTAAATACGAAAACGAGCTAAAGTGGATATGTTAAACTATTTTCTGATGCGAATGCGGTGTCGGCGGCTTTTTGGCGCTATATAATGGTTACAGTAGGTAAACTGCCAAGTTATGACGTCTCCACTAGGTACTAAAATCGATTAAGCTGATGCGGTCATATCTGATTTCTGTTAAGTGAACTGCAGTTTATCCTGGCCCCTTCTGCAGCTGGTCCGTAACTTGACTCTTGTATCTCTTCTTGTCGCTTGACCGTCAATCTCTTGCTATTGTTCCCCTGCTGTTGCTTTTGGATGCCCATACACTATCGCTAACAAAAATTGCGTGCCCCGCACAATGCCAGCCATCGCTCGCAAGCTCCTCATCTGCGCAGCGATAGATGGGCTTGTAATACAGCCTCTCTCTTCCAAGGGTCAACGGCCTTTCCAGCCAGTTCGAGTTAAATATGGCGATGCGTCTATCTCTCGTGTCCCACGCGAACATGTGCCAGACGATTCCAAACCAGATTCGTCTTTTGAAGCTTTTGGAGTAATTGGTATGTGATCTTGCGGCGCTTACCAGCCTGTCCTATGTAAGCCTGGAGACTAATTGGCTCCATGACTCTAGGCCTCATCACTGTGTCGAAACTAAGTTATCTTGTTACTATTACCCGGCGGCAGCAGGTCGCACAAGTTTGCGGCCATCCCATCTACGTTGTTACCGAAGTTGCCCTCACGCCGTGTACATCGAAGACAGGCGCCGAAGAGGCCATAAGGAGAACTTCAAACCATCTTTCACGCCAAGCTAGAGACTCGGGGAATGAGAGTGACAGTAGTGAAGAAGACACCGAGTTTCCTTCCAGAGCATCAGATGAGGTAGATGATGCTGTGATCGAGGACGGCGATGCGAGACCAGGTTCGGCCAGGAGTCGTGTTGCTGAAGATGTGATTCGCAGAAGAGGCAGTTATGGCCGATTTGCGCAGCGTTGGTTCAGTCGAAGTGGTTGGACCATGGACCAGAAGAGGAACATGGGGCTGAGTAATGCTTCAAAGGTCCCAGAAGCTGATTCAACTGCCATTGAATCGTCTTCAGACCAGACACAAGAAGGTCTTGAAAAGGTCGCGCCCAGTGAGCCTGAACTGTTGCCAAAGTTGTTGCGAACCGCACAGGTTCTCTTCGGCTCATCTCGAAGTTTCTACTTCTCCTATGACTTTGACCTTACTCGTTCACTCGACGAAAGATCGGGGCCTCCAGATACTGAGACCCCTTTATATAACCAAGTTGACGATGTGTTCTTCTGGAATCGCCACCTCTTGCAGCCATTTACATCGAGCGGCCAGGATTGTCTAGCATTACCCCTGATGCAGGGATTTGTGGGACAGACGAGCTTTGTTGTTGATAACCAGCCTCCGCAAAGCGACGACAAGGGCAAAGATTCTGTCGAGCTGTCCGATCTCTCACCTTCGAAGGAGCATTCGGAATTTCCGGGAATTGGAAGCTCTAGGGCCTCTATTGATCTTCGTCCTTCGGAGAAGAAGTATCTCATAACAGTGATTTCGCGCCGCTCCACGAAAAGGGCTGGTTTACGATACCTACGCCGAGGCATTGACCAGGATGGTTTCGTTGCCAACATGGTAGAGACCGAACAACTTCTCTCCACGCCTACATGGGACCCTTCTTCAAAGGTCTATTCCCTTTTGCAAGTAAGAGGCAGTATCCCACTGTTTTTCACGCAGTCCCCATATGCTTTCAAGCCCACGCCCATACAACAGCACTCCGAGGAGGCCAATCAGGCTGCGTGTCGTAGGCATTTCGAGAGTCTGTCTAGGAATTACGGCCAACTTCAAATCGTTAATCTTGTGGAAAAGCACGGTGTCGAATCGATTATTGGTTCTGCATACGAGAAAGCAGTAGGAGAAGTCAACAAGAGTGCAAGCCAAGATCACGAAATACCTTTCGAGTGGTTTGATTTCCACGCGGCTTGTAAGGGCATGAAATTTGAGAACGTCAGCATGCTTTTGGATCAACTCAGAGACAAGATTGAGAGTTTCGGCAGTACCGTGCAAAAGGATGGTAAACAGCTGGCTCGGCAGCAAGGTGTCTTCCGAACCAACTGTATGGACTGCCTTGACCGAACCAACGTCTGCCAGAGCTCGTTTGCAAAGCACATGCTTGAAGTGCAGCTCAAAGAGGAAGGTTTCGACATGAGCGCACAGACTGACCAAGTGACGGCTTGGTTTAATACTCTTTGGGCGGACAATGGTGACGCAGTGTCGAAGCAGTATGCGTCAACGGCAGCGATGAAAGGTGACTACACAAGAACACGGAAGAGGGATTATCGTGGAGCTTTGAATGATTTAGGCCTCGGTCTTGCCAGATATTACAGCGGGTATGTTTATCAACCACAATTCTGAGTTTGTGGATTTCTTGCTAATCAAAACAGCATGGTAAATGACTACTTTAGCCAAGCAGCCATCGACTTTCTCCTAGGAAATGTAACGGAGAGGATCTTCGAAGAGTTTGAAAGCGACATGATGACAAAGGACCCAGCAGTGTCTATCACCAAGATGAGAGAGCTGGCTGTCGAGTTATGCCAGAAGCGAGTGATAGCCGATGAGAGGGAAGAGTTCCACGGCGGATGGGTACTTCTGAGTCCAACTACACCCGACGTCATTAGGTCCTGGCCATTGGAAGAAGTCGTTCTCCTCCTGACAGATGCAGCTCTCTATTCATGTCGTTTTGACTGGAAGTCCGATAAGGTATCCTCCTTCGAACGCGTTGAACTCGACAGTGTCACGGGTATTAAGTACGGCACTTACATCACCTCGACAATCTCACTTTCCCACGTCGACGAGGTTAAGAACGCCGGCTTCGTAGTGACCTACAGTCCCGGCAAGAGTGATATTCGTCGCACCAACACACGAACCCTTTCAAGCCGCGGTACAGTGGCAGGAAAGGACAACCCAGCCGAACAAAAAGATGCTAGTTTACCCGCTAGTTTGGCCAACCTGCTCACGAGCAAAACGTCTTCACCGTCACCTCCAAGCGTTCGCCGTCTTGTCTTCAAGGCGACCAACGCGGACTCGTCCGTTGCTGTCTTAGGTGATGACGGCCCGAAGCAAACCGAAACCCAGCAAGTGTCCACGATCTGTGGTGATATTGAACGACTGGCACTGGAAAAGCAATCCGGGCCACCAGAAGAAGAGCGAAAGACTCTTGTAGAGTCAGGCCCCATCATTTCTCTTGAGGAGGCGAAGAAGAACACAGGGTTATTGGAGCAGCTGGGACACTCACTCAAGAAAATGGTGTGGGCTTGATTGGCCCCAGCATTCAAGAAACGACTAGATAACCAACCAATACGTAATAATCGCATAGATAATAAAATACACGATACCAATGCATTGCTCGAAACGGTATCCTTGATCAGATTGGTTTTTGGAGACGATACAAGTGCATCTGGTAACGCATATTCTCCAAAGCGATAGGATAGGATAAGCCTTCCGGAAGACGAAACCATATAGAGTCGTCCGACTGAAGCTTTTCCCATGAATATCCAGGAGTATCAGTTTCGAGAAGAGTGTGGTCCAAGAGCCACTGCATAGGGTATTTCTTCTTTTCTTTACCCAGAGCTGCCTCGGAGTAACTGCCTGGGCTGTCCACCACAAGAACTAGACTGTTGGGGGCGAGAACTTGTCCTAGGTTCTTGAGGAATTTGGTCGTCTTTCCAATACCCGCTGTCGTATATAGTTCGTTGAGGGTAAAGAGCATAGTCAAGAGAATAGGTATCTTGCCGTTGGCGCACTGAGCTGAAAAAGAATCGATGTCAAGATTTAAGACATCCTCCTGCACGAAACTGAGAGCGAGTTGATCTTTTCCTAGCATGGGGTGGTTGGCAGCTTGACGAGCTGCTGAGGCATACTTTGAGATTGGTGGTGGGTTGATAGTACAGGACTCTAGGAGAGATACGACCTGCGCCCATGGACCTGAATCGAGCAGCGTGAGATTGCCGTTAGTGGACGTAGTTTGGATATAGGAAGCGAACGCAATGTGCTCAGCTGCACAACCACCGACGGACAGCATGTGTAGAGAGGTATCCCGTGAAGTGGTGCTGTCAAGTTTGAGATCTTGGATGGCTTCTATTCCGGCGGCAGCATTCTGTTTAGACTTTTCATTTTCGTTCCCAACGGTCTCACTTTGAGTATGACCAACAACAGGCTCTTCGTGTTTTGTCTCCTTGTTATGAATCAAAATAGTATCAAGGTGACTCTTGATGCTGAGCAGCACCGTAGCATAGCAGAGGGCTCGTGTGGGGCTCCATCGAGCAGCATAGGCCTCAACATAATCCTCTCTGCCAAATGCGGTCGCAAATTCTCTGTTGAACAAAGCCTGCTTTATCTCCTGAAGAATCCTTGTGAAGTCATCCGAAGTGAGTGTCTCGTTGAAAGCGCTTGAGAAAATATTTAGAAGACGCTGCTGCTCCTCTTCGCTTTGGAGAGCTGGTGAAGAGGCTTCTGGCGGGGCATTTGACTTTTTGCTGCTCTGCTTCGACGAGGACGCAGCCTTCTTGGAAGGGCCTGTTTTCTTGACCATTTCTTTCTCTCTATTCTGGAATGTCTGGGCTTTAGCTCATTGGCTGTGTGCTATTGGCGAATAAACAAACCCGAGGTTGTCGTAGGTATCGTCGGGTTGCCGGTTGATTTGATACTGGGGAAAAAAGTTGTCGGACATATTTCACCGATGAAATCGAGGACCCCCACTTGGATCGAGGACTGCCCTAGAAACCTTGAAGTGAGCTGGCGGTTCTTCGGTGAGAGACAGTTGAAAGCAACGGTGAGTGTAAGTGACGGAGCCATAATTCATCATATGGAGTAATCTTAGCAATCAATATCGTGAACATTATCACATCACTTCTTGAATCTTGTCCAAAATTTGTCAAGACTGCCAGGCGGCCGCGAAACTTTTGCTTGGGGGATTCAAAGGTCTTACATAGAAATGTCATATCATTCATCAGCAGTTACGGCATCATTGATAAACATTGACATAGTTTATCCTTTACCGCGTTGGGCTGGAAAGTGCTGCATGTAGGTACCACACCTCAAGCTCTTGGCTGCCTGGTCTGGCCTCGTCTTGTCTTGTCTCGTCTTGCCGTCTCATATCTTCTCATCTTGTCTTTTTGCTAGGACCGGTATCGCTCCCCATCAAAATTTCAAGCTCCAGCCTCGAAGACGATAAAGTGGTTAGCTTACTCAACCAGTTGCGGCTGTGACATTGGATCCAACATCATTCATTAGCCGCACCTGTGGCAGAGGCGGAATTGTATGTATACGGCATTGTATCCGACTCAATAGGAGCAATCGGACTTGGGGGTGCTGCCCCTCCTGTCCCTTGTCTCCCGTTGTCTTGAACCCCTCGTGGGGGGGCTCATGTTTTAGGCGTACCAATTCAAAAACTCGTTGGAATTTCTAGATCAGCCATTGGACATTTTTGCCTATTTCAGCGTTTTTGATTGCCGGCCAATTTAACCAGTAGGCGACATCCAGCCGCCGCAGAATTGGGATTGAGGGAAATAAAGTGCATTTAGCTGAGATCTTGGGAGGGTGGAATCATCCAGCTAAGCGCGTTTAGTAATACTGCATTGCACCTTTTGTTTACTTACACCCAACCAACCAACCACTGTGGCTAATAAATAATTTATCGTTTGTGGATGAAAATTTTGGTTGTCGAGGCCAAGAATCGCCAGCAAAGCATCTAGTTATGCACGGTTCACATGCTGGATAGAGAGATAGAGAGGAATAGAAACTCATCCAAGCAATGCAATGACGAAGTGGCCACTCGACGTCACAGCAGCGAGAATTTGTTGCGAGCAAATGCCGCCGTTATGGAGATCCAACATGGATATTCATGCTGCTGATGAAAGAGGAGGGTCCACAGCCTTGAGCAGCCAGGTTAGTATGGAGGTAGTGTACTGTAAGTACCTGTAGCTGTCAAGATGCAAGTGCCTCTCTGAGACAAAACAAGACAAGACAAGACCCTGAAATCAACCAGACCAATGGATCTATTTCAAACACGCATTGAATCCGTAGCTAATGACTGGATTGTAAGCAAAAAAAAATGCTTTTACCCAGCGGAATTGATTGCATAAACAGACAAGCCTCCATGATAACAGCTGCCATGAGAAAAAGACAACAGTACCTACGTACTAATCGTAGGTAAGGAGGGGCACCCTGTTACCCTGGGCTGGCGTCACTGATGATACCCCCCCACCGGAAGCTCCACTCGGCGTGTCGCCGGCCACATTGACCTCGTTCGGCGGCGACGGCGGCGGCGGTTGAGAGACATTACATTGGACAGTTTCATACATACGGGTTGAATCTGAGTTTTGGGGTGAGGATTCGACAGGTAAAGGTGAAGCTGTCGGGCTACCCTTTTGGGTGGTTGGTTGATGGGAATTAGTTAGGTAGCATGGGATCCGACCCAGTAGTGTCAGTACTTTGTAGGTACAGTACAGTACTGTTCTAAGGTTTTGGGGATATCATGAGGCGAGCCTTGATACTGCCATGAGAATCAGCATCAACAGTCATCTTCAACAACCTCGACAATGAAAAAGATAGCTGAGGTACTATTCACCCATATGTAATGCCACCCATACATAACTTAGTATCTGGCATCCTGTCAACTTGAATATTATACGGGATATCACCCGACCGAATTTTCTACAAGACTGGGAAAAATGGAGACCGCTAACAATTCATGACATGGACTACCGTACCTGTACCCCTCCACCCTTGAGCTTTTGAGGTATCCGTAGACCGTGGGTAGGAGGTAAGGTAGGTACAGGTAGACGTCAGACGTGCTCCGTTTTATCTTTCCGTCATTCTACCTTCACCTACCTGGGCTGGGCTGGACTGGGCTACCTTCCTTCCACTCCCTTTTTCTACTTCTCTTTCCCCTCCTCCTCCTTCTCCTCTTCTTCCTTTTTCTTCTTCTTCTTCTTCTTCATATATCCAAATACTCATAAATCAGTCAAAATGGGTTACGGCGAGATCGACAAGAAGGCTATCAACACCATCCGTGTCCTTGCGGTAAGCTCCCCTCTTTGCTTGCGTTGCTCTACTTTCTTTCCCCTCTTCGAGCTCATTGAATTGGTTTTTACCCCGCCACGTCTGCCCCGCCATTTCTTACCATGAGGGATGAGCGAAGAGCAACAACGTGGTGAGAGTAACAACCGCAGAGAGCATCGTGGTCTGGTATTCTGGCAGCTTGGGATTGAATCAAAGTGTTCAGTTGAAATCCGACAGCTCCACAAGATCTTAAGAGTGAATCGCGAGAGAGAACCATGAGAACTAACACGCTCGACAGGCCGATGCGACCGCTCACAGCAACTCGGGACACCCTGGTGCTCCTATGTGAGTTTACCCAGCCTCCGATTGAACGATGAGAATACATACTGACATTGTTGTGACAGGGGAATGGCTCCCGTTGCCCACGTCTTGTTCAACAAGTTCATGAACTTCAACCCCAAGAACCCCGACTGGTTGAACCGTGACCGTTTCGTCCTCTCGTAAGTCAACCGACACCACAGTTTCTACTGCGTCCGTCCACTGACCCTTTCGCGCTTTAGCAACGGACACGGTTGCATGCTCCAGTATGCTCTCCTCCACCTCTTCGGTTACGACCTCAGCATCGATGACCTGAAGGCTTTCCGAGTATGTTACCTGAACTTTTTGTTTCCACTTCCGCATGCTAACAATCTCGCAGTCCGTTGACAGCCGCACTCCCGGTCACCCCGAGGCTCACGACACCCCCGGTGTTGAGGTTACCACTGGTCCTCTTGGTCAGGGTATCTCCAACGCTGTTGGTCTGGCCATTGCCCAGGCTCACACTGGTGCCGTCTTCAACAAGGACGGTTTCGAGCTTGTCAACAACTACACTTACTCTTTCCTCGGAGACGGTTGCTTGATGGAGGGTGTCTCCAGCGAGGCTTGCTCTCTGGCTGGTCACCTCCAGCTCGGTAACCTTATTGCCATCTGGGACGACAACAAGATCACCATTGACGGTGACACCGCTGTTGCCTTCACTGAGGACGTCCCTAAGCGATACGAGGCTTACGGCTGGCACGTCATCAAGGTCGAGGACGGTGACCACGACCTTGAGGCCATTGAGGCTGCCATCAAGGAGGCCAAGTCCGTCACCGACAAGCCTTCTCTTATCCAGCTCAAGACCACCATTGGCTACGGCTCCAAAAACCAGGGCACTCACGGTGTCCACGGTTCTCCTCTCAAGGCTGACGACATCAAGCAGTTGAAGGAGAAGTGGGGCTTCAACCCCGACGAGAGCTTCGCCGTTCCCCAGGAGGTCTACGACTACTACGGTAAGCGATCTTCCGAGGGTGCTGCCCGTGAGCAGGAGTGGAACCAGCTCCTCGCCAAGTACAAGGAGCAGTATCCCAAGGAGCACGCCGACCTCCTCCGCCGACTGAGCGGCGAGCTTCCTGAGGGCTGGGAGAAGAGCCTCCCCGTCTACACTCCCTCCGACCCCGCCATTGCCTCCCGAAAGCTGTCCGAGACTGTCCTCGGCAAGGTCGAGAGTGTCATTCCCGAGCTCTTCGGTGGTTCCGCCGATTTGACTGGCTCCAACCTGACCCGATGGAAGGAGGCTGTCGACTTCCAGCCCAAGTCCACTGGTCTTGGTGACTACTCCGGTCGATACGTCCGATACGGTGTCCGTGAGCACGGTATGGGTGCTATCCTCAACGGTCTCGCTGCCTACGGTACCATCCTTCCCTACTCCGGTACCTTCCTGAACTTCGTTTCTTACGCTGCCGGATCCGTTCGTCTGTCTGCTCTCTCCCGCGTCCGAACCATCTGGGTTGCCACCCACGACTCCATCGGTCTCGGTGAGGACGGTCCTACCCACCAGCCTATTGAGACTCTCGCTCACTTCCGTGCTCTCCCCAACACCATGGTCTGGCGACCTGCCGACGGTAACGAGACCAGCGGTGCTTATTACGTCTGCTTGACTGCCAAGCACACTCCTAGCATCATCGCTCTCTCTCGCCAGAACCTTCCCCAGCTCGAGGGCTCCACCATCGAGAAGGCCGCCAAGGGTGGTTACGTCCTGCACGAGGTTGAGGGTGCCGACATCACCCTGGTTTCTACCGGTTCCGAGGTCTCTATTGCCGTCGACGCCGCCAAGTACCTTCAGGAGCAGAAGAACATCAAGGCCCGTATTGTCTCCATGCCCTGCTTCGAGGCTTTCGACCTCCAGGACAAGGAGTACCGCCTTTCCGTCCTTCCCGACGGTATCCCCTCTCTGTCCATTGAGGTCATGAGCACCATGGGCTGGGAGCGCTACACCCACGAGCAGTTCGGTATCAACCGATTCGGTGCTTCCGGTGCCTACAAGGACGTCTACAAGGCAAGTCGCCCTGACCTTCTACACTCATATGATCATTTTACTGACCTCTACTATAGAAGTTCGAGTTCACCCCTGAGGGTATCGCCAAGCGTGCCATCGCTACCATCGACTTCTGGAAGGATGTTCCTAACGTCCGATCCCCCATCAACCGCGCTTTCCAGCAGATCATCTAGATCTAATATAATAACGAGTAAAAATAAACGAAGGAAAATAGTAAAAATACCGGTACAAAATAAGACCGGGCAGAATGATTATGATGATAGGCTTTGGAGCAAGGTTTTGTGGATTTCGAGCAACTTAGACGTACTACGAGATGAAATTAAATCTTTTAGAACAAAGAACTATTATGCTGTGCTGTGCTGTAGTAACTACCTGCCACATGATTCTATCATCTATATAGCCGTGGCAGGTTGATTGACTTAAATTCGTGCCCCCGATTATCATACCGATGTGTATACGTCGCCAATGTGTCTGTAAACTCCTTGTGAACCAGTATGTCCATAACTTTTAGTCCCACCTCACATCTCATCCTACAGCGTGTCGCATTATAGATTGTGCATAATAATCAAAGCCAAATGACGACCCAGTGCACCAAAGCTTTTAACCTATTTTCCTCGTGTTCTTCATGTCGTTTTCGCATATCTCCTTCGTGGTATCGCTTCGTATTGCATCGCTTCGTAAACGTAGTTCGTCAGGTCATGAAAACGACAAGCATTGCTCAGGTGAAAGACATCTCCTCGGTCGTATCACTCTGGTCCGTCCTCGTTTGCGCGCTCCTGACTGCTTTCGGCAGCCCACTCCTTCTGGATCTCTCTTCCCACGCGCTCCAGCCTTGCCGATGCGCGGCGGGCCTCTCTTGCTTCGTCTGCGGACCCTGCCACGACTACACCCACGAGCGGCGGGGCCGCATCTTCGGAGCGCGGGTCGTTGTGCGACGTCGGCGCTGGCTCAGAACGAGGTGCTCTTGGATCAGCGCCATGACTCGAGCCAGGCGCCGAGCCCGGGCGGCTTGAAATGGCCGCCGCAGCATTGTTGGTGCTGGTTGTGTCGACAGCGTCACGAGGATCAAGATATGAATGCAGCACGACGGGCCCGCGGTCTGGGTACTCGACCATGAGGCGCTGAGGGCGGCCCAGGCCAAGTCTTTGTGCGGCAGTCTGTGAAGACAGTGCGCTGGATGTGAGAGCTGTGAGGGATTCGAGGTGCGATTGCGACGAGGCTGATGTGATGAGCGGAGTGAGAGTACCGTCGGAGAGGTGGAGGGAGAGGGTGGGGTGTTGAGAGGGGAGGCTGGCCATGATGAAGATGGCGAGAGCCCCAGGATGGGCTGTGGTGTCTATGAGATGGAAGGATATGCCAGAGCTTGGGGAGTTTTCATATGATAAGAGATTTTTGGCGCAGTTGGAAAAAGACAAATATTATGGTGAAGTTGAGTGGAGGAGGAGGCTTGATAATTAGGTCATGGACGGATATGGATGGATGGATGGATGATCTGGTGTTGGAGAGAATGGAAGGACCCGACTGACTGACAGGGGAGCTTTTTTTGGCGCCCTCGCTTGGGCTTGGCTACCTAACAGCAGGGTAGGCTGGACCCCGCCGAGAGCTCGGCTCTGTCACTCCCTCTCTGTGCTGTACTGTGCTGTGCTGTGTTATGTTACAGTGGGTTCCACTAGAAGATAAACCCATGGATGGTTGAAGTGAAGAGGAGAAATTGTTCGTATTGATAAGAGGACCATATTTATCTGGTGTCTAGAGAATGCCTGTTGAAGTCTAGTATCCAGAAGAAGACCTACCTTTACGATTTTGTGACTACCTACCTACTTCTTTGGAGCGTTATCGGCGAAGAGCAAGCTATTAACAAAGGATTAGATCCATTGACTACCTAGGTACCTATCCATATCAGCAACTTCTAACCTAGGAAGAAGGGCTCAACGTGCATTGGAACTTACCGTTCCCCCGCCTTTCTGTTCCCCACTGACAGCGATAGTGAAATTAAATAAACGGCCGAGACCATGAAAGCTCAAGCGATTGAGCCGCCGTTTTCCACCAGCTATTTACAGTACCCAAACCAGATCCAGATAGGTAGGTAGTAGCTAACTCGAGAAGCTACGTCAGAGTTTGCGGGGGAGAGAATATAGCGGGAATTTCCAATTGAAATTGCGGTGATTCACGTTGTTCGCTTTACATGAAGAAGGAGTTGTCATCTATGCTGGGCTTCTGTCTCTCCAGACTCAGATTCTACCCAGTACCGCAGAGGGGAGACGAAGCTAGGAAAGTCTTAATTGGCTCAGTAAAAGCTCAGGTGAATCGTGGGGTACAGGATTGATTACCGTGGTTTTCGACGACGGCTTGCTTGGCTACAGGACCTAGTATGGATTGCGACGAGTTTAGAAGAGGGGGTCGCATGTCGGTTGTTGAGAGAGCAACATATCCCTCACTTGCGTGATTGAAAGAGGGTCTTTTATCTTTGAACTGCTGATAGAGAAGAAGTTTTCGGGTGGAAAGATAATTTGTGATCCTATATACCGATTCGATTTGTGGTGGTGAACCTCACGTTGGACGACTTAGATATCGTGAAGCGGATAACTTCGTAGCAAGTATCATGTATAAGCCGGCCGTTACGATGGAATACCCTCTATGATGGGTTTGGGGTATCTTGACATGTTAGAGATATTGAGGTGGTCTATGTGTCGAGGATCTTGTTCCAGAGAATTGCTTTATATTGCAACCAGCTCTTATTAATCCAGATTAGGCATGTCGAGCATAGGAAGCTACTCATTTCTCCTGATGCAGTCACAGTCGAGTGACTGGATTCTCGAAACGGATGATACCAAAGTTTGCCAGGTGGGAATCATTCTATCAAGCATACATATCACCTAGAGCATAGTAGTGAAGTATAATATATATACGAGTTCTTCGAGGCTACCATCCAAGATAATATACTTAGCTGGTCCCCTGGGGAGCGTTGGCTAAGATCTTCAGTCTAACATGCTTGCTGTAATAGAGACTGTATTTCCCGAGAGTGTAAAGGACTGCGAATAAGTCAAACCAGGACTCGGCCCGTGTGCCGTCCTGGTACATAGCTGAAGGCCTGGAGAAATAAGACTGCAAAAAGATTAAGGCAGTGAAGCAGTAGGTCGCGAGAATCGAGGGAGCGTCAGCGCAAAGGGAAGCAACCATGTCTCCGCGGAAGCGTAACTGCGGTGTAGAAGATATACGTAACTTTCAACTCCTCTACCTTGATGTTTACCTTGTAGACCAGAGTATGAGTAAAGTTGCTTTTATCGTACCCATGCCCTGATTTCATCATAGTGTTCCTCCAAAATCCAAGGACACTCCCTCTAGTAACAATGCTGCGGTAGCTTGAGGGCATAAGCCGATATTCATTGGAATGGCTAAACATAGAAGTTTTGCAAAGAGCTTCAGGAAGTCGTGATAGAGCAGAACAATGGCAATTGTGGCTGAATTATTGTCCAAATGTGCATCTATATGCACTCACACCTACCCTAGATCATATATCTATCTTGATTGTCTTTTATCTTGTCTCCTTCCCCAATCTCGATGCTAAGCATAGTAGCAGTCCCAGGTCATTAATGCCATAACCCTGAGACGTAATCTTCAGTGCGAGAGATTTCACATGGTTGAAAAGTGGACGGCTAGCGGATGACTCAGGGTGGATGGGAGCAAAGGTTGCCGGTAGTACGGATTCATGATTCACTTAAAGGATGACTTGACGCTGAAGGCTCTTCAGAAATCAAGGTTAGATATGGACAAAAGTCGGTATTACGCAGGCGACAAGTTGCATACCTACCGAGAAAACAGAATGTTACAGGCTTTTGATAAGAGTGTATCTCAAAGGAACATACTATGTAGAAAATCTACTTAAGCAATCATGTAGCTCAGTTACTCTGCAGGTGATTGGTATGATCCAATGACTAGAAAGGCAGAGGAGCTGTACGGATGGTGTCCGCCTCATATTAGGCGCTGGCGTGGGTCATCAACAGCTACTGTAGGCATAATAATGAATGTCTCATGAGGCAATGTGGCCAGTGTACAGACATAACTGCATTAGGGTCAAATAAGGCAACTAGCTAACCGTAATGCCTTGATGGAGGCTGATGAGTGGCATAGTCTAGGTGCAGATTCACTGTCATCATACGTTATTTGTGTTTGTTATGGTGCGTCAGTAGGTTCGTGTCGTGAGTCGCGCAATGCGTTGAGCCTCCTCCTCCAGTCGCGTTAATAAAGCGGGACAAGGCAACAAGACTGAAGCAGTGTGTTGTGAACTTGGTTGTATTGGTGGTGTATTTGGTGTGTTGCGCAGCGCAACCTAAGTGTCGAGAACAAGGTCGGAATGGGCAGAAGCTGCATTCGGGGGTGAGTGTCTAGGCGGATATCGGATGCTGCAAGAACTGACTGACTGATTCTGTCTGATAGTGATGCTGATGCTGGTGCTGGGGTGATGCGAATCAAGCTCATCGGCGTTGGATGGACGATTCGTTGTTAGCAGCCGATAGTGGAGTTGGCAAGCTCAATGTTTCTCGTCTGCTAGCTGTTGGTGGGGTTGCTGGTACTGTGCCTTGTCTGACAAGTCACCACGCACCACATATTTGCGTGTGTGGTACTTTGTCTTTCGTATGCCCGCCCAAGCTCAGTAACATCTCACCCAATGCACATGGGGCTGGGCCTCATCGGCCGGGGACCCAGCAGTTTTCTGGCGATCCGATTTACAGTTAAGCAGTTAAGGTGCCTACGTATCTACGTATGGAGAGGAGACGGTAGGTAGGTAGCTTAACTTGCCTAGGTAGTACCTAGCAAATCTTCTCTTGGACAGGACCCGACACCATCACCACTGAACCACCTTTAGGTTATCCATATCTAAATTTACACTTCCATTTCCTACTTCTTCTCCTCCTTCCTCCCTCTTTCTCCCTCCTCCACCTCCACAAGCCGCCTCATCCTCCTCGCCAGGCTTCAAGTCCCTCTCTGTCCCTGCCTTGTTCTCTAACTGGTCCAGTGTTGCAGTTTTTTTCCCCGACTGCACCTATTCGCGGCTGAGAGCTGACAACGAGCCTCCTCCCTTCCCCTTACCCCATCTTGTTTCGATCGATTTTCTCGTCGAGCGACTGTTTGTTGGTTGCACTTTTGGCTTTACGATATACTTCCATTGATTATCTGTCTTTTGGTCTATTTTCATCTTCTACCGCCGGCCGGTCCTGGTTTCCATCGGCGCTTCAACTATCTACCTATCGTTTCGTCATCTCATCGATTCCATCGCTTTCCTTCTCCGGCCTCCGCCGCCGTATGACCCGCAAACCCCGTCGCATCTCAGCCATCGAGTCTCCGAAGCCCCCTCTGTTGGTTCCTGCGTCTCCTTCACCGCTGCGCAATCATGGCTTCTGCTGTTCCTCGCCGTAGAAAGCTTATCGGCCAACGTCGCCGTGTTGAGGACGAGGGCGAAGACGAGGGCGGCCCTGAGGGCCTCGACCTCGATGACGATTCAATCACCGACGGCTCCCTAACCGACGACAATGACCCTGCTGATGACAGCGATACCAGCAACATTGACGAGGCCTCCCCCACATCCCCAAATGCGAGAAGGAAGACCAATGGCGCTACCAAGCATGCCGGCCATGGCCACAAATCGGGGTCCGGCTCCGGCTCCGGCCAGAATGGCAAGCCTGTGACGGATACGGAGATGATGCTACACGGACTGTCTATCACAGATGAGGCACCTCCTGTCCAGGAGATGCACTTTGATGAGGTCGTTGCTCCATCGCCTAGCAAATCCCCCTCTGCTCCCATAGTGGTCAGCTCGGCGTCCGCTAGACCACCCGCCGCTCCTGCGAACCGACGTCGACAAGAGCATGAAGATTACAAGAAAAAGAGGGACGAAGATCCGGCTTTCGTGCCCAACAGAGGTGCCTTTTTCATGCACGATCACAGACATGCTGGGCCTGCAGCAAATGGCTTTCGTCCCTTCGGACGAGGTAGAGGTAGAGGTGGTCGTGGTGGTATTGGGGGCCCGTTTGCACCCATCAAGTAAGTCATCGTATGCCACTTCCTCTACCCCTACATGCTAACATTCCCAGTCAATTGCATCAACCGGGAGATCCTACGACCAATTCTCCATGGACACACGACATGCACGAGACTATTGTAGAGCCGCCGCCGCCAGTACGCCCCCGTCATATGGCAGAGGAAGAGGGCCCGGCCAACGGAAATGGCTTTATTCCAACATGTGATCCGAACCCAACGCCCATCAACCGGACTCTATCCACCGAGAAACACATTGGTAACGCCCAGGTCCGAGTATCACTGCCAGACATGAAGGCCCCGGTCATCATTCCACGCCTTGCCGTGAAGCAGTACACCAAGCTGCCCGACCATCGGCCACCTCTGCGTCGTGACAAGCCTGTCCGCATCTCGCTCCCGGATAACAATCCTCGATACATCTACCCTGCCGCCGACAGATCCTTCATTTTCATCCCCAGGGCCATGCGGCCTAACCAGCAGCGCATGCGAGGAAAGCCTCGCTCTGGTTTTGGTTCAATGGGCGGTTTCTCGAGACGAACAAGCGTATTCGGTGGCAGCTATTATGGCAGTGTCTATTCGCCCAGTGTGGCTATGAGCAGACGCTCTTCCATCGTGGACCGTGATTATATGTTCTCTCCTACAGGCTCCGTCATCTCTCGACCACCAATTCCGGTTGAGAATGCCCGGCCTGTTGTTCGACTACCCCCTGCTCCTCGACCAGACATGCCTATGAACGTAATGGTTCCTCCTATGGCCCCCCCAGGTCCCGCATACGGCCCAGTCGATGCAGCTTATGCAGCCGAGAGGCCACCCATGCTAGACGCATCGATTAACGATCTACCGCCTCCTCAGATGTACCCTCTTCCCCAGAAGCCCGCTTTCCAGGAGAATCGGCCAACGTCTGCGCTGCCCATGCATCAACCTCGTCCACAGAAGAACATATCAGTTGCCGATATTGAGTCACCAGCCCTGACACAGGGACCTCAGGCTTACCAGCAAGCCTTCCACCAGCAAGTGCCTATTCAAATGGCTAATGGCCTATCTCAAGAGTCACATAACCGTCAGCCTTCGTACCCGTCCCAGCATTCTACCGGCACTCCACTCTCTCAAATCCCAGAACGAGCCATTCATGCTGCACCGTTCCAGCCCAATACATATGGCCAACAACCTTATTATAATCAACAGCCTTACCAGGCGCAACCTCAGCAAGGATATTACTATCCACCCAACTACAACAATCCCAGTATGGGGCCGGCAAGTGCGGCACCCCCTTTCGTGCCGGGTCAGCCAGGCCCTCCTGGCAGTTTCACCCCTCAGAATCAGCCAGAACAGCCGGTCATGCCTAACAATGGACCGCCTCCTGGATCAGGGCCCAATCTGGTAGCACAAGAGGTGAACGGAATGGTCTACTATTATGACGCGTCCCAATTGCCGCCGGTCAATAGCTATTCTACGTATTCTGCGCCTCAAAGCTACCAGCCTAGTGTGATGGGCATGGGAGGCATGGTTACACCCAGCCCAGATGGGTTCTACTATCCTCAACAAGCTTCCGGCATGGTCTACTATCCGCAGTAGAACTGGGATATATCTGATTATCCCATTTTCACTTACCCCAACGCATTCTACTCGTATTCCATTTAATACTAAGCTAAAATTACGGCTTTATACCTAAAAAAACACAAAAGCACCTGCTACTTTAAAACAAAAGCTCCACGCGGGCAAACAAGAGGGGACAGGAGGATGGAAAAATTACCGTTTCATGTGAGGCCATTCTTTGGATGGGCAGCTCATGCCTTCTAAGAATGGGGTTTAATTTGCACTTGATGGTTAAGTGGACGCATTCTTATCTTTCATAATTATGGACTCGACATCATTACCTGGAACGGAGTGACAGATGGGAGTTGCGTGGGCAGGAGTATCCTGACTGGTATTATGATCATTGGTTGAGGGCGGAGTTTTCCTTGGTCAGGATTGTTGGGGAGCGGATAGCGAGAGGTGGAAGTTGAGAGGGCGCTGAATTGCTACGGGTTCTCATTTCTGCCTTAGCAATGCATCTATTTTACCCTCTAAGTCTCTGTATTGTGGTGCTTGATGGACATGGGTGTTGTGTTTTCATTGCAACGGCGCTTGGTGTCTTGGGCATTATTATACCTGTTTTCGTCTGAGGGCAGTCTTGATGAATCGATATGATTGTTAACAGTGGAAGAATGATGTGCCTTTTCGAGTATATTCGTGTCGCAAAGAAGCACGTGTGGAATCATTGTCGAGGCATGGGCTTCGCTGTCATGCCCTCTCTTCTTAACCTTCCCAGTTTCTGACTCTTTCAAACGATTTTGCCGGAGGCTTATATTCGTATGGCAGACGTTGAGCGGTGTGGGGTTGAAGCAAACCGTTTGTCTTGACCTTCCCGGGAAGCATAAATACAATCTAGAGCTTCCTATCAATGCTCGAGTTAGCTGAAAACTCTAAGTGGTTCTGATCGACATCGCTGCTTCTTCAACTCGAGAACTGATGCCAAACACGGCAACTGGTAGTTCAGATAAGTGCAAACAGCCCATCGATTCCACTGAGTATCATAGTAGCAGTCGTGACGGCTTTATCGTACGTCCTTTGCTTTTGTATAAAATGCAGTTGAGGATGAATAACATTAAGGCTTGACGTGCGGGGATGAAGTGGAAATGAGTTAGACGAAACGCGGGGACAAAGATGGAGTAATGAAGTCACGAGTTAGCAATAGTTGCATGGCTAGTGCAGCTTCTTATTATTATGGTAGGTATGATAACCGTGGCCTGGCAAGCTGCTCTGAACGGGGAAGACACCCGGTCCTAAATACAACACGAATATCGACTACGAGTCTCACGTACAACCTTGGATTGAAGGGGACCAGTATACTTGACCAACAGGATTCAAACGGGAAGCACCCATCTGCTACCGCGTAGGTAGTCGAATAAGCTACATGGAGCTCTCACTTAGGTAGCTTTGGTCCCCGAGATCCGCGTCAGCTGTTGTTTAGGGAGGTGGGGGAGGCAAGAGGGAAGGGATGTTGGAGCTTTCTGCATTTTGAATCCTGTACTGAGACCAGCTTGAAAGCCAATCAGGCATTGGGCCAACTTGAAACAAAAAGATAAGGAGCTTTGATCAAAGCTTGTGATGCACAAAGTCCTGGAGAAAGCGCATGCTTGGTCCTTGGTGTGGATCAAGTGCAAGTGTATAAATGGCAGGGATACCCTCTAAACTCAGATGATCTACTCTCAGGTTGTCGTTCTTCAGCAGAAGGCGACATGTCCTCTTTAGTATTTGCCATGTTTCATTTGCTGGCTGTTTCAAATACAGGAATACCAGACATCAAGCAAGCTACCGCTCCAGGCATCGGCGAAGGCGACGAACAGGTTAGGCGACAGGGAGCACGCGTACCGTTGCTCTGAGACCAGACGCAGTGATGCACCCTCTCTCTATGTGCCACTGCTTTTGGTCCACTAGTCCAGAATCTGACAAACAAGACAAGCTGACCAAAATCATTTGCCCGCTGATCTGCAAATTGCAGTCGCCGTGAGCCTTCTCGAGGGTTCGAGGTGTATTGACTGACCCGGGCTTGTGGTTCTCTTATGGCTCCCGCATTGTGATACTGAAACGAGAGACAGTACAGTATAAGCCGAGAGAAGACCGACTGATGTTTAGACATGACATGATTTATTTCAGGTTAAGCTGTATGCGGCCAGACTTGGCTTGAAAGCGGGGAGGCTCTCCAAGAGCACCTACTGAGGTACTGTACTCCAGGGCCATGGCGACCGTGACCATGACCACGACCCCGAGTCTGTGACCTTTTGTAATATCCAATAGTTTACTTGGAGGGCAGCATCGGTGGGGTGAAGGCGGCGTCGCGTTGCGTTGCCTGAATGGTGTTTGCCGTCATGTCATGTGGTACCTGACCGCAGATAGCGTCTGGAGTTGCGACAGGGCATCAAGGAGGCTCTTGTCCTATTGTAAGTCAAGTCAAGTCCCTCCCCGCTGTATTTTCAAGCCACTCAACTCCACAGTGCATTTGACATCCACTCTCCACTCTATTTCAATCCGGGGGAGTTTTAAGAACCGGGCATGGAAGGGGGAATGGGGACTAGACCAGACCAGACCTGACCTGACAGAATATTCATTACAACTGGACTGGACTTGACAGCGAATGAGAATCAAATCGTTTTCATGAATCTACATGTAATGAACACTTGAATTGCTGTTACTCGGTGTAAAGAGGCTGGGAATCTGTTCCACGATTCATTGACCTCGGCGAAACTCAGTGATGGAAAAATGCCAAAGTTTAGTGGTTGAAAAACGGCTTCTCCTTCCCGTCGATACATTAGTCGTGCTCTCTTTGCTTCTGCCCAATAGAGAACCTTTATTACAGTAGACCAAACCAGTCTTCTCCACTCCATGCTCGTTCAATGATCACAAGTCACAAGATACTGTAAGCAGATATGTCTTTACGGTTACCTACCTTGAACTTTTTATCTATGTATCAAAAACCATCATTTGCCTTACCGCTCAATTATGAACAAACTTGTGGTAGCACGATGAGAAACGAAACTGAGCTCAGACAGACAGACAGTTAGTCAACCAGATAGTAAAATGATCCAGGCTTCCAAGCTGTACTGTATGTAATCATTGATTGGAACACGCTGGACTTGTCCAGCAAACTCAATGCTGGAGGTGCCACGGTACGACGCAGCCGAGCCCAGCCAGGCCAGCCCAGTCCAGAGAGACCTCGTCATCATCAGTATTGCCTGCATCTTTTTTACCTTTTGCCCCATGGTTGCGTTTATCGCCATCCGTCCATTGACGAAGCGCGTCTGTCAATACGGGAGCTCACATCATCCTTGATAGGTGACTCTAGTCTTGCACTAAGACCGAAAAAGTGACCCGATCGACCGACCCCCTCAGTACCGAAGGCAGCCCAGGCCAAGCCCCCCAGCCCGGACCATCCCCCGGCCGTCACCTGGTGCAGGGAGATTTCACCAGTTCCAGCCACTACAGTTACAGTTGAAGCGTTACCTGTTGTTATTTGCTGTTGCCGTTACAGCCACGCTACTTTACCTCACATACAAAGTTCCGTGGCTTTTCCCCCTATAATCTTGTAACCTGTAAGTACCTTTTCTCCCTGACGTGACACGGAGACGGCGGGATTCACAGTACAGACCTTAGATCCCGGGCATCACTACTAGGTAACTTGCAGCGCAGCACGTCCCAGTCAGCCCAGGCTACCAACCTACAGGCAACGCAGGCCTACTCTGCTCTGTGTCCAGTGGAAGCTTCTATTGCATTACTACTTCTTCCTCTCCCGCCTCATCCTCCTTCTCTTTTCTTCTCCTCCATCATCAACCTTACTCTTCTTCCCACTACCAAAATTTCTTTTCTGTTGACTATCGCAATCTTTCCCCTTGTTTCTTTGCATTACATCCTTCGCAAAGCGTGTCATAGTCGGTGATTCAACGACGGGCGACGGTCGCTCTGTCACCGCTGATTGCTTATCTCAACCGCCGATAACAGCATACTGAGGTTAGCACCTCCAGGTCGTCACCGCCACCAGATTCAGACTGTAGGTTGCTTATAAGACTCCAACTCCGCAATCCGCAGTAGTCATTCTTCCCTTGATCATCATCCTCGCCCATTGCGGACCCGGTCATGAAGAGGAATCATTTCTAACTATTCTCTAAACAGCAAGCAGTTGCACTAGACCGTCGCGAAAATGGCTTCCGCAGCGCATACTTCGAGTCTCGACCATAACATCACCGTAAAGGTGATGTTCGAGGGTGTCACCCGCCGCACTAAGATGCCTCTCCGAGATATGATCCCTGGAACTCTCGAATCTAACGTACGTTGAATAAACTTTCCCCATCGTTTCGGAGCAATCCACCAGTGTATCCTACCCTGCCACAGGAGGAAGATGATTGTATACTTGTCTAGGCGATGACTAACACGTTATCAGATCCGCACCTTCTTGCGCATTCCTGCAGACGCTGAGGTCACATTTGAGCGATACTCAGACTCTGCAGCTTCTTTTGTTCTTCTCGAGCTAGGCAACATTCCTATCTACAAGCAACTTTACCGTGCCGCCAAGGCAAAGTCTAAGCTCAAGATTCGCGTTACCGTTAAAGAAGAACTCAAACCTACAGTGCCCAAACCTGCCACTGTCGAGGATGAGCCCGAATCTTCTGCTTCGGCCTCGGCACCTCTCAGTCTAGACGAGCCTCCAAGTGAAATCCCCGAGACCGCAGAGGAGCCCAGCCCAGCTCATACACCCGCCGCTGAGGCTCATGCGCCCGCTCCACCAGCAGATGCCACACCGGCTGAGACAACTCTTCCTGTTCGTAGCAGCCCTCTGTCTCGTACTTACAACGCTGCCCTTCTTAGCGATGCGGCAAGATATATCGAAAACAGACTAGATAATCGCCAGGACTTCGAGACCCGACTTGTTAACTTGATGGAGCGCACATCAATGCCATACTATCCACCCCCACCGTTCAATTTCGCCAAGGCCCCGCCGGACCCCTTCTGTCTACCCAAGTCTTCTGAGCTTCCACCATTCAAGTGCCCTGCTATGTATCCTGCGACTGGCACTAGCTTTGCCGTGTGCTGCAACAGCTGCGAGAAGAACATCCCTAATGTTCACTATCATTGCTCCACGTGCGACGACGGAGACTTTGATCTCTGCCAGTCTTGCGTTGACCAAGGCATCACCTGCCATGGTAGGGACCACTGGTTGATCAAGCGTTCAACCGTCGACGGACAACTGGTCCAGAGCACTACTGAGACGATCGCACCCAAGCCTAAGCCCAAGCCCGAGGTCAAGACCGAAACCACCATTGAGACTAAGATTGAGCCCAAAACTCAACAGGTACCTTTACCCAAGGCTCTCTTTGAACCGCTTATGGCTCCTTTGGCTTCGCTTGGTATCATGCGAACATGCAACTGTTGTGTGCAAGGTATGTTTCTTGACGAAGGTAGTAAGCAATTTGAAGTTAATAAGCCGCTAGAACACCCCGAAGCCGAGTTCCTTCACTGCAGCGTGTGCGAAGACTTCGATCTTTGCCAGTCATGCTTCGCCAAGGACTCCCATGGCCACCATCCCAAGCACAGCTTTGCTCCTGCGGTAAAGGGCACCATGATGCCTGATCATATCGAAGTGAAGATGAGCCCTGGCCGTAACCACATGCACCACGCTATTTGTGACGGCTGTGACGAGAATATCTTTGGCGTTCGCCACAAATGTCTTGATTGCCCTGACTGGGACTACTGTGCCAAGTGCTTCAAGAATGGCAAGATTGACCACCCTGGCCACCGATTTGTGCCAATCTATGAGCCTCTCGCAGATGTTCGCTTCCGCACCCCAGCTTCTGTCCATGTTGGCATCTGCTGCGATGGCCCTCTTTGCAATGAGCGCAACGCCTATCCCAGCTACATTCGCGGCATCCGATACAAGTGTGCAATCTGCAATGACTTGGATTTCTGTGCCAATTGCGAAGCTAGCCCTGAGAACAAGCACAACAAGACACATCCATTGATCAAGTTCAAGACCCCCATCCGTAACGTCAGTGTCACCAGTACTGGCGAGACGCCCAGTGGTGTACCTTATCCAGAGATGGGTGACCGTCAGACCACTTTCAAGGCCACCGAGACTATACCCGCTGTTCGCAGTAACTCTATCAACCCTGTACGCACGATCGTCGACGTGAAGCCTTCTGAGCCTGCTCCCGCCAAGGTGACTGTCAAGTCGCCTGAGCCTGAAATTAAGGAGGAGACACCTGCTCCAGACCCTACCTCAGCTCCTAAGGCTGAACTTCGGGGTATTTTCATCCGCGAGACCGTCCCTGACGGTACTATTCTACCTCCTAACCATGTTTTCGAGCAGACATGGACCCTTCGTAACGAGGGTAAGGAGAACTGGCCCGCTGGCTGCTCTGTCAGGTTTGTCAGCGGTGACTACATGGGACATGTAGACTCCAACCATCCCGCTGGCATCTCTGAGCTTGTGTCGGCTTCGGAGTCTACTGTCTGCTATGCCCCTCTGGGCCCTGGTCAAGAATTTCCTTTCACTGTTCTGCTTCGAACACCCGCTCGCCCTGGTAAGGTCATTTCCTACTGGCGTCTGACCACTCCCGATGGTGAGAAGTTCGGCCACCGACTGTGGTGTGATGTCAACGTTCGCGTTGTTAAGGAAGAGCCCAAGATCAAGTCGGAGCCCGAGGTTGAGCAGGAGACGACACCTGTCGAGGAGCCCAAGCAAGAGGATGAGAGCCAAGCCTCAAGCCAGATGATCTTCCCCAAGCTGGAGAAGGAATCGCCTATGGCGAGCATTCACGAAGCTGTTGATGCTGCTCCTATTGAGGAGACCAAGGAGTCCGATAAAATCGATGACGAGTGGGACTACTCTGAAGGTGGTTTCATGACGGATGAAGAGTATGATATCCTCGATGCTTCTGACGAGGAGTATCTGGAGGAGCAAAAGAAGAAGCTTGCTACCAAGTAGGCGTGAAATTGATATTTTCTTGGGAACGGATATGGGGTTACGGATTTGATATTTTCCGCGTTGGTCAAGCTTTGTGTTGAGTTTCCCTCTTTACACTTTGTACTATTTCTTCTTTCTTCTCCTTTTCTGTCATCAACGACAAGATCTACGAAAAACACACACAACTTGGTTGGGAAAGAATTACAGCCAGTGATCTACGAATCTACGATTCGAAATTGGTCCGTAGGGACGCACGCTCTTTTTGTAGTCAGGACTAGTCGCAAGGTAACAAATGGATATGATGTTTAAAAATAATTTGTCGGTGTGAAGTGGAATGGGGTGCAAAGTACATGCGAAGCGTGCATAAGCAGTCAGAACGTTCGCAGCTTGAGGCTTGAGGCCCGACTCTGATGCGCAATCAGCTTCGAGAACGAGTGAAGCGGTTTCGCCGGAATGAGTAAATCCATATGACAACGATCCCCAATTCTATAATATCATAATTTCTGGGTGAGAGTCCATTTGCATACGAGACATTCATTGCCCTTTATCTTGGTCAGGCTGAATTCACGGTCACCTTGTACCTGCAAAGAAATCCATGATGCGAACCAGTCACGGGGCCGACCTCCACTGAAAGATGCAGCATGATGTCTTGGTACGGTCAAAGTGGAAGCTGAAGTGGCTGCAACCGGTTTTTTGGTGCCTGAGAAACTATGGTGAGGTACCTTGTGTGCCTTAGTAGGCAAGGTCTACCTCTTCAGACCTCCATACGGGTAGCTTCCTTTTAGCTAAGGTACGTCTATGTATGGAGGTGAGGTAGGAGGTACTAAGGTATGTGAGCAGTGAGTTGGGTGGGCCCACATTAATATTTTTTTGAAGGAGGGTCAGCAGCTCATTAGCAGTCGTTCCCCCAGCTCGACGCACGGTCAAAACATCCATTCGTACAACCAACTCTTCTCATATTTTCGTGACGGTTTCCCAGGGCGACCCCGGGCTTAACCTATGCGACTGCGCTGTCATCAACGCCGCATCGCTTATCGACAAGAGAAGCTTTTCTAGCCAACTCTTGATTCTTTCTCATCAATTTAACACATCTACTCTTTGTTTATATTACCTTTTTCTTGTCGTCAGGTCACGTCACCTGCCTGACCTCGTGCACGCTTGTCGAGTTTGAAAAAAAAAACGCGACCTTCTGGCCTTGGCCTCCCATCGTGGTTTATCATCACACCCTCCCCTTACAAACCCTTCCTGCCTCTACCTCCTTTCGTCCACCATCGCGCAAGATGGTTACCTTTTCTCTTCCCGGTGAGAGCGAGCTCGCCGATGCTAGCAAAAGCACGCCTCGCCCGCGTCCTGCGCTACCTTTTGCCAGGCGCGGCTACGTCTCAACGCCATTAAAGAACAGCCGTCTTGGTGTCCCTCAGAGTGCGCCGTCGCGAAGGATGTTGATGACTCGCGATGAACAGCCAGCAAGCAGCCTTAACAGATCAACAATCTCCACTGCCCGTAATATCTTCCGCGCCTCTACCACATCCGACAGTCCTTCCGTCACTCCTTTTTCTCCGAGCATCCCTCAAAACACCCCAAAGAAGGTGTTCGCTCCTGGCGCTACACCCGAGCCGAATCGTGTCTTTCGAGAGTCGACCGCGCAGGCTACCCCCCGGGGCATGGCAGCAAAGACTACTTCTAAGGATCTTTTTCATATGCGTATTGAGGACCCTGATCCTGAGCTGTCTGGTGAGGTTCTTACAAGGAAGATTCCCCAGGACTGGAACAACAAGGGTTCCATCTACGCCGACCAATTCCTCTCGCACCTCTGTCCTCCTGAGTTCGATGACGAGCAGCGACGGCAATTTTTCTGCATCCTTGATCTTCGACGATTGAAATACGCAGCCAATGAAATTTTCTCCAAGAAGGATTGGAAGCTTAACGTCGTCAACTTCGCAAAGGAGTTTGAGAAGAGCAGGAGTATCATCTTGCTGCGATACGGTCTCTACGAATTTCAGAACGTCAAGCCCTCAAAAGACGTCCTCAAGAGGTGGCGCCGTGAGCATGGTCTTCCTGAGCCAGAGGATGACAATGATGAGCCCACTCCCACCAAGGTCACTGCAGCCAAAAAGCGCAAGGCGGACGATGATATGACCAAGGATACCGAGATGAGTGGCACTTCCACCAACAGCAAGCGACATGCCCCCGAGCGCGAGGAGGATGTCCAGGAGCAACAAGCGCCGGCGCCAACTCCTGTCCCTGCTCCAGCATCTACCTTGAGCAAGAACAAGCGAAGGCCATCCGTCAGTGATGAGGCCGATAGCCAACCATCTAAGATGCAGAAGGGCACCGCGTCTGCTGCTAAGTCACTCTTCGAGAAGATTGCCAATAACGCATCTACCACTCCTGTCAACTCTCCTCTTAAGCCTTCCGCCAAGCCTGCCGACGACAACGCTGCTGCCAAGCCTAACCCCTTCGCTTTCAACAAGACCAACGGTTCCGGTAGCTCTCTTGCTCGCAGTATCTTCCAGAACCCTAAGCCCACTGGTACAACTGGCGCTTCAGGTGGCAACATCTTTGGTTACCTTTCGGATGCCAGCTCAGCCAAGAATAGTGGTGTTGATGCTGACGCTGAGAGCGAGGCCGACTCTGATGCTGAGGATGATAGCCAGGGTGATGAGCCAAGTGCGGCAGCTAGTGGCGCCGACACGGCTTCTCAGGCTGGCAACGGTCTGTTTGAACAAAAGACCGCTCCTGCTAGTGGCCTTGCTGCCGGGTCAAGTGCGCCTGGCACCAGAGAGAGCACTCCTGGTCGAAGTCTGTTTGACCGAGTCACCAAGGATACCGATGGGCAACCTGTACGTGTTGAGAATAAGGCAGAGGCAGCAGCTGAGAAGCCTGCCCCGAAGGTTGCTGATCAAACCTGGAACCCCAGTACTACTCCCATCAAGTTTGCACCATCTGCTCCCGCCTCTACAGGCCAGGCCGGCTCTCTCTTTGGAAAGGCTACCACGGCCCCAACAAGCTCTTTGTTCGCCAATAAGCCCACCACCACATCCAATCTGTTTGGCGCGGCTAAGCCTGCCGAGAAAGCATCAACACCCTCTGATCACGCCGACAAGACTGGTGGCGACGAATCTGACAAGGAGAACGATGAAGCTCCCAAGAAGTCCATGTTTGAGTCTAAGGCTCCCGCTTCCCAGCCAAGTTTCGGATCCCTCTTCTCCAAGCCAGCCACTGAGCCAGTCAAGGCCTTAGAGCCTGCTAAGCCTGCTACCAGCTTGTTTGGAGCTAAGCCCGACGATAAAGCAATCACGCCCGCGCCCACTACCAACCTCTTTGGTGCTGTAAGCAAGCCTGCTGAATCCAGCGGACCTGTAATGCAATCTTCCACCCTATTCGGAGCCAAGCCCTCCGGTGACAAGCCTGCTGCTACTGAAGCGCCCCAGACCTCCCTCTTTGGTGCTCCTACTACATCTGCGGCAAGCGGCGAGTCGACAACAACTACTACTTCTTTGTTTGGCGCAAAGCCGACAACGACCGCTAGCAACCTGTTTGGCAACGCTTCAGCGTCCGCTTCTAAGCCCCTGTTCGGCGCTCCCACCTCCAGTGACGCAACCGCGGCGAAGAAAGATGCTCCTGCGGCCGACAAGCCCGCCGCAGCCCCTATCTTCAGCTTTGGGGCGGCCTCCAACGGTGCCGAGAACGTGAACGGTGCTTCGAAGCCTCTGTTTGGTGCACCCCAATCTCCCAAGCCGTCTGGAGTAGCCGGGCTTGATGGTAGTCCCATGAAGCAGGATGAACCATCACCGGCTAAGAGGGCATTCAATGGAGGAACTGCATCAGGGGCAGCTGCGCCCATCTTCAGCTTTGGCGCATCAACCACCCCTGCTGCTCCTGCTCCGTCGTTTGGTGGTGCTTCCGGCGCTTCCACGCCTTTATTTGGCGGTGCTTCTACGACTCCTGCTGCTAACGACGTAGGCGCGTCTTTCGGTTCTAACTCCTCTGCATCTGGTAGCTTCGGATTCCAGTTTGGAGGTAACTCGGCCTCTTCTTCATTCACCAACCCATTCGCGTCTGGTAACAACGGAGGTGACTCGGGTGCTGCCCCATCGTCATCCGGAGGCATGTTCAACTTTGGAGCATCTGCGGCGCCGTCCGGAGGTTCCAACCCTTTCCAATTTGGTAGTGGAAGCAACACGCCAGCACCAGCTTTCGGAGCAAACAACAACGCTCCCGCTTTTGGAGGCGCATCTGGATCTTCTGGGGCACCAGGATTCAGCTTTACAGGAGCCTCACCGGCACAAAACTCGACACCGACGTTTGGATCCAACCAGTCTGCTCCCGCCTTTGGCAACAGCAACCTTCAACCGCCTGCTGGTGGTTCTACCACAGGGACCAGTAAGTCTCCTTTTCCACGTCGGAAAATCGCCCCACTAAAGCGACGGGTGTAGACACACCGTTCAGTCTTGGGGGAGGCTCTAGCCTGGCGACTACACCAGCTGCCGGGACCCCGGAACCATCCACCCAGGCCGAAGGTACCGCCGGAGGCGATGAAGAAGGCGAAAAGCACGAACAGGTCAACTTGGCCGAGAACCTGGAGCAGGACGAAGATGTCATGCACGATGTACGAGCAAAGGTGTTGAAGTTTGTGCCGGCTAGCGAGAAGTCGGATGACAAGAAGCCAAAGTCACAGAGTCCATGGTCCACACAGGGTGTGGGTGCTCTCCGACTGCTCAAGCATAAGGAGACCAACGTTGTTCGTCTTCTTTTGCGGGCAGAGCCTCGTGGGCACATTGCCATGAACCGAGCTGTTCTGGCCGATATGTCATACAAGGCAGACAAGAAGTATGTTAAGATGACTACATCGAATGAGAAGGGCGACGGACTTGAGACATGGATGATTCAGGTTAAGACAGCGGATATGGCTAAGGAGCTTGCAGAGGCGTTGGAGAAGAACAAGGTCCATAATAAGAAGTAATGCGGAAGGAAACTTGGGGATAGTATATTAGAAGCACACTGCATCGTGCTTACGTAGAAAGGTAAGGTTCAAGGAGCAGCATTGCGGGCGTTGTCAAGCATTCGAGGTTTATACTTTTTTTTTTCTTCTTATTTTTTCTCGCTGGGGGTTTCCATCTTTTAGAACATTGTGGGAGGAGCTCAAGCAGGGAAAGATTGACTTGACCACTATAAGGAATACAACAAAAGTTGCTTTTGGTACAATGTTTTTGAAGACTTTTATCAAAGCTTGGAGTTACAATGATAGGATGTGGTTAGTTCGTGTACCATAAAATTATTATTACAAGTTGAAGGGAAGATATATGAGACTTTGAAATATGGATGCTATCCTAATTCCTCTAATGCTTCAGTTGTGTACCTCGTTGAAATCGACAACTACCTTCTAGTAATATGCCTAGTACCTACTAACTTAACCCAAATGGATCGGTAAATTCCATGATACTTACCTAGGTACCTAGGTACTAACTGAATCGCAATGCCAGACGGGGAAGGTAACACTTAACATACCATAGTAGATAGGTTGAGGCTGAAGATCAGAGGCTCATGTGAAACGCGGGGGCGGGGATCAGTAAGGCCGGGCAGCTCAGGGCAGGTGCGGCACGCGTCGCGTCAGGTTTCCCCAAGACGATGCATTAACAGAAAAAGATTTGGCCCTAAAACAACAACTACCCAGTCCTTGATCGACCCTTGACAATATGCCTAGGTAAGTTAACTTTCTCTACTGAAGATCAACTCAATTCGGGGGCTCACTCAATCGTGCTTTACAGGGAAATTATCACGATCCAGGCCGGACAGTGCGGCAACAGCAGTCAGTTCAATCTCTCCCCCGCTACCGTCCCCGTCAGCTACACACCGCATCTATTTACTTACACGATGCCTGCTTGACCTTCTTCTCCAACTCTCTTCTCGGTCGAATTTATATATAGATAGTCGCAATGGCTGACCCTTTTCACGTGCGCAGTTGGAAGCCAGTTCTGGCAACAGCTCTGCCAGGAACACGGCATTAGCCAAGACGGAAACCTAGAGGACTTTGCGACCGAGGGCGGCGACCGAAAAGATGTATTCTACTACCAGAGTGACGACACACGATACATCCCTCGAGCCATCCTGATAGATCTGGAGCCTAGGGTGCGCCTCTTCTCTCCAGATAGTGGCAATGCGGTCGAGTGCTAAACAGCTTCTGCAGGTCATCAATGGCATTCAGACAGGGCCCTACAAGAACATTTACAACCCCGAGAACTTCTACGTCGGCAAAGATGGTGTCGGTGCTGCCAACAACTGGGGTGACGGTTACCAGAGTGGTGAAGCGGTGTATGAGGACATCATGGAGATGATTGATCGGGAGGCTGATGGTAGTGACTCTCTTGAGGTGAGCAATCTACAAATCAATTTGGATTCGTCTACTGACTCCCGGTGTGCCAGGGCTTCATGATGTTGCACTCAATTGCCGGCGGAACAGGTTCAGGTCTTGGTTCCTTCCTTCTTGAGAGGCTCAATGACCGGTTCCCCAAAAAGATTATACAGACATACTCGGTCTTTCCAGACACGACCAACGCAGGCGATGTCGTTGTGCATCCTTATAACAGTATCCTATCCATGCGAAGATTGGTCCAAAATGCTGATTCAGTTGTCGTTCTGGATAACGGTGCCCTATCACACATTGCTGCTGATAGGTTACATGTTCAGGAGCCTTCTTTCCAGCAAACAAACCAACTGGTGAGTAACCTCATCCCTTTTAGATTCTCCAAAACACGTTGCAATGAGATATTTTGCAATTACGTAGGTGAAACCGAGAGAGCTAATGATTCTCAGGTCGCCACTGTCATGTCGGCCAGCACAACAACTCTACGATACCCCGGTTACATGCACAATGATCTTGTCAGCATTCTAGCATCTCTTATCCCAACTCCCAGATGTCATTTCCTCATGACTGCCTACACACCGTTTACTGGTGATCAGGTTGAGCAAGCCAAGACGGTGCGCAAGACGACGGTGCTTGACGTGATGCGACGATTGCTCCAGCCTAAGAACCGCATGGTTTCTACAGTTCCCGGCAAGAAGAGTTGTTATATCTCGATTCTCAATGTCATTCAAGGTGAAGTTGATCCGACGGATGTCCATAAAAGTCTGCTTCGTATCCGAGAGCGACGTCTGGCTACATTTATTCCTTGGGGACCTGCAAGTATCCAGGTGGCTTTGACGAAGAGAAGTCCATATATCCCCATGAGCCACCGTGTAAGCGGTCTTATGCTTGCCAACCACACGAGCATCGCAACGGTACGCAATAACTTCCCCCTTTACAATAATTTGTTGCGCACATACTGATAGACGTACGTACAGCTTTTCAAGAGAATCCTAAGACAATACGACGGCATGCGCAAGCGCAATGCCTTCATGGAAGGATATAAGAAGACAGCACCATTCTCTGAGAACCTCAACGAGTTTGACGAGGCGCGACAAGTTGTTGCAGACTTAATTGGTGAGTACGAGGCAGCAGAGGATGCAGATTACCTCAACCCAGACGCAGGGGAGAAGCCTACGTCTGCGGAGACAGATCGACGAGTAGCATAAGGGGAAAGAAGCTACTGTCAAAATTGTAACGGTGAAAGGGTTGGAGACCACGTTTGAGATAGCGAGCGGGGTCTGGGACGTCACGACGGGTTGGATGTTGAGTTGACATTGCTTGTAAGCGCATTACAAGGCGTTTTGGGCGCCGGACTCGGTTTTGGTTCGGCTATACATGTGTATGTACATGGCTGGTCTTTAGAGATCTACCCTAGTAGAAAGCACGTTCTTTGCTTATAACCATGGACCCCCATTTGAGTGCTTGTAGACTGTCGTGTGTGCCTTGGTCAAAGTTGATATGTGTATGTCGCCAGTCGCGTGCTCCTCCGCCTCGAGTCAGCCTCAACCAAGGCACTGACTTGTACCTGACTGTAGCCTTGGTCAAAATCCCTGTAGTACTCCTCCTTACTGTTAAACGGGTCGATCCGCGATCTGATTTAGTGTGATCCGAGTAAGAAATGTGGTGCAGAATCTATCAGAAACATCGTGGAACGTGAGAGATGATGTTCGTTGTGGGGAATAGCCCGGAGCTTTACGTACGGGTGAGGTTGTTCTGACGTCAGTGAGTCACTGACGTCACACAAGCAAATATCCATCGTGATGGCGTCAACTTCAGTGTTTGTTTGGAGGGGAAGGAGTGTGAATTATGGAGAAGGTTTGTTTCTCTGGGCGCTGAGAAAGAGATATTAAAAGGCCTTTGAGAAGCGTCACACTTCATCATCATCATCATCAACGACATCAACCTCCAAACCACATTCACAAGACTTCTACACCACCAAAACCACAACCCCCAACCCCCAACCCAGTAAGTCATCACAGTATCTGCAGCTTAATCAAGGACAATGCTCTAACAAAATTACCCAGCAAATCAATCAAAATGACTCAGTCCAAGGACCAGAAGATCGCCGAGACCCAGGCCAACCTTCCTCTCCCCGAACAGCCCCCCAAGGCCTCTGACTGGCAGTCGGCTGATGCCCGCAACGTCAACGTTGGCTCCGGCAAGGTTGAGGGCAACATCGGCACTGATGCCGCCGCTCAGTCTGGTCTCCGTGAGCCCGCTACCAAGGGCGAGGAGGTCGACCTGAGCAACGTCGGCCGTGAGGGTGTTGAGAAGAACCAGCAATAAGTGCGCTGCTTGTAACATTATTGAAAGGAAAAGAAACGGAATGTAGAGCGAGATTCGAGGAGGTTAATGATACCTACGTATGATCAATGAAATGAACTACGAGCATTGAATGCTATGCTATTTTGATGCAACAATTTGTCCCCATCTGTCTTTGGTGATATGTCTCCCGAAAGCAGCTCAACAGTTTTCGACAGCACTTCAAGGCTCTTACCGTTGAACACACCCGTGCCGTTGCATGTTGATTGCTTCCTGACCTTTGCGGTATTGTACAAGGATGCACGACTATTTGACAGCGGCACCCATTTCCGCATATGGTACCTTGGTGAGGCACAGCCAAAGTGTGTGTCTAATCTTCTGTATACGTCGGAGTACTGAATCACAGCACAGATCAGGTCGCCTGCCTTTTCTGACTTTCTCTTTTCTCTTTTCTGTTCTTTTCTTCTCTCTTCTCTCTTCTAACCATAACTGCTTGGTAATCTGAATCATTTCCCGGGCCAGGTTGAAGTCACACAAGAATCCAAGCAGCATATACGATCCTAGTGAAATTTTCGATATATCACCGGCAGTCTCCTACCCGTCTGCGATTACCGCGTCACAGCACCATAACATTCTCCCCCCTGCTGCACATGCATAAAGCAGTACTCAAACTATATGCTTACCCTGGTTGCTTACATCTATGACAACTTCCACTCACATGTGCTCAGGAACCTCAACAGCCAGTAGGTTGAAATTGTATAAAGACATCCCTACTGGCCCAATCCTTACACTCATCCATTTATACTTCCGGGCCTTTTCTATTGGTAACCGAATGACTCCGGCTCTTATGTCGTTCATGCCGGGGTAATCACAAACTATACCCATATTATGGTTTATCACATATATTTCTCGGGTATTTTTGTAGGAAACATATCGTTGACATGTACTCGTTTCGTCAACTTTATTAGTATCCTCGCAGCTGCGATAGGTAGTTCAAGTTTCCCAGCACAATAAACATGAAACGAACTCGCAGGGTCCAGAGGCCAGAAATGGGAAATATAGCGAATGAACCATGTTCAAGACAGGCTCCTTTGACAAGGTCAATCTACCTACCCTGTATCATGGCCCTGCATGATCTGGCTGCACTCAACCAACTGAACCAAGGCATGAGATTGACAAACATATCACGCACAAACAAGAGGTTAGTTGGGTGTCTTTCAGAACAACAAACACCCATCAGCCGGCTTCATCACATCATGTTCTGTTCAAAACCGAACCAACATACCGAATCACCCTCGATGCATTGAAGGAATCCTCCATGTGGCACAGTCCAACCCCCAGAGATGTCAGTCAAGGTCAAAGACACAAGCAAAAAATCTCTTTTCAATCTTCACTTCATCCTGCAGTATGTAGTAACATTGTTGGGCAACAGGTTCGTTAATCCCGATCCAGCATGTGGAGCTAGGCTGGAAAGAGAGGAACAAAATATGCCATCGAGATACGACATGACATGATATGATAGTTTTGTATCACCAACAGACATGTCAAGTTTGCTCTTTCCGCTTTACAGACCAACATTCCCCCGTTTCGCTCAAGATGTAGATCTGTCTTGTGTATCGATACCGCGACTGTATCATGACTAGCATTGCAAAACATCACAACGAGACAAGCAAACTCGAGCGCACGTCAAGCAAGGCAGGGCAACTAGTAAAATTAATTAGTCAACGCACTTCGACGATGCCAGATCGCTCAAAGGGGGCCCGCGGTCCGCCTCTACACCCTGACGTGGCAGCGAATACTCAGACTGAAATAAAATTCATCGTGGGTTTATCTTTGACTCAACTTGCTTTGCAGCCAAGGTGCACCTGCAGAATCAAATTGCAGGGCAGGTATGGCACCTCGTAAGCACTCAGCTCGCAAACCATCACCAATATAGTATGGCGTTGCCCCATAACGCGGCTGGCGTTCGCCCTAAACATCAGCTTCCAGCTATTGGACCCAGTACGCTTTGATATCGTCGATGCTGCACAAGCAATAGGGGCGTGCTTCAAGGCTTTCGGAACAGAGTCAGGAACTCAGTAACTCGCCCGATATGACTGCTGCATCAGAGGACCCTGGATCGGCCACGGAGCCGCTGTCTCATATTTCCACATTATTTCTTCTTGGTCCAGCTAAAGAGTCTTCTAGCGTTATGACTGACTCCGTTTCCTGACAACAAGGCCAGCGGTGAGCAACATCAACAGCGGTCCCAGCCCTTGTCGCTAAGCCAGCTGATGGAGATTTGAGATGGCGCATGAGTCTTGGGCACTGGCCCAACTCGCCATTGAGCTGAGACTAGCCAACCACGGGACTCCGGGCATGGCGATCGACGCACCTACCCGAGGAAAGTGATTTCAGGGTCCTGGGGGTTTGATCTTATCGACGCCATGGTCAGTGCCATACCCCAGCTTATGAGCCGGATCGTCAATAGCCTCGGGCGATTTGTATTAAACAGAGCATCGTCTTACTATACGGGCTCCATTAGGGGTTCTTGCACTGGGCGGAAGTTGTACCGGCGGAGATCGAGTTGCATGAAGTAGGTTTTGGTCCGTTACATCCTGTCCTGAACCCTTGGGACGCAAAGTTCAGTTTCACCCCCCTCGATAAAGATCCAACATGGCCACGATATCGTCCTTTGGACGGATCATGCATATACCACGGCATCTCCACAGGGGTCACATGCCGCAACCAGATAGACAATAACGTGCCTCTCTATATCGGTCAATAACGACCAAGTCAGGGTCGAATATAGTCCACGGCCTTGTAGACTGTAATCAATCAATCGTGGAGCATCTTGTAGGAGGACAACGAAGCTCAAGGCGGGTCTTCTCTGCCTTTCCTGCCAGCGCATTCGGTGATCAACACCGTCAAGGTGGTTGACCTTTTGACATTCCTTTTAATGCCGGGGGCACGAAGTTGAAGGGATAGCGAGTCGAGTCATCATTTGAGTTGGTCTACAGAGTACCAGTCTAAAAAGATGATAGGCATATGCAAAAAGCAAACAACTGTAGAAGGGCATGTTGTCTGTTCAACAAGACCTCTCCGGCAGATAAGAAAAAGAAGGAAATAAACCACGACGACACCACGTTCAGCTCCACACACTAATGCGACATCCGTGGGACGTGGAAAAAGAAACGTTGAGCATGACAGGGATACGTATGATGGGTTACCAAAAATGCAATAGTAACCCAAGTTTTTTTTTTGTATCTGTGAGTCGAAGGCTTTACAAACGGGTTAGAAACGACTGCTATACCGATAGAGGAAACGAAAAACGAGGACACCAAACTATTGCTTCTGGCTTGTCAAGATCTCAGCTTGGACACCTTCTCGAAGATTGATTTGGTGGAGACCTCAATGCGTAACGCTCTGACATCCAACTTGACTCATGGCCATGCTCAACAAGTTGATACGCCCTCTAGCCCCTGCTCAGTGTTGTTTTGTGAATTAGCATGAGTTTCACAGGATGCTTGTACATGTATATGCCACACGCTATCCTTTGCACTCTCTTGTTCATGCCACTGTGGTTGGGTTGCCTTGTCGACGCATCACAACCATGCTCACTGTAAAGCGTAGGTGGGCGTCAGAGCACAAACCTATTGCGAGCCAGTTAGTAGAATCTTGTATCTGAAAGACGTGTTACCTAGAAGGCCTCATTCAAGCCTTTCAGCAGCAAGTCTTGTCACATGAGTTGACAAGTCGCGTTCTGATTCAGGAGCGGGCCCAGTAAAGCGCCAACGTCCGGGGTTGTGGCACCCCGCCACGATGCTGGGGGATGAGATACGATACGATGAGATGCACTACTGACGGCATGAGATGAGATCCGATGGAAGACGAAACATAACTGAAGCCACTTCATTAGACGGGCAACAGCCCGATGGAAAAGTTCCGCCGAGGCTCCATACTGAACTTCAGTATGTAGCCACGACATATGATTTCGTTTGCCCAGGCTCGCGTAGCTGAGATCGATAGTCCTTCACTATCATGGTGACTTGTCACCCGTCTAGAATACACTAAGATGGCATCGGGTCACAAGCGGACAAGCTTTCCATCATATCGTATGATGAATCACGCCAGTTTGGATCAAAGAAGGGGCAAACAAGCCTCGATCAACCTAAAAGGTCGGTAAGTTATTGGTCTGCTTGGATAAGCTTGTTCCTCTTAGCCAAAGCTGGCAAGGCTGAGACGGCGAGTCGGTACCAGAAGGAGAATACGAAATACCTCATCTCGCACCGAAACTTCCGCGCAAGCCGTCATCGACTACGGTAGTTAGATCAGTAGGCTAAAATTTAGCTTAAGAACATTCCATTACGCTAACAACAATATTGAGAGGTCTGGTGCGGAATATAGCCTGAAGCCATTGACGCCAAAAGTAAATATAGAGCCGTCAAAAGGGCCATGCGACGACTGCTGTCGGACGTCTTTAGTGGCGCACCCTAAGAACTCGGTTAGAAGTTGCTGCCAGGTCTGCTGGAGATGTCGTCAAGCCTTCAAGTTCCTCAGCATGAAGGGTGGACCGTTGCTTGGTTTCCCTCCTCCTACAAGTATTTGGGGCGATCACAGACGTATAATTCATCGATCGTAGTGGGTAGATGTTCATAATTTTGCGCCCTACTGCTGTCAGCCTCGTCGTCAACATTTTCGATTCAGCGAGGCTGATGTCCAGATTGATTGAGGTTCTTATTTGCCATTGGCTCGGGACTTGAAGGAACAAAAAGGCATGTAAGTACCCGACAATGGACAATGGCACTCTTCAAAATCAGGCCACTCGACAATGCCAAGTTGTGGAAAGAAAACAGGTTAGATTGATGAATCGCTATTCGGTGTATTGTGGCTTGCGAATGGGCTTGCACGCCCTTCTTTGGCCGGTGGTATGCACACTCTGTATTATGTCCAACCAGTCACAGGGATTTTATTCTCACCAATCCGAAGACGCGGACTGTTTGGCCGATCCTTGTCAAGGGTTGTTAGAACTTTGATTCACAATGTACAGCCTAAAGACTGACTTACCAAACGTAAGGATTCCTCAGCAGTGCACACCTATTGGCCCGGGATTGATAGATTGATGCAATAGCAACAAAAAAAAACATAAAGGCCACGTAGTTACTCATGCTCGTGGTTAAATTTTAGTCTCATATTGTCGGCGGTTGAGGCGCAATGGATGCAATGCTGCAGTGGTGGATGAAGCTGGCTCGACGTTTACCAAGACAGGAAGCTCAATGCATCCCAAGGGTCTTGCTGCATGTTTGACATGCTGAGCTAATAGCAGGACTTCGATCGATCCATCCATATGTGGGCCGGTATACAAGATTTGTTCACCAGCTCACTGCATCCCCAAAGTGGCATTAGCTCACCAAGCATGGGCTCGGTAAATACTAAGGAGAGTAAGAGGTGCCCGCATTGTCATCAACCCGAAGTGGCAGTACTTGTGAGAAGAGCACTCACTGGCGTTACTCTCGACTCCATCCTGGCCGAGATGCGAAAAAGGGGTGTATGAAAACGCTGAAAGCGGTGTGGTGTGTTCGCGGGACGGGCAGGATCTCACTAGCGCACGGCGCGCTGGGATCAGACGATCGTGCTGTCGAGCCTGCCCCACATCTAGCCAGATCCCAGGGTTCCCGCCATTCCGTCCTGGCGTTGATGGACAATGGACCCTTGTCCTTGTTTCTCCAGCTGTTCAATGAGGACTGTTGCTCTTGGGTCTTTCTGCCGTCTTGTCAGGTGCTCTGTCGTTAGGTTTTCCAGGCTAAACGCGTCTATGCATCTTTATGCCTGCGAGACGTATGACTATACGTACTCATCTGCCTCTTGTTGGTGGCAAACTGGTCACAATCTCTTTTGCGACAACTGAGCGTTCAATATGATGGATTGTAAAAGAGCCTTGACCGAGTGGGAATCTAGCACTCGGGCGAGCCACGGGAAACTCCTAAGCTCTCACCGATCGCTCCGGGCGTAACCCACCCCTGCCACGATAGAGTACTTATGACAGGACTTGCGCGTTGAAGTCGTCGATACTGTAGACATCTGCATATTTGGGCGCACGTTGACAGTATTTCGAGGCCAGGACCGCCGATACGTGGGACCGTCCAAGATTAGACCTAGAAATAAGCAAGCGATCTGACCGCATAGTACTTTGCAGGTTATCCGAGAAAGCATAACCACGTCATTGTAATTGATCCGATCGGTTGGAGTTGGCGGAAATACCATTCTGTTGGGGGCTGTATTACTGTATTCCAATCTGCTCGAGTGTTCTTATGCTCACAAGCTCAAGAGTTAAATAAATGGCCCGCTTACCAGCTGTAACAGCGTGTGCGGCCACAACTACTGCAAGGTTTTATTTTGTGAGAACGCTATGTACTGTGACAAGACTTCGGCAGTTGATGGCCCTTGATGGGAGGAAGCAGAACAAAAGAGAGTCGCCTGTTCTGTTGTGAGTAGCGCACTGAAAGATCTTGCGCTTGAACCATGGAGGCCTCATATGCTTGATTCTGACACGAAGTGCCCATGAATGGGGTGTGGTCATCAACCCAACTTGACGTGGTATTTCAGATCGAGTCTGGGGTTTGTAAGACATGTGGCAGGAGAAGAAACGAGTACCACACGATCCGCCATGTATCATTGCTGCTAAGCTTATCGGCGCCTGAAGAGGATAGAAAAAGACGAATGAGGTGCCGAGAATGGTGAACTGGCATCCAGCTGAGTCTGAACAAGCATTGTTTATGTGTTGCTTTTTCAAGCGTTGTGCATCATCGAGACCGTTGAATCGAGAAGCTGCAGGACGGGCACATTCGGACACATGTGGGAGGGTGTGTGCGGCCAGCTTAGTGGGGATGTGCCGTTAACCAACTGCGGTATTGGATATCTTTGCGTTAATTATGTACGGTAGGTGGCTGCCAACTGGATGGATCTTGCCAACGCCCGCTACATTTGACCTCACTCGGTGACAGACTGTGCAAGATATGCATCGGAGCGCGCATGTGGATAGACTCTCGGCGAATATTGCACGATGTGCGTACGGTCAGAGTTTGTCTTGATGATACCCGTCAGAGCAATCACAGAACGTGAGGTACAGAGAGGTATAGGAAAGACTCGCCGGTTTGATGTACACTGTATTTCACGGGCACAAACGGTGGGCGTCTGCAGGCAAGTAATAATGAACAACGGTAGTCCTCAGGCCGGGGATGCTGTTGCATTGGCAATTTTTGTTGAGGGCTCATGATGGAGATCGATTTGCGAAGATCGAAAGGAGGCCGGAAGAAGGAAATGGCTGGGACCGACCTTCAGGCCAGGCTCCAGCCCAGGGCAAAGGTGTTGAGGCCGGGGGCTGAAACCACCAAACAGGGTGACAGCGCTTGCATGAGATCCATCGGTGATGAATCTCCAAAATGGCATTTTAGGTATCCATGCCGGTAACCACTTAATCGTTTCCGATATTTGCGATGATCAGCGGCGGTTGAGTTGGCGCAGAAGTAAGGCCAGCCAGGGTTCGAATATGAGACCTGGAAACTGGCGCCTCCGAGTCCAAAGGTGATTGCTGCGCTGCATGCATGGATCTGACCAGGCAAGCATCAAACATCAACACATGATCTGATGATCTGCATATTATGAAGGTGTTTGATTTTATCCATTTGTTGGTAGGTACGGGCATGTCATAGCGAGGTAAGGTAGTAATGGATGGGACTCAAATGATGAAGAAGACGACGGTGTTTTCCGAAAACGAACTCGCCAAGGAGGTTTGAGATTGGAGTTTGAGGAAGGTTCAATGGAGGCTTTCGAGAAGCGATGGAAGGTCCAGCCACCAGCCAGCCAGCCAGCCTAGGTAGGTAGGTAGGTAGGTACCAAGACCCTCTTTTTCTCGACAACAACTATTACATACTTACTCACCGGTGATATGAGAAGAGCACGCGAACACTTCGCTCTCCTCTCAAAACTCGGAGACAGACAACAATTGGCTCATTTTGTTTCCAGTGCGGCGTCGAAATTTATCCAGGATAGATACAGAAGGGTAAGATGAAGCTGCTCGAACTGACAAGGCACTAATAGCTAAAAGGACATGGAAACCCCAGCTTGAGAATGCCCCAGTTTCCTCTAACCCGTCGATTTCAACGGTGCGCAAATAGAGAAAGATCCACCGAAACATGAGAGTCAAGAGAACGGAAACCTTCCATCCTGCCTGTCCGAAGAAGGGCTGAGCTGCATGAACAGTCTGGGATTAATTGTCGCATTCGGTATATGAAGCATAAGGACAAGGAAATGACATGCTGAACAAGAACTCTTACTTTGTCGGCAGATGGAAAGATCTTTGACAGATCTCTGACAATCTAATAAACTTAGATACGAATGTACCAAATAATTTGAGTCATGAGTATATATACCTACTTAGGTCTGGATACCCATAAAGCTCAGTTTACAGGTGCGTATTATAACTTCTTAAACCTTAAAAGGCCTGTGGGAATAACAAATTGTTAATAACATTATTATTTTATACTAAAATTCCGACAGAATAACTGAATGTACTCTGAGTAGATTTGTAGATCTGTATTTCCAGGGATCAATTACTGAAGAACGGACTGCAACCTTGCTACGGTCGAATAAGAATATTTGGCCGACAGTCAAGCACCAGCATACCCCCTGGGCTCTGTGCAGTAACCTAGGTCGTATTGTGTGTCATCTTCATGATCTCGTGCATTGCCTTTGATCAGTTTTGCTTCTCCCGTCTTTTTGTGCCCCAACTCCACATTCGGGCAATAGATATTACACAATGGTTTCGAACACTTATTCATGTGCTCCCTACGTCAAAGCGCTCCAAAAAAAAAAAAAAAAAACACGGCAGATACATGCTTTTTTTGAACGGAGGAATGCTGCCAAATGGTGGGATTCAGGCGCAGTTCGTCCGCCCTGCATTCAAGGTCCACCACGTGTTCCATTCCTAGGTACCTAGTATGGTAATAGCTCTTGAATATGGTTGTCGACTCAACTCATTTATTACTCGTACTCTGAGGCCCTCGCCTCCCGCTGAACGACAGGCCACATACAATACATATCCACATTACAGGTGAAACCTATTGTTATTGGATACCGGCGCCTGGTAAAACGATCCGGAAAATAAGACAAATCCTCCCCCAGTACGAGAACACCTGATAGGGAGCTGGCAGGGAGCGATGCAACATCATGGGAGACTTGCTCGCTACGGGGGGTGTTCATCCTCCAGTCAAACCACTCGTTCTAGTTTCTCTTGGTGTCAGTCCTGCGGGCGGACCTGGAAACGGCGGGAAATAGATCAATGCCGGTCGGTAGGGATAAAAGGATAACATCGGTCGATACGATATAGTACTTTGGGGTATTGTGGATCGAAGTACCTGGATCTTGCAGCGCGGCCCAGGTCATGACCGGCATGTACTCTTGTCTGTATCTGTATCTGTATCTGCAGAATAAGCCAGCTGAGACGGGCACATCTGATCTATCGGATGCAGTGTGCAGAAACGCAACCAGTTTCCTACTCCGTATGCCACAATCATTGGAGCAAGGCGCGGATTTTACAATGCGAGTCTCAAAGCTATCGTTCTTGCAGTTGGACACTGATGAAACCCAATTCCTGATGGAGACTTTCTACTGATTGATTGATTGCTTGCGTGGGAGTCACGGATATGTAGGGGTCCACGAATGTCTGATGAGTTGGCCGTGTAACCGTGAAGCTGATATGTGAATAATTATCTCACCCAAATCACTCACTCACTCGATCAATCAATCAAACCATTCAATCGTGCACCCCCCTTCCTCAGTGCACCTCACATATTACATGCTGACGATACAATACAGTGCAGTGCATGGCTGAGGCAGTGAGCCGGAAGGCGTTATCGGAGAGGCTGAATGGCTAAAGCATTATTAGTTAGTGTTCAAGGATCAAACTTGACTAGATCAACTACCGTGTAATAATAAGTTTCACGGCGCGATCGATATCAGGCCACTTCGCAAGCCCTCGTCACAGACAGAGCATGTTCTAGGCTTGACCAGAGAGATCTTCCAGTCGGAGCCATCGAGGCCTAACCCGATGGTCAATGTCGAGTGTGTGATGGGCTTGTCTACACAAGGTCTAGCTCTGGACAGAGGCACACGCTTGAGGCTGATGGTGGGCGACAAAAGATTGTCAATGGCTCCGGCTGGTCTTTCGCTACAACCGTGCGCTACGCCGCATCGTGGGGATCTCATGATCGTGTTGGCTAGGATTTGTCCTCCAGCGTTCGAGATCTGACCCCTGACGACATTGGACGTTTCTGCCGTCTGTGTCACAGCATCTTTCAGTCCATTGCCCGTCCATGTACGGTACGGTAGGTAGGTATACGGTACTGTAGTCGGGCCTAGTAAGCCCTGCGCCAAATAACCCAACAGGTGCTTTGACCTTGCTTGACATTGGCATTGGCATGCATTGGCTGACCACCGACACCCCATTTAAAACTAGGTGCACTGTAGTGACAGTACTGTACTGTATGTATCATGGCCAGGCCAATCCTGGCACACTGAATCGACGATTCAACATCTCCAACGTTAGATCCCGGCCGTTGGAACTTTCCTCTGATGTATTAACGCCACGCATCCGAAGCGAAGGAGGGCTGCGTAACTGCATTTGGGATGGTTCCAACTGGGCTGAGTCGGTGGGCTTTTGTGATTGTTGAATAATTACAGGCATCTGATGTATCGTGTCGGAGTTGTCTGCCCGTGGCGCACTTGAACGAGATGGAACAGGTCTGAGATCCATCTTGGCCCGCAACGGCCCATGATACTGTGCAGGTCTGTACGGTGCGGTATCCGTACAGTTTAGTACATTGCAGGGGTGTCCACGATGCTGGAATAAAGTTCACAAATGTTCCTTTTGCCGATGTCAAGATGTGGGAGACAGAACAGGGCGGCTTTCTTTTTCCTGCCCTGGTATAGTACAATACAGTACTCTGTAGTAGGTTGGATGACCACAAGTCCCCTGTTTTTATTTACGCCCACTATTCCCGAACCTGACTCAATATCAAGTAAGGGTCGTCGACGGCATGTTTGTCACCTTGAATAAGGCATTCCGAGGCAGTGTGTGTCTCTATGAAAAATTCTGTGGCTTCAGATCCTACTATGGAGCATGCATGTACCTGATGAGGTACCGAGTATCACATGGATATTCAGACCGGTTTGACGCAGTTCGCTCGGGCAGACTTCTGCATTAACTTTACTAGATACTAATGCGGAACCAAATGAGCCATGAGTGATGAAATGGATTTAAATAAGAGAAAGAAAGAAAAACCGTACAAGAAAGAGTTACTGGCAAGGTCATCTCTGTCCAAATACAAAACGACAGCCGTTGATGACAGCTTCGTATGGACACTACAGACAACACGGCATGGCGGAAGTACAAAGTCGTCACCCGTCACATCACATAAGTAAGAAGGTACCTACTTTGGACCTGGTTCCCGGAAATGCACATGCATTCTCTTACAATACATAGTACCTAGTATGAGGAGGGAATATGGGCAGGATATCGGTCGTTTTAGACAGGTATAACAGCTTATTAAAGCCGAGTAATTCTCGTTTAGGCACGAGATCAGGTCAAAGTCGGGCGGCAGGCAGGCAAAACGAATGTTAACAGATCCGATGGATGGATGGATGGATGGATGGATCGCTCATCTCTGACACGAACTCGATTTCGAGGAAATCTCTCTCATCCTATTCGCTGTGTCGGGCGGAGGGGGGGGGGGGACATGTAGGTTGTGGATTCCATAACGGGGATAACACATACAGACACGTGAATATGTAGTGTTTGCTCATCGACGGCCATAACTGACAGCTGAGAAACAAGATTGAACAAGGCAGGGACCCTTTCTTTTGGTAGGAATTGCTTTTGTATCTCGGAAAAGGCCGCGTTGGGTTGGCGAGGTGGTGTTGGAAAACGTATGACTTGCATCCTCGATCAGCTGTATCTACTGCCCGATGACATGGACGAATCTGCCGAATCTGAAAGCAAATGCCGGTCAGATCCAAGGTACATACGGCCACACACTAGGCAAAAAAGCAATAAGCAAATCAGACTAAGATAAGAAGAAATGAGAGAAAAAAATCAAAAAGAACTCATGATCCTTCCTGCAGGAAACCTCGCTTACTGTAGTACATCGTGCCTCTCGATAGTTTGCGGGTCAGTTTAATGTTGATGGGCCATCAAGCTAGACCAGATGGGACATTTTAGGACCTGGCTGCCGTCTAAGATGGATGGAAGCAATTGGGGCTTCCATCGGTACGGTAAATTAGCGGGCCTCACCCCCATGCGAAGAGTCAGGACCCTCTATATTCCGTTTTTATTGGACAGTTTCAGTTCCTCCGACTGGTTGTTCAGACCCTGTGGGCACTGGAAGCATACTAATTATTTCCACTCATCCGTCAAAAGGTTGAAGGGACAAACTAGCAGGTCCTCCTCTGCTACAGTACTGCTAGTTTCTTTTTCATCCCTGAAAAGATGGAGAAAAGAACTTGTTCGGGTAGAAACGTGATAACTGTTCCTTGCACAAGCACAAGGACGATTGCGTTGGCAGAATTCTCCGAGTTGTGCAGGCAGCCCCGTAAATTGCAGAACGTAACGTTGTAACACATTAAGTAGTAGCTACAGTACTTACCTCTCTACTAGGTATGTACAGTACCTACAAGGAGACAGTTGGGATAGGTACCATATTATCTCGACTAACAGACCGGTCAAAGAGCCAAGAAAGTCTAGAATCGATAGTCTTTAAATACAAAGGACACCTGTATTTCTCCAGTAGACGCAGTATCCAGGTAAAAGAAATGACAGTCAATGTTAGTGTTGCCGTCGTAGATTCAAGTCATATCACCATAGGTGATTATTTCACCCTACACAGGAAACTCAGCCCAAATATTCAACGACGATGCACCGATAGCCTATAGGAACAGATACCCTTCCGATCTTCAGGCAAGATCGGCACTGCTCAGCGTGGAAAAAGAAAATGTCCTTTAGCACTGCATATCTACCTAGTCACACATGCCACCCGTACACAACATCAATTCACACAGCATGGCCGTTTTCGCCAGGGTTAAAGAGTGTCATCAAAAGGAACTGCCCATGAAGTTGACAGAAACATACCATTCCTATAGCGGCCAAGTTATAGAGTTGAAAGACGCTCATCAAAACACGAAACCCCCGGTCCTTGTTATGGAACTAAGCTCACAACATAACATGACTTGTCCCTCAATGTCAGCGGCACAGCCGATTGCTTTCCCAACTGACTGGGAACAATATCCTCAAAGAACATTCAAACAAAAAGGCCAGATGCAGCCCCAGCTCACAACCAGGGAGACCCATGCCATGGTGAGAATCAGTTGCTCTTCTCAGTGACGCATGCACACAATCCCCCGTAAAGAAGAAGAAGAAGAAGACCCTGGCGGACAAGATTGCATCCACGTCTGGAAGAGTCAGTGCACCAGGCAGGGCTTCTAGCGTCCAAGTTGGAGAACTCTTCAACGCCCTACGTGCCTGCCGATGACTGTAATTAATTTACTACCTATGCGAACCGCACAACCCTATGACGATGATGATCATCATCATATTACATGGCAGTTGTCTTGGTTGTCCATCAACATGTGAGGGGATACCAAGAGAATATTCAAGAAACAAAGCTCATCATTAAAAGAGAAACACGTCGAAATGGAATCGTCGCCTATCGCCGTAAGGAAAGAGTAAGGATGTACATGCACTTGCCTCTTTCGTACATTGTTCTGGAAGGCCAGTGGGAATGGGACACTTTGGCCTAACGGAAATTATGGGCGATTGCACACCAGGATAATGCTGGGGACCCTAGGGACACCACTCACTGTATTGTACAGGTATAGTGACGTCCGTCCGCCATAGCTAGCTGTACTGTGTACTGGTTCCTATTACCAACCTGCACTACTCTGTACACATCCTCTAGTTACTTGTAATCTTCGAGGGAGGAAAGACGGCAAGGCCTTGTTATTTATGTATGGGCTGGCATCTTGTGGCGATATAATCAATCAGGTGCTAATCGCCATGTCGAACACCAGGGGAGGAAGGTCGATGAAAGCCATCACCAGTTCATTCGCTTACAGCTCAAGCAATAGCCTATCAACATCTGCTTTGGCTTGGCTTGTTTCGCAGGTGAAGCATCCTTGACTAGTCAAAAGTCCATCTACGATTGACCATCAACTAAAACAAGACCAAAGAAACCAACTGATTGTCCTTGGCCGCCACACATTGGGCGACTTGAACGAAATCTCGATCACCAGAGCCCGTTCAGGCACCATGTAGTGCGGTATCTGCATCTACCTACATCTTCATCTCATCTCATCTCATCTTGGCTCGTCAGTATGAGTGGAGTGGCGAACTTGTGCACCACATACGTTCATCATGGCGGCGCACTAAGCAAGGGCGTGTCTGATCTCGAGAGATTAGGTCCGCGGGTCATCTCTGCTCTGCTAGTGATGTGAATGGATAACCCGTCAGCGCGGCGCCAGTCGACGATTTCGCGTGGTGGCGGATGAACCATCCCTGCGGGAGGGCAGCCGCGGGGACCGTTCGAATTGGGTTTCTTCCACAGGGACCTGCGGGCCACACGTGCTGGAGCTCAAATAAAGTGTCAACTGGCAGCTCCAGAAAGTTACTTTGAGGTAAGATGAATCCCTCAGCCAGGTGGGCTTGCAAATACTCGGAGCCTGATCCTTGCCCACTGACGTACCTGGCTGCGGTACCGCCCATCCATCGGGATGCTCAATCTGCGCCTGGAAAGCGGCCTATCTCGCTCATCTCTCTCGCGTTCAATGCTCATTGTTCGTTGTTCGTCATCCATTGCCTTGGCTTCCAAGACACAAGCCATTTCTGACCAGAGCGTCCATCTTCAACGCTGTTTTTCTCAACGTAGTAGGCGTCCGAGCCTGATTCTTGGGGTATCATTAGGTTGGACCTTGGAAACTTTTGTTCCCACCTCTTTTCATGTCAATCCCGCTCATCTCCCATGTGAGCCGTCATAAGTAATGTTTCCTGTTCTTCGCCCCTATTCACCTCAAGCTAGTATTGCTGCACTCCTGGCTCCCATGCACTCTAGTTCATTACAGGGTATAGAGGGCAATGCAACTGCACTGTGCAATACATACAGTCGGCAGGGGACCTGACTTGTACCGGATCGAAATATGATGTGTCAATGAGAGGCCAGTTCAGGCCCAAATTATTCATTCATGTCCAACACCGGTGTTAGAAATGCTGCAAAACGAACATCCCAAAGGGTATTGACCTTGGAACATTGCCCCATATTCCGCCCACCAGAACCTGGCCACAACGTCAGTCTTGATTTTCCCAAAGCACTCATCCACTGTGTTGCGCTTATCACGGCGTATCACCACTTGCCAACAACATCGGAACCGAGTTATGGTGGCTCATGGCTCGTGCCCTCGCGACAGCATTAGAAAACCCCGTCGGCTTCCAGTCAAGTGGCATTGGGGGGTGGTTCAGGGGTGTCTTAGGGTACGTACTGCTTGTGGGCCACACAAGCCAGACCGCTGCTGACCCCGGGGAACAGGCCCCCCTAGAAGTCGTACCATTTTGCAGAAGTTGAGATTGGAGATCTCCAAAGCCTAGCCGCTACTGAGCCAGGCTATCGTCATGCCCCAGCCATTGGTGCAGGACATGACAAGGTTGGTGTTGAAAGCAACGGCAATGGTAAAGAGTACATCATTGTTTCGCTTTCTTTCTCCGATTGCTCTTTCTCTAGTCTTCCTGTAGCATCAAAACCTCTGGGAAGCGCTCCTAGGGTAAAGCGCAGCGGGTACGTAGCAAGCTCCAAGTTGTATGTGCATGCTGATGACGAACATGGCATCGATGAAGAGATGCGTGTCCCTCAAGATCTTGCCAGAGATAGATGCCACAGCCCTAGAGCAACATGGGGTTTTCAGTCCTTTCCCCCTGGTCAACTTCAAGGCCATTCATCCTCTTTTGCTCTCAGAAGGCCCACCCATCCATGATCGATTCTCTTCGGATCCCTACCGTTCCCCTTCCCCACCTATACCGTATCGTAAACCGTCGTGCCGTCGTGTCCCCTAGCCAGTGGAAGCGAACCTCGAAATCCCTGTAGCATGGGCGGTATCTCTATCCGCAACCGTTTCCCCCAGTTGTCCGTCGCGACCTAACGCCGTACAGGATCGAGAACATTTGCTGAGGCGCGCTTGCTGATTGACTTGTCTGTGACGTTGAATGTCTCGTATCATTTTTGGGATAAAATTACCTAGTATCCGATCCTGCTCGAGTTAGTTGTTTGTAGGATCAATCTGTACAGGCCCTACGGTATCATTCCATTTGGCTGGTCCCGATGACTTGGTGAAAGTATCGTCGCATTAGACCGGATAATTTGAATCGATCATTGACATATACCCGTATCGCTGGCTCTTACTTTGTACCGGACGATCCTTTCAAATAGTGTGAAGTACCCAGGTCGAAATCGCCATTTACGTATGGTAGAGACTGAGGTGGTTGGCGCGCTCTTTCAACAAGCGCGTGTTTTGCTTCGACAGGTATTGAAAAAGACGTTGTAGAGCCGGGTTCGCAACAGACAAGTAGGTACAGTACTACCCATGGGTCGTGATTTGCTTGCTTGCCTGCCTGCCACGGTACCTCGGTAGCGTGTATGGATTTCCATTGGTACAGTAAAATGTGACAATCAAGGCGCTGATCTCGGATCTGGTTCCTCGTAATGTATTGTACTGCAGCTCAGTTGGTGATTTCCAGGTGGTTGTACTGCTTGGGTCGCTCCTGTCACCTAGCAGTTCCTTCCGTTCCATGCGTTGTATACCTGGCCTTCCTTACCTACCTTGCTTGCTTTGCCTGCCTTGCAGCTCGCAGCTGGGACAATATTCCTTCCTTTTCCCTCTTTCTTCTGTTTTCTCCCCCTCTACCTATCTCTCTCACACTCCACATTTTTAACAAAGAGATAACCGACCTCTTTCCCCCTAATCTTGATATTTGCTTTCTCATCTTTCAACCTCTATCCACCTTGGTCGACTTGTCCAGTGCCTACTTGCTACTTCACCATTCAGTGTCTCCCCCGCGCTGACTCAAGCGCCTGCAGAGACACCGCCGTCCGCAGCAGCAGGATTTGTCCTTGCCCGCCATTCTAGTGGCCCAGCGCTGCCCGGCTCCGTGTCTGTGTGCAATACATTATTGTTGTTATTGTATTATCCCTTGCTGGTTAATCCATTCAGCCCAGTCTTCACTCGGTCAAAATATTGCGCAACTTGAGGGAGAAGATAGAGAGGGAAATAGACGGGACCACAGAAAGCCAATTCAAAATACCTACGTCGTCGTCAGTCAACAACAACGTCAACCTACTCGAGTCATCATCGTTGGTACAAGTTTTGGTCAATCAACCTTGGTACATTCCGACGTCTAGCTTCGACCCCATCAACGCCGCGCGCCAGGTGTTGTCTAAGCCGTGTCCAACGAATCTCTCCACTACCAAAGGCATCGTCTGCTTTAAGATTTCCAGCAGTCAACTTTGTTAGCTTCAATTCTGTCGCCAACAGGTGCAATTCAGTGCCGTGATTTCTGAGCTCCACCCACTCATTCTCTTGTTGGCTGCTCCGGGCTGTCTTGGGCTAAACCTGAGTGCTACGTCCCCAGACCCCGGCCACTGGACCAATTCCGCGGCAGTCGCCCGTCGTTGAGTTTGCGCTACTCTTGATCCTCGCCTTGTGTCCCAGAAGACAAGCTTCAACGTTCAATCAATCAAACTTGTTCTTCCATCTTGGGAGTCCTTGGATTTGGTGCTCACCCAGCCAGCCTTTGAATATTCCAAACCAAGCAAGCCCCAGTCTTGCGGCCCCTGTCTGTCGGCCAGAACAAATCCAATCCCGACTAGGACAGGACCTCTATGTAGGCGGAACCCCCTGCTACTGTCCCGCTCAGCGCCACCACGAGGGACCTTGTCGCTCGTCCATCGCACGCCAGATCTACCCACCCCCCTGACCTTGTCTGGTCTGGTATTATTTGTTTCTTTTCTTCTTCGCCTCTGTTCATTTCGCCTCATCGGTCCCCCCTCCCCGTTTTGACACCCCATTGCCAATCCTCACCTGAGCCCATTGTCACATCTCTTATCCTAGTCCCGTGTCGACCCCATTCCTGGCTTTTTCACTTCCCCTACCACCAGGAGCTCGTTCTTTACCACCCCCCTCCCCGTTATTTCGTGCTGCTGTTTTCTTTCGCCCATCAAGCGCCCCCCAGCCGGATCTAGCCAGGTCAGATGCATCTACGGCCTTAAGACTGTCCCAAATCATTGTTAGTAATTACCAGATCCGCTATGGAAGCGGCTGACTCTGGAGCCAGGCAAAGGTCCGTTTGAATCCCGACTTCAATATTCATATTTCTGTCTGCCCCTCCCATATTAACTAACACCTTTTCTCCTCTTACAGCCGTCATTCTGCTACCAATTCAGAACACCAACTCCACCATCCACCTCAACCCGATCAGCCATATTCGGATCATCGCCATCACCACTCTTACTCGCGGGATATTCTCGATAGGTCGTCGTATCGAGAACCTCCCGCCATGGCAACGGCAACCCTCATCGCTCCGTCCGCTCATTATCCAACTCAACCGCCCTTCTCCAGCTATTCGCAATCGAACTCGGGTCCCGCCAGCATATCCAACATGATCTCCTCCGTTGAACCTCGAAAACAAGCCGACGACCAAGAGCCTCCAAATCGTCAGTCGCTCCCGTCTATCTCGGAGGTCATCCAGGGTACTAAGCCTGGAGCGTATCCTGTCGCGCATGCACCTGGCTTGCAGTCTTCCTCGAGCCTGCCGTCGCCTTTTGCATCGGCTCCTCGACCCTTCCCTGAAACCGAGAAACGCTCTTCTCCTCAACCTCTTCACCCGACATCGTCCTTCCCTCGACAAGATGGTCTTCCTGCATTCTCGGACTCGCCTCGTCCGCATTTCAACAGCCGCCCATCTCTGCCTCCCGTCTCGGACCGTCGCCAGAGCCCACCAGCCAAGCCTGACCTGCCTCCTCAACACCACCACCACCCAGAGCAGAAGCTCCCTGAGGCTCACCATCCTCTGAACGGCGTTTACTCTCACCCTCCACCACCTCCTCCGGCGCCTGTCGCATACCAGTCTGGTCAATTGCCTCCTGGTCAAATGCCTCTCCCTGCGTATCCTATCTCTCCAAGACACGCAATGCCGCCGCCTGCCCCTGGGTCGTACGACCCTCGAGCACCTCCGCACGTGGAGGAGTCTGATTATGCTGCCCGAGCTAGGTATGAAGCTACGGTTGACAGGCACTTTGAGAGCTGGAGCTATCAAGATTCGCTGAGCCGAGTAAGTACTAAGTATCACTGCTCTGACATTCAATCTTACTGACGTATCTAGATCGGCTCGTCATCTCGTACCATCTTCAATTTTGCCGAAGCTTACAGCAGAATCGCACAAGAGCAGCACGGCGCTCATCCCATTCCAGCTCGACTACCCACAGAACGTGAAGTCAGCGATATGCTCAGCAACATTGAGCTTGTCAAAAGATCTTTGGAGCAAGTGCGTGACTTGGTGCAAACTTCAATTCAAAATGAGCGCGCTCGTGAAGGAGCCAAGATGAAGGGTCCATACGAGGAAGAGCACGATGTTAGCATGTATGGTGATGGAATGAAGCCACAATATGGCATTACGGAGGTCAAAAAGCGACGAGGGGTGAGTAGAGATAATATCTATAGATATGAAACTTGAAACTAACAGAATATAGCGCGCCGCTCCTCCTGGACGATGCCACAGCTGCAACCGAATCGATACTCCTGAATGGCGACGCGGACCCGATGGAGCCAGGACTCTTTGTAACGCATGCGGATTGCATTATGCCAAACTTGAGAGAAAACGACAACTGGAGGCAAGGTCAATCCGCCCCAAACCAGAAGAGGCCCACCGGCAATGAGCTATGGTCCCATGCTGGAGTATCGACGAGAGATAATTCATGTCCGACATGGGATCGCTCCTGGTCATCGGCAAACATATACACACGCTCGACGGATACATATACGCAACATTTACGTTTAATAATACCCAACTTTCGGAACGACGACTTCGCGTCGTTTTTTGTATATACGTTTTTACAACTCGGATACCTCAAGCTTCTCAGCAAGGATTCGCGGCATATCAGGCGTTTGTTTATTATATACACCCCACCAACATCGTTACTGGGTGTAACTTTTGAAGTTTTATGGAGGGGGAGATGAAGTTTGAATTTCTAGACAAAAGAGTTTTCTTGGGACCACGCCATAGTGGGGAATGTATTGGGATCATCAGGGTCGAGCGCAGAGCCATCATGGCAGAGTCGCCAAATTGAGGTGTTGGGCTTGCTCATTGGAAGGAAGGTTTTTTTTTTTTTTTTTTTTTACATGGGACTGGCAGTTGAGAAGAAATCTATAGCGGTTTTACGACATGCACCCAAGACGAATAGTCTTGGCATGAAAAGAAGCAAATTGAAGGATGTAAAGAGTTGAGTTCCATGTATCAATCTTTTGGAGCGATGCGTGGCAAGGCAGGGAATTCAGGAATAACGATTTTGATAGTGGAAGAAATCAAAAAAATGATCATGTCAGAGTCGATAGTCACGCATACATGGACCCTTGGGATGTATGTGATGTCCCTGCAGAACTAGTGATGAGTGTGTGGTATGTGTCCGATGCCGAGAGATGGTAGTTGAGACAGAAGTCCGAGCCCAATGTAACAACGGGAATAGCGAATCGATTTCGATTTGAGATTGAGTGAGATTGAGTGAGATTGAAGTGAGATCTGGATGTACTGTAGGGGTTTGCCACTTGGGCATCGATAGACAAAGAGACTATTGAAAGATTGGCGAGGATTGATTGGGAAATGCAAGGTCAATCAATCAACAACCTTGCCAGGCAAGGCAGGTGGGCTAGCATGATCTACAGTACCTACCTACAGCTGGGTAGGTACATTTTGGATGTACTGTATTTTGTAGTTTATAGATCCTTACCTCATTCAGTAGATTCGTAGACAGGCAGTTTGTATACCCAAGTAGTGTGCATAGCTGTATAGACTTGATGGAGAGATAACCTCCAAGAAGTAGATAGGTAGTGCATAGAATAGAATAGTTCCTCACACAATAACGAGTGAGACGAAAATAGGTAGCGAGTGCCAACTCATGACTACGGGAGCTGACCTATAAAACAAGACAGGATGAACGGATCAAAAACAGATGGTTCGACAAGCACAGTTGCACAAAAGAATAGAGGTCGTACATAAGAGACGAGGACGGGACGGGAGGCTAATCAAGGCACGAGCGGGAGATCTAACGACGGGTAGCCTGCTTGGGCTCATCGGGCACGGGAACGTGCGTGCATGTGTATGTATATGCATGAGGATTTGTATTTGGGTGAGTACAACAAGTGTTGGTGTTGATGTCGTTCTGTGTAGACTACCGTGGTACATAGACTCAGCTGCAACAGGTATAGATTGTTGGTTGATATCTTTTCACATTCCTGTTGTTAATTGTTGGTTGACTATGGATAGTGTTTGTAAGATAAACTCTGGTCTACTTTCTGCAGCTGTGTGAGTGAGTTACTACCTATGCATGTATGTGTGTATGTATGTATGTATGTATGTAGGCATGCATAGACACAGCAGAAATGGCCAAGGAGTGATTGTGATTGTGAAGCCATCGCCAGACCTGACCAGACATGTCTTGATGCCTGAACAACCCCAGAAACCCACACGACGAACGATGGGAGAGGAGTACAAGAGCTCGTATGCGTTGTTGCTTGTGCCACTTGATCAGAGACATGGCTGCAAGCACGCGATCTGCACGTCTTTCCAAGATCTTCCCTGGTCCTCCCCCCCTTTTTTATGTTATGATGGGTTCTTTCCTGTATCACCGTAGCACAAGGAGAGACTGAGTATTGTCATATCACATCGTCTTGGAACGGGCGGCATGAACCCAACACCCCCTTGCTCTGTGCTGTGCAACGGTGACACGGCAAGGTCAGCGAGAACAAGGACAAGATAAAGGCGCTCCTGTGCCGCGTGTCTGCAAGTGCTTGGCTGGTTTATCCTCAGCTGTGTTACATGGCATTACATGTACGGAGTCTATATGTACGTATCCATCCATGTGGCTTGGTCTGTATAAGGGATCTAGAGTCAGGCTGGTAGAACCGCTATTTTTCGGCGTTCAAGGTTATGGGGCTCTAGTGGGCGATATGCGAACCGTGTGTATGTATTGCAAGTTACCCTGAGGTTCTCAGCATGTTGAAGCTTTTTGTTGTGCTGTTCTGGACTTCAAGCCATGGCTTGGTGCGCATAATGGGATATCTAGGTATATGGAGGGCCTCAACCACACGACGGCTTAAGAGTAGGCTACTCTGACTGAGACATAGGACCAAGGGCTAGTGAGTCTAGATCCTCAGTTCCTAGACTTGGGGTTTGGATCGTCGTCTTCAGAAGGGTGTCGTAATTGTGCAACTTGAGAGCAATGACCAAAGCATCAACTCGATCACTGACTAACTGCAGGCATGTTTTGATCGTTGATTATAGACTCACTCAGTACGGAATTGCGGCCGTTTCTCAACAGTCTAGCATTTTTCTTTCTTTCTTGCTCAGTCGTCACCGTCGATTCATTCTACGAACTCTGCAACAGCCGCCATTCCAGCCAGAACCAAACAAAGCTCCCGTTCCAACCCAGATGGGTATCGGGGCCCTTCACAGCCACGTGGTATTCTACACCCGAGGAGCAAGGGTCTTGTTCTAGCTCTTTGGGCCTGTCTTCGCCTCGGCCAGCCTCCTTTTCCACCCGGGGTGTTGGGTAAAAGGGGAGGGGAAAGAAGCGTATGTCTAGGCTTAGAGTCTGTCACTAGGCATGGGCAGCACGCGGTGCTGAACCATCGATATGGAGAAAAAAAGGCCCAGTGTACGTATGCAAGGGAGAGATAGAATTCCGTTTCGAGAAGGTGAAGTTGGAGAGTCCAAGAAGCTAAGGGTAGTACGAGACAGGGATTAACTTGAGGAATGTGACGGGCTGACATGGTTATAACCGTCTTTTTATTAATATTTTAAATTGTAGCATTTTACGGGACATACTTTCAAGGGCGGATTCTGGGCGTCTCGGTCACAGAAGTTCATGATTTAGTCTGAGTTATTTGGTTACATACAGAGATAGAGCTGCTTTGAGTTGAGTTGAGTTGGTTTGAGTTGGGTATTCCCTTGCATGCTGACGTTGCATGGCAGTGGATTGATTCACTTCAAGGGTCTGATATACGATCGGAAGAAGAAACTAGGGCATGTCGATTTTGTTTTTTTTATTTATTTGTTTACTTATTTTTGTTTCTTTGTTCCAAGAATTGACTTTTTGGACTGACGTGCATTCTTAGTCTACGGCACTGTATGTAGGGTGTATGTGACGATGATGATTCTTTCTTTGATGGTGTATAGAAGCCAAGCTATTCTACTCGACGACAAGAACAACGGCATGAAGTTGAGCTACCTATAGATAACTAACTACACATGGACCAAGTAGAACTGCCGAGATGCTTCCAACCTGAGACGTTACTGCGTATCGCCTAGTACTGTTCCAAAACCCCGTTTCGTTGAAAGTCAAAGACGAACCACTTTACCAACAAAATGCCAAGTTTAGACAAGACAGCTAACTAGACCGAAGCCGTCTCAGGTTCCCATGACTCTAAGTGACTGACTCTCGTCATTTCATGGTTGTCATCTTTGGATCATAACGGTACGGTACGGTACGGTACCTGTGAAGCATCCGTGCCTGATCGAGATCGATGCTACGTCTAACTAAAAGGCCAAACGGGGATATGATCTACTGCTAATTGACCTCTCACGGTCCACAACACCAAAGAAGATATCCGGACGACCGTAGACAGCGGGTCAGAGATGAACAAGCCTTGCTACATTGAGCGAGCGCCGTTTCTTATTTCCGTTTGAACCTAGTGTGTATGTACGGTATTCCGTTTTCCGCGAAGTTTTGGCTTAGTCCGAGTTAGTTCAGCTCTTTTAGTTTTTTTTTTCGATCATGCCACCGCAAGATCTGTTTGAGGATCGAGCCTGTCCAATGTCTGAGAGTTAACGCCTAGTTTTGGAATGGGTCGGCGTGTGTGCCTCGCCTCGGCAATTGCACAGCAGTTAGACCAAGACCTGAGGAGGGGGGTGCGATTTGAGAGACACCAAGGGAAAAGCAAGATGTTAGTCTATAACAGCTAGCCCGGAACTTCCTATGTCTTAGTTGTGAGACAGAAGATACTGTTGTGATTGGATGGTATATCTCCTCAGTGTCTCGGGGAAGGATTCTGAGTTGTGACAAACTGAACTGAACCTGAACTGAACCGAATCTGAATGCCACCATGCAGAGTATATGTCATTTCACTAACGAGACGATGCTACAGTACAGTACATGGTACTGCGCCTCGATTATATCTAGACGATCTGTCAAGATATGCAAGTATATCGCCGATTCCTCACGTCTCCAGTAATATAGTCCCAGTCTAATCTACTCTGGTCTAGTCAGTCAGTCAGCCTAAGGTCATGGCTGAAGGAGAAAGTGGCCCCATAACGGTAGACCGTAGTGAACCAGTATCATTCCGGCTGAGCAGCAAAAAGGTTGTTTTGTTTTGCTTTGTTTTGTTGGTCACCGTTGATGCTAAATATCTGCACTGCACTGCACTACACTAGTTACAGACAGGGACCAGGGAGTTTGGATGTAGATCAGCATGGGCACCCTTTATGTACAGAGCGAGTAGTACCGTATCTAATCAATCTCATATGTACAGTATGTGTTGTAGGAAATGATTTGTGGGAAGCCCTTTTCGGGTTTTGTGCCGAGGATGGATCAGCGAGTCAGGTGTCGTTGATGTACTTATAGAGGCTAGAATGATCGACTACCCAGGTACTGTGGTACGGTACATATAGCATACTTACTCGGGATATTACTGTACTGTACCCGTCATTTGATGCCTGTCGTGCCGTGTATAGCGCTCATCCTTCCGGTGTCCGGATCCGGACCCGGTCGGCGCTTAAATCTATATCCAAGCCGTCCTCGGCCCCGAGATTAGCTCAGATCGGCATCATCATCGGCATCAGCATCGGAAGTCTGTCATCCCGGGGGGGCCATTGCATCTCGCCGCTGCCCGCGCGCATGTCTCGGTCCTTCTTTCCCATGTGTGTCTTTGAATCTTGTCAGAATGTCTTGGTTGTTTCCTAGCGCTCTCACTCACATGATCACGTCGCCGTTTTGACAGGTTCAATTCCTTTTATTTTCCCCTACTTTTATTTTTCCCCTGCTTTCTGAAGATCCCTAACCAGCTGTGGTTAAATACTTACTAGGTAGCTTGCTAAAACACCCCTTGTCGAAACCTTTTCAACATGACACATTCTTGCATGCCACGCCATGCCATGCCCAGAAAACTGTCGATGCGTACCTTGTTACAGATCATCGTTGTTGAGTAACCACCCGTCGTCTCGCTAAGCGGGAAAAGCAAATCATACATACTGTACTAAGTTGTATATTACAGTATTATACAGCAACAGCCTCAATGTGTGTTGTGTCATGTCGATAATGACATGTCTGTTTTTCCTTCTCTTCCCTATAGTATGTATCCCAACATGTAGGGCGAACATTTAATCTCACCGGTCCGCACTAGACGCATACGTGACAACCGGTCAGGGGAGAGACCCTGTAGGTTGTTGTTGTTGTTGCACCATCATGCCTTGCTGTGCATGCTCTTCCCTTCTCTTCTCTCCTCAAAAAAAATTCGATACTCAAATGGGATATCTCGAAAAAATGGCCCATGCATGATCTGATTAAAGTCCCCAACTTCTTTCATTAATCTTTATCAAGATTCCAGCTGAAAAAGGGGGCGGGCAGAGTAAGAGAAGAGGACTAGTTTTAAAAAAGCAAAAGGCCGCCGCGCCCCCCTTAAGACAGCCACAACTTAAAGACACGCGGTTCCTCAGTCTACTATCAGCAGAGGGGGGGAAAAAACGAGTATCAGGAAAACCTAGAACCATGTCTTTCTTTCTAGAAGCGGCCGTCAGATGAGCAAAGGGGGGAAAAGAAAGGGACGCTATACTGCATTATCATTACACGCGGCACGGCACGACACGGCTGAGAGTTCCTAAGGGTCTCTCGGAGGAGTTGAGTTGAGTTGAGTCGAGTTGAGTAGTTGACTCAAACTTCTGAGTGGAACTCTTCCTTCTCACCTACACGAACTAATAATGCAACGCTCGGGCTTTGATAATGATTTTTGTTTGACTCCTGCATGGAATTCAGGATTCCTTACATGACGATAGCCCACCTCAGCCTCACCACTGAGAAAAAGCTCCGAGCGCACAGATGCTGACTGACTATCTATGTATATCGAGATCAGTCTTTCCTTGCCCGGCCCCTTTTAAATCCGACAGGCTGCACTACGACGGTGTTGTGCAGATGACATGACTGGGGTCCTGACGATCACAAAGCTGACTGCATCAAAGTCCCAAGACGGCCATCCAAAGCTACTACAATGGTCTCTGTGCTGAGATGTTGGATGAGCATTCAGACTAGGTAAGGGGTTCAACTCCTACACGCTTTGCTTATGCGCCCAGGCATGTTATACGAGTCAGATTTGATTATCAAGATTGAGACATTACTCGGATGACCATGAATCAAAATAAGTTGACATATCTTTTTGAGGGTGTAGTAGGCGCCGTCAGTTGCCCGATAGCCTTTAGCAACAGTAACGGCTGTGCCGTGTCTCAACTGAGTTGGTCACGAGGCCAAGATAGAACAAGAACAGCACAGTACAGTATTGGTATATCCTAAGCCCGTTGTCTGAACTGCACATCATCTCTGTCTAGATACATTCATTACAAGTCAAGAAAGAGCAAAAGATAATAAAAAATTGAAAGAACCAAGGACTCCGACCCAAGTGCAGTGCCGTTTTGTTTTGCTTCACGATGCCATCACCTCCTGGCCATCAATCCACTCGCTCTTTCGCTTAAGTGACCCATTGACAGCCTCCGTCTCTGCCGTGTGTGAGTCTCCGTTGGGGGACTTGCTTGATCCGCCGCAACCTCCACGGAAACCGTTCAATAAGCGTTCGAGGCCGTGGATGCCGAGACCTGCAAAGTCACGGCCAGCCGTCTCTCGCTCACCGATGGCAATCACGGCACCAATCAGGTCGTGGTTGATCTCATCGTTGACGACGCTGTCGTGCTTGTACTTGGGGTGCACGTCGATGAAGTTACGGATCCATCGGGCTGTGGTGTCGAGATCTCCGCTCGCTCGTCTGGAAATAAGGTCGAGGTATGTGGACAAGTGACATCTGGTCGATACATCGACGTTGACGCTGTCGAGGTAGCTCTCGACGATGGGGATCAGGCCAGGAAACTCGCCTGACTCTGAGCCATTAATGATATCATTGACGGTCATCTCCTCGAACTCGTGCTCTACGGGACCACCAGGGGACGCTGGTCGACTAGGATGAGCTGATCCAGGTCGGCTGTCGTCACCAAACGTGGTGTTTGCTCTCGATGGTCGACTGGGAAAGGGGTTCCGTCGGAAGTAGAACTTCTCCTTCAGGACAGCATCCACCTCGTGCGCGCGCTCCATGTTCTCGTCGACCTTCTTGATAGGGATGTAAAAGTTCAGATCAAAGGACAGAATGGCACGCGTGACCAGGACCATAAACACCGAAAAGGCAGCGTTCTCAAAGTCTGTAATCTGAATTTCCATGGAACGGAACTCAACTCGCCAACCGATGCTGTTGTCAGCGGGTGGAGGTTTGAAACGCATATGCTGCCAGTTAGTTGACTGGATGTTCTCGAAATGGTCCGTTTTGGTGAGATCCAACTCCTGAAGATCCTCCTCGAAGACGACAATAGGATCACGGATGAAGAGATGAGCGAAATGAGTAGCCAGACGGTCGTCCATGCCACCCTCGAGGAGTTGCCGCTTGATGTCTGAGTCGTAAACCAGGTCAGGGTCGAGATACTCGTTCCTCAATCGTGGATCTATGGCGATATATGTCGAGTTGGACGCATATCGTGACTTTGGTATCCTTCTGACACCTTCTGTAAGGGGCTGTTTCGATGTAAGCGACATCCATCAGGTAGGTTGGCAATCCGAGATGAACATACCTTTTCTCCCAACTCTTCTGGTGTTCTGCAGTCAACAGAGCGGCTGATCTGGTTCCACCGCACATCCGTATTGGCAAGGAACCCCTTATACACGGGCGTCGCGGCAGTCAAAGCCAGCATAATGGGACCTAGGGGGCTCAGCTGATCGTAGAGCATTCGTCCCTCAGTGATGTTCTTAGCCTGGAAAGTAATCTGGAGACAACAGCTACCCATTCCAAAAGCCATGGCGTCCATGTGGATGAAGTCATCAGGGGCAGCTCCGTTCCGCACATCGTCGTCCTCGGGCCAGTCGTGCTTGTCGAAGTTGACAGTGGGATCCTTCCAGGGCTTTGGTGTGTTCTTGTCGTGGAAGATGGGAACATTCACTTGGACCTTACGGCCTCGCCTAGAGCGAATGTTGGCAGCTAGAGTTGGAAATCTAATATGAGGGTTGGCGATCTCATCCGGGACAAACTGAGAGCGGAGGCGAGGTCCTGAGGGTGGGTAGTAGGGGTCGGTGAATTGTCCGGGAACGCCGATCTGAGGGTAAGTCGTCAATGTGATGGGATACTCTGTGGAGAGCATGTGCTCCTTTGCAATCTTCCTCCGCAACTTCATGTCGGGTTCCACGTCTAGGAGCTCCTTGAAGCCGATACCCCATGGCTTACCAGGAGTGGCTTCTAACATAAAACGGCCAAACTCGGGGTGAAAAACAGGAATGGTTCTTTCCCTGGATGGTGGTCAGCGCGAATATCATATCAGAAGCTTGAGATGATGGATCTCGGCGTACGTCTTCTTTTCAGTTGAGCTTGGCTCTTGAAGTTCCGGGACACAGCCGCCTTGCTTCTTGAGCTCTTTATCAGCGGCCAATGCCTCCAGGATCTGTGCTTGACGGAGAGACAACAGCACTCGCTGGTTGTCCTCGGAGTAGACCACAACAAGATATTCGACCTTTTTGAGTTGTCAGACAAGTATTCGCAAAATTTTGAGAGTCAGGAACCAACCTCATCACCCCAGAGAAGAGCATCGCGCTCCTTGCCCTTGGCTTTGTTCCATATTTCCAATAGTTGCTATACGCGCAAGTGAAAGTCAGCAGTCTGCGCCGTGATTCATCACTGCTCATACATGTATGTATTCGCACATATTGTATGAGTGAGTGAGGGTAAGAGGAGCGACTTGCCTTGATTCCCCATTCTCTGACTTGAGGGGCACGCTTTTTGGCATCAGGCCAGTCGAGGGCCGTTCCCAGAGCTCTGAGGTCAAGTCAGGTCAGCGTATGTACTCTTTCTCTCTCTCTCTCTCATGAGCACTAAATCGTGCATATGCTGGCAACTTACAAGAGACCCATAGTGAGACAAAGAGCGAGCTTTGCAGCGCAGAAAAGAAAAAAGCAATTTGCGGCGGGTTGAAGATGGAAATTTCGGGCCTAGTAGAGAGACTGGTTGGTGGCTTAAACGCGCCGGGTTGGCCTTGATTTATCGGTATTCGGAAAGATTTGTTCAAAATGACGAAAACCGGGTAATGAGATGATAAAGTGATTCGGGTAAAGTGAACAAAATGTGAGCCTCGCTGTGTCTCACTGAGTTTGATCTTGATCCAACTGTGCCTTGAGACTGGCTGGTTATGATGTATGACAATTCTGTCGGACCCGAGGTATATAATAATCTTGTTAAAGCGAAATCGGCAGGTGGACGCTAGTTAGTACTGTAGGTAGATTAGGTAGGTTGGCGGAATAAGTAAGAGTCCTTTTTTTTTTTTTTTTTCCAAAGATATTTCCCCCCGGCGATGGATGTCGGAGTTTCGGGTTTGTTGTAAAAGAGAAAGCAAGAACTTTTTTTCTTCCTCTTTCTTTTTTAAACGGGAATTGTGTGATAACCAGGTCCAGATTCAGATCCTCTTATCAGTCTGTAGTATTCCGAAGGGTCCTCTTCTCGTAAAGCAAAGAACCAAAAGACTGACGGAGAGACTGTCAATAAATTGTCGAGCGACGACCCGAAGACGTTGACAAAAAAAGAGTAACGGCCCGTGTCGATCAGTGGCACAGAGAGACAGAAGATGGATATATCTGAACTGAACTGCAGAAGAGAAGGACGAGAGTAAAGCACTGTAAGTTAGGTAAGGAAGGAAAAGCTTAATAAACCATCCCCGTACTATTCCTCTTCCTCGCTTTTGGCAGCCGAGACTCAAGTCCAATTCCGCGGGATTGTCCGTTGTGCAAGCAGAGTGAAAAGAAGCGCCGAAAAATAGCACGTCTCCAAGCCTATCTCGAATTGATGATGGATGGGGTAGTTAGGTTGGTTGACAGTGGACCTTTTAGTGGATGGAAATAGTTGTTAATGTGATGTATTTAATTTAGTTTAGTTTACTTTCTCTTATCATTCATTCCTCATTTCTATTTCTATTTCTCTCTCTCTCCGTTGGCTCGTGATGGCTGCTACATCCGCAATCCGCATTACAATCACCTCGCGTTGCTATGCGATGCGGATTTTCTGCTTAGAAATCCGACCGAAAATATCAAATCGGACAAGGGCCAGATGATGCCATCGCACGCTAGCTGTAATAGGGACAAGTGGCCAGGGCGTGGAGGGGCAGAAGCCGGTAATTTTGCTTTGCTTTGCTTCGCGCAGTATGGCGGTACAGTGTAGGGTAGGTTAGGTAGGTAGGTTCTGGACGTTGATATGCCATCCATTTTAATATTATTATTATATTGCCATTATAACATTTGCACTGAGCTACTTCACTCATCAGTTGAGTTATGCTGTACTGCTACTATTGTCTCAATGTTGGGTTGGATGCAGGTTGCCCTACAGATCATTCTATTCTGCCTGATTGTCAAACAACTTCGTGTAACGAAGAGCCCGTTATGCTTACAATAGCATCTCCGAATTGCTAAGCAAACAAGGCCTACATGCAGCCGATCGTACGTAAACCCACAGACATCAATATTAGACCGGCGGTAGTTCTGCACTGGTAAACAGCCAAGGCGTTTGTGCACACAGGAAAAGACCCAGAGAAATGCAGGGTAGCGGTTACGGAAACGTAACGTCAGAGGCACAAGTTCAAGAGGAAGTTTATAGTACAATATATAGGTACCTCGCCGAGATTGAGCATACATGCACGAGCTTACTCTAGACTTGGCCTTTCCGTATAGGCTTCCATTGTTGTTCTATCGTGTATTCCAGAATACAACAGGAAGCATATGAAACAAGCATATCATCACCCTGGAGCAACTGTACCTGTCTGACCTTACCGCCACATTCCCACCCAGCTAGCTGATTGGACTCTGTCAGATCCGAGTTTCATGCCGTCATTCATTCATTTATTCATTCCAGAACAAACATATCCGAATTATGTCCGTCGTGTTAATTTATCACACTTCACCAAATCTCATTGGACTGGATCTTCCCATTCCGGTGTGAGCTTGTTCTGATGGACACAAGATCAACAGCAGATAAAGTCAGGTGAGAAACCACCACACACCTGTCGAGTATTTCATTGGGCAATCATTTCTCCTCTCTGAGATTGGCTACGTGGTAGAGCCAACCCACTGGAGCTGTTCTCCGAGTCACGCGGCACCAATTAGTTGTATGTAGGTAACCAACAAGGTACAACTGGCACGCGGAAACTGAAAGCACCCACGCCAGAGGGAGAGTAAATGGTATGTGCTTGATCGGTACAGCACAGTATGATGGTGCAATACGAAAGCAAATGTACTGCAACATCAATCTTGTCAACTGCTGGTCCCGAATGTCCTGGCTTTAATAGGCTCATAGTTGGTTTACTTGGTAAAATCCTCCATCTCATGATTCTGCATACTCGATAATCATGGGAATTCTTAGGTTTAGGATTTGCTGTACCAATATCCATGTCAAGGAATGGGGCTCACTCCTCGAGTATCGCCGGTATAAGTTTAGCTCTCATATTAAATGGCTAGTCCTGCGATATCACGTCCAAATGAGGCGGCAGCCTTCATTACCAGTGTCGAAGGTGAATTAGAGACGACCAATCTCTTTCCATGTTCAAGCACCGCAGATGTAACGAGTATGAGCCACTACAAGGCCGATGGTACCAACTGCCGATAAGACGAAGCATCAGTCTTCACTGTTTGAAACTGACATTGCTGCCAAGCCAAACCTTCAATGTCTACCACAAGCCACTGCGAGCTTGCTACACTCCTATAGGACTGTACCGCATCTCTGCATTAGCAGCCGCTTCGGCTTGCGGGGTGCTTCAAGCTTCCGGCCGAGCCAGCAGACCAAACTCTATTGCATGGATAGCCATCATCAGCCAACAGCCCTCCAGACTTCAGTGCCGGCCCAGAACCGAACAAGTGCGCCGCGTGCCTCATTGATTATTTCTTTGGTCGAGGGATCGGCACTGCTGATGCAATTGCTCGCTCGCGCAGAGAACGGCAAGTCACCATGAGACAACGTATCAATAGGTGAGGTATCCCAGGGGGAAATGCGTAGCTTTGGTGATATCGAATAGCGCATGAAGGTATGAATGGGCAATCTAGAATCTCAACTCGTAGGAAAAGGGAGACACGGTGCAATACCCACAAGTATAGTCGGAGATGGAATGCCGGGGGATGGTGTTTGCAATGTCGCAGTGTGTTGGCTTCCGTTCCTAGCTCAATATATGGCTGATGGCACTAGAGAGGATGCCATGTGAGCGATGTAGACCCAGCTTAAGCCGCATTTCATGTCCTTATCGAGGTGAACCAAGCCAACCAACCACATACAAACTCTGATACAGGCAATCCCTCAGCTGTTCAGTGCCAGTGGATGGAAAGGAAAGGAAAAGAGATAAGCAAAGAGAAGATAGAGACAAACGTCAGAATTTCATCAAGCTCACTCATCCAAGACACCATCTTGCTTAGAGCATCAGCGAGTTCCGCTATTACTCTTGATGTTACCCAAGTCTGCCAAACATTATCATGCTTTGTCTCTGGATGAGATATAGCTTTCTGAACGTGGGAAACATGGAATACTCGGTAGCGCTGCTGTTTTGGCTCCAGATGCCCAATTGTGGTTCTCCCGAGGGGCCCTGGTATTTGCCGACTATGCACTGGGTAGCAATGGACGTCAACTTCAATGCAAGGTATCCGGGGACGAGCAAGGCCCTGACGATCTCGGCAAACACTGTACGGCAAGCACGGATAGATGAGTTTAGCAAAAAGAAGGTGTAAACAGTACTTTTTGCCAGGCTATGCCTGACATCCGATTGCTCTGGACAGATACTGATAGTTCTGCGGTGCCTGGAAGTCATGTACAGCACAGATCAGCACAAGTTCTCAGTTATGGACATAGTAACACCTGTCTGTATAATTTACTATTGCTCTTTCCGTGGTTGTGTGACGCTTGGTGTAGAATGTATTAAGCTGATGGATTCAGCGTTATCGCTCATGTAAGTACTAATGTACAAAGCACTGTGGCAGCATATCACGCGTTGATACTGGGTGTTGCGATTAGTGACGTTGTGTTATAGTAAGACCAGCTCACAATATGCAATAGACACGTGAAAGCGAGGAGATGAAGTTGTCAGTAGCGACTGATGCATCAAGTACCTCGCCGTGTGCCGCCATTCACAGACCAGACAGAAAGAAATTCTTTGTCGTCCAGTGGATGTTAAACGAGATATGGAGAGATAGACAAACTACCTCTCAGCCTGGTTGACATGCCATCCCTGGGGTTGTCCATGTTTCAACCCATGCACTTATGACGTGTTATTCACCAAAGCCTAAACCCCCGCTATTCTCATACAGCGCGCACACCCGTCCCGTCTGCCAGCCACCAGCCATAGGTAAGGTAGTTTAGTTTAGTTTAGCACATCCATAGCATAGCATAACATCCATAGCGGGCAACCAAGCCAACCCAGGCTGGGCATCCATGTAACCCCACTACAAGAGTAGAGGTAGACCTCTTAGGCTCTCAAACCTAAGTACCTACCTACATCATACCCAACTGCTCTTCAGCCCCCCAATCAGGCACAATCCCCTACCACGGACAGCGACCCTGTGGCTCCTCCAACAAATTCCCCCGCCAGTCTCAGACTTGATCCCTTACAAAACGACGCTTGACCGTACCATACCGCTCTATACAAACAAAGAGGAGAAGCACTGCATTTCTTTGTCCTTCAACTCACGCGTCACTTGTCATCTCGACCTGAGCGTTCCAGCACAAACTATCTTCGCCATGAACCCTCACCAGAAGAACAAGGTCGACGTCAAGGTAAGCCTGCCCTTGGAAAAGCAACCTCAGACAACTCAAGCTCCCCCTCTATGAATGACTCGGTGCCCGCGATAGCATACACTCAAACCCGTCGACACCACTCACTCACTCATCACAACCACTACACCAATAATCATCTATAAGCATTCCTCGACTCCCTGCTAACGACATCCTCTCCGCCTTATAGTCACTCACTCCCGAGGAGCAGCGCCTCTTCCGTCTGTATGGCAAGCTGCCCTCTCGATCCGACCACTTCGCCAAGCATCTCAAGGATCGCAAGTACTTCGACTCCGGTGACTATGCCATGTCCAAGGCCGGCAAGGGTGACGGTGTCGACGCTGGTGCCGTCGGTTCTCAGCACCCTGTCCCCGAGAACATTCCCCACCTCTCCTCCCCGGTGAACGGCTCCGGAGCCAACGTCCCAAAGCACGCCCACCACGGCTCCGTCCCCGGTATCCAGGCCGGCAGCCCTATCAAGGAGAGCAGCTTCCTCAAGAGCGAGACCAGCGTCGAGGAGACCCAGGGAGACGACGTCGACAAGCTTCAGGACGCAGACGCTGCTGCACCTGAGCCTGTTGCCGCTGGCGGCGAGGGCATCCCCATCCGAAGATAGAGAGTATTCGTAAGAAGAAGCGAAAAATATGCGGCTGCAATAGGAACAACGGGATGCTTTTTTGTCTTTGATATTTTTTTTTTATCTATCATCATGCACAACACGAAATGGTGGTTTGTACGAAGTCTGGTGCGTGGACTTGCAGTGGATTGCGAAATCGGTTTTGACGACTTACGAGGATCGCACAGTTGGCGTTTGGGAATTGGCAGACAATCTGGTTCGCACGCACGAAGGGGACATATCCCAGTCTGAAATCGTCAGATAGGCTAGGTTGTTTGATAGCGAGAGATGAGAGAAACATCGCACTCTCCGCGCAGAGTCATCATGTTCATTTGGTATTTTAGCTACCTGCTTCGTTTTCCGAAGCTACCTTTCTATTTCCTTTTTTCTTCATGTTCACATATAGTATTTTCCAGAGTGGCACCATTCGTCCATGACCTTGTAGAAGCAGTCGACCCCTCATATCGCACTGAGACTGCGAAGCCTGTCTATAGCTTAAGCCAGAGCCTTAGTTGCCATCTCCTTGGCGCCCTCAAATGTCTTGTTTCCACCGATAAAACCAGCGGCGTGGACAAACACGCAGCCAGGAATGCCGCTGATACCATCGAGCTCAGCATCCCGGAAGCCTCTCCAAGCCTCAGGCAGTGGCTTTCGGCTCACAAAGGAATCCTTGCTCTCAGGCACGCACTGGATACGCCACTTGGCACCAGGCTCAGGCTTCTCGGCGTACAGGACGTAAAGCACTGAGGGCTTACCGTCCTCGAGAGTGTATAGGTGGTCCTTCCAGGGGACAGACTGACCCTCGAGGACGAGGATACGGCCCTGCTCGTCGTACTGTGTGCGCTTGTTGAATGCCTCCTGGACAATAGTACGGGCAGGGAGCCAAGAAGCGGCGTAGTTGTCGAGGTCGCGGTCAAACTCCTCACCGATACGGTTGCTGGCCTCGTTGAACTTGGCATCCTCAGCAGCCTGAGCCTCAGCAGGATCAGAGGGAGTAGGGTCGTTCCACTTGGGGTTCAGACGTCCGACCACAGCACCGAGACCGAAGGCACCCTCGCTGAAACGCTTCTCAATTCCGGCAGCGGCAATGGCAGCGGGATCGAAGACAGAGATACCGTTGTCGTGGGCATCGAGGGCCTCGACAAAGTTCTCGTACAGCTTCTTGTAGATCAAATCGACATCGGGAGAGTCCTCAGAGAGTCCGAGGCGCTCAGCAACAATGGCACGGCCAAAGTGCATGAAGACCAGACCAGCACTGGAAAGCTTTGTAGGGCGGCCGGGGAAAGTGGTAGTGAAGCCACGCTGGTGGTGGTCGAAGCGGCGCTTCTCAGCGTCGTACTCTCCGCCAACGTCGACGACGGTGTGACAGGTAGCTAGGACAGCAGGGTCACGGGTGCGGACGAGGTCGGCGTCGCGATAGGCAGGAAGGCGACGGAGCATGTGGACGGCGAGGGCCTCGTCAGCGTGGAAGTGGCCATTGTGAGTGCCGATAAGAGGGCCGTTGCCCGAGGTCTTGACGCGCTTAGCTGCTGATTCGGCCATTGTAAAGAAGAAGCGACGGTACATATACTCTGCGTCTTGTGGTTGTGGGAAGGAGAGAAAGAATGTGGGGGAGGGATGAAAAGTTGACCTCGATGAAGTTATCCAGGTGTGGAGGACAAAATAAGTGGTGCATAATAGCACTGTACTGAAGGTGCCTATATATGTCATAGCATTGGACAGTACGAATTAATGTGCTTATAGTATACGCTCTTATTGATTTGTCCTCCTATCAAGCTTAGATTATCTACTATACTTGGCATTTGCCTTCCCGAGACCTTGGAACTGCTGATACCAACACTTGAATTTTCCATTCTTCAAATGAAGAGACGTACTGTAACTTTTATCTTTGAGGGATGTAGTACCTACCTAGCCGTCGTAAATACTCATCTATATAGCACTAAAAATACAGGATCCGTGCAGCTGAATCAAGTCTAATGAGAGATTATTCGTGTGCTGCAGTCAAGCAGTATCTCAACTGTCTGTTTTTAGAGTATTAACTGTCAAGGATAGAATTATCATTAACTGCAGACCCTGATATGCTCGGTCTAAGGCGAACCAATCATTGTGAACAAATTACACAGTTTAGACCCGCTTCCGGGGATTTGGTGTAGAGATCAGATCTGCTTTAGTATATACATAGTCTACTGTCAAACAAACGTCACCAGATCCTGCTATGCTTGATTTAATACCGTCCGATTTCGAAGAACTAGATCTGATCTCTTGACTGACTTCGTGACGACTGCTGCTCTATGATCGAGTCAGATACACCATGGTCTCTGAGTTGCCTTCAGGGAATATCAACTGGCTGTCCTTAATAGCTATGAGATCTAACTGCTATCGACGACTATCGACTAGTGTTCTTTATAAACAATTACCAATCGTTCATCAGCGTGATCTTGCTTTGAAAACGCAACTAGGTCTAGAACACATGTCGATCTTCTGTAATGGCAAGCAAACTGCTATATTCGGACAGATTAAAGTCCTGGGATGACATGGTCATCAAGGCTCGGTAGACTAAAACTTGGCAACAGATCAGGGTTCAATTCACGCTTTGACAGTCTCGTTGCACATTCTACGATATATCCTACTTTTAGCACACTGACTCGGAAGATCAAGATAGTACAAGCAAAGACAAAATTCCCACCCTGCAAGCGAGCGAGTCCACTGTTCGTCGTCCAATTCCCATATATATACCACACAACACATGGCCCGAGCAGCCATGTGGCCGCCGGGCTACATCCGCTGTCAAAGCTTTGTTTCTTCGGCGTAGGCGAAGCGAAACGAAGCAAATCGTGGATCTTGCTTGTACCACCCTTGGACGCGTCGGTAATGTGCAACCGTTGTGCAACCATGGATACAATTCGATCCCGAGTGTCATATTATATAATGTATGCTACTCTATATATTTACATAAACAGTCCCTCGTTGTTTTAGATCGTGTCTCATTACGAGCACTAAAAAGAAAAACCCGATGGATAGCCGCCCTTTCCTTTTATAGTAAAGCAATCAAAACGAAACCACAACACACTGGTACGCCTTAGGTATCATGCAATGCAATGCATTAAAAAAACAATTCAATCAGCCGCTCGGTCCGCTCTTATTCCACTTCTGGCCCAATGCGCCTTCCGACTCCAGCGAGCCATGACTCGTCACGAATACTGTACTTCTGTGCACCGGTGCTCGGGGAGCTTTCCCGGCGGATTCCCAGCCCCACTCACGGGTGACAACCCAATCTCGCGTCGATGGAGTAGGTTCGAGCAGCTTGAAAAGGAATGCGTAACTGGACTGCAAAAGGGTATACAGAGCATATGTCAATATGTCGCCTGCGGGAGGGCCCGAACCCAGTAGCGAGTTGAAGTGAGAGTAACCCGGCAGAAGGTATAATGAATTAGCCCTGCGTTGATTACACCGGACCATCTACCAACATCCTTCTGTTATGTGACGTTGTGTTGTGGCGTGATCGACCTGGTATCGCCCCGAAAATATCCAAACGCCTGGCATATGACCTTTTATATATCGAGAAATGTCGGGTGCGTGCACTGATAAACTCGCAAATCGAAGTATAGTTGACTATAAGATGAGTTGCTTGAGATTACGCTGGATAATCATGTCCTGGACAGAGGCCATAGTGATTTTAAGTAGGTTTGTGTCGGTAGCGTTGGTGAAGTGTCCGTAGATCTCCTTCTCTGTGTTTCGATTTAAGGCTTTGAATTTGTCCAGGAAATATTTGCTAGCCGCCTTGTAATCGTCCTTGGGGCCATGGTAATCGGTAAAACCGTGATTCGTAATAGGGCTCTTGGGAAGCTTCTCCTTGAAAAGATCCATCTTGTTAAGGAAGAGGATCAGTGCGGACCTGGCAAACCAATGAGAATTGGCAATTGACTCCCAAAGCATGAGCGCCTCGTTCATTTGGTTCTGCGTCACTGTTAGCATATAATTCGTAAGTTTGAAAGTTTGCCGGGTACTAACGCCATCCTTGTCCTCTACCAAGCACTGGTCGTAACCACTAATCGCGACCAAGAATAATAGACAGTTGACATTCTCAAAGCAATGAATCCACTTCTTTCGTTCTGATCGCTGACCACCAACATCAAACATGCGGTAGGTCAGCTGGCCAAGATCGAAAACAGTCTCGGTGATACCGGTTGTACGCAATCGAGATCGGAGAAGATCTTGATCGTCTGGAACATAGTCCTCTCCCCAGAGTCTATCAATATCCTCAATAAAGCTTCCGAGTAGGTTAGCGCATTGTTAGACAAGTTTCACTTTCTGTGTTGCACTACATACTAAGTGAGGTTGTCGTGCAGCGCGTATTCATTACCCATTCCAATGGCTGTGCGAACACCGCTGTCAACCCAGAGCGCCTTGATGGGCTCAAGGTAATCAGCAGGCATCGGATCGTGTGGGCTAATCTCATGGTCGACAAGGATATGAGCCATGTGTTTCTGTAGCGATTGTTAGTCGCTTGAAGTTCCCGCAACAGACCCATTAAAACTCGACGTCAGGAGTCGTCATATTCCTTCAGTCACAATAAAAAGGTAATAGAACGACTTGCCTCGTTATCGGGGCTATCAAACTGGATGTTGTGCTCGCCCATTGCCTCAGCAATAATCTTGAAAGATTGAACAATATTGTTAAAGATGACAGGCTTCCATTCCAGCTTCTCGTTCTTGGTGAAGCCCTGAGAGTAGATGAGCTTCATCTGTTTGAGAACAGTGGACTTTCCGGATTCTCCAGCACCTGATGAATGCGCGTAGCATGTCAGTCTCGCTTCTCATCGCGACGTGACGGGACTATTCCTACCTAGTAGGAGGAGCTTGACCTCCTTCGATAATCTCTTCTCATCTTGACGAAGCTGCTTTTCGATCTCACGGGATCTCGCAAGACCGCGATCACCTTTGTCTCGGCTTCCAAAGCACATTGTGGGTTGTAGGAACGAAATTGGAGCGACTAGCGGAGTGTAGCTGGAAGGAATGCGAGATAGCAGGAAAGATGGTGTCGACAAGACCAGAACTCAAATCGTGTTCGCAAGCGCGTAAGATTACGGTGGTAAAATTGAAGTTGTTGTGCAGGGATTGAGGATTGGTCAATGCCAATGCTCAAGCTGGAAGTCGAAGGAATAGGATACGAGTCGCAAGACGAGGTCGCGGGATACTCGGGGTCGAGTCACGTATTCGATAGATGGTTCGGTAAATGGCGTTAGAGAGGATATGGATGTCCTGACAGTATCGGACAGGACAATAGAGTATGGGAGTTAGTTAGGTGACACAAAAGAAAGCCGATAAGATTCCCATTCCCGTAGAATAGCAAACAAAATCAGAAGAAGATCCAGCCAGAGTCTAGGTCCGGGTCTGGGTTGGTTCAAGTAAAGTAAATAAGGATGGTGTGGGGGGGGAAGAATCGACGGCAGGACAGGGACAGCGGCACCGAACAGGATCGGTTGGAATAATATGGGACAAAACGAGCAAGCCAAGCGAGTTTAAGACAGGGAAGAGGAGCCAGGGTCATTTATTAATTATGTATTAAACTGACATCCATCCATTATCTATCATCCTACCTAAACTAGCCCCAGGCGAAAAGAGAGAAGCTAACAGGGCAAGGCTCATCCCGTCATAAATCTAAGGTAGGTACGACAAGCATGGCTACGGCACGGCACGGTATAGCGCACCTTACAGCTTCTGAATTGCCATCTGTAGGCTAGGTACTGCCTGTACGTAGCTCATTAGTATTGGAATATGCACTTAGCACCAGCTGTAGGATGATGGTTGTTGTCTCAATGGAACCTTTTTCTCTGCGTGTAGCTGCCTCCAGGTACTTTCTTTTTTCCCCCTTAACCCTTGTAACCCCCCGTCCAGGGCCCTGCAACCTAGGTAAGGTTTATGTCAGTGGACCTCCACTGCCCCCGGAGCTTCGACAGCGGCCTCCACTTGCGCCAGAGTGGATTTCGACAGCCGGAAGGAAGCTGCTGCACCAATAGAAGTACCGCCTACTGTAGCGTTCTCACTAAACCATGCCGTCTGTTCCCGGCGATGGAAAAAAAAAAAAAAAAACCATTTGGCCTGTCCCAAGACGATGAACAGCGCATATGATCAAGCCATAACATCCATCCTTTCTTCTCAATGCGCCCTAAAGGTTTGTTGGCTTCTTCCTTTCTTTCCAGGTTTATCCCCGTCTCTGGCAGCGGACTAAGTTACCTAAAAGCCCCTTGAAACACGAAATCGCGAGCGGGTCAATAGCGGGTAAGTACCTGCTATTCGGGACCTTGGGTCAGTGGCTCACCACAGCAGCTTAACATCCATCCCCATTTGGTCCTTCCTTTCTTTTTCCCCTTCTTTCTTTTCCTTCCGTCTTGCCTCCATCACTAGAGGAGGTGCTTTAGCTGCAATACGACTCTGGAAGGCCATCCGCGCTTAAACACATATCCACACAGCTACTGTGCAAGAAACAATCCCGGCGAACCAGCAGACAATGCTCTGCTTTTCAAGACCCCATCTACCACGAGGTGTGAGTGGATGCTAGCCAGCTACGGATGCCGATGCTGGTAACCGTAGCGTAGCAGTGAAGCTGATGAACAGTACAGTATGTACCGTACAAGAGATGAGGCTCATCATTAGCAAGCGCGTCATAATTGATGCTCAAACAGCAGCATGATACTAATACAATGCGCGACTCTTTCGACGATTGCACCCGAGTTTAGTTGCCAGCCAGTTGATTTGCGTCTTTCCGATTGCAGATAAACTTCTATACATCAACAGTCCGTGCTTCGATTGCTATGCCATGTGGTTCAAGAGGTCGGGCTGTTCGAGACACTAGACACTCGAGATCCAGACATTGATAGGCAGCTTGGCTGGGCTGAAATTGGCTGCATGGCGCCCGGCCGCTGACTCAAGTCCGACAAAACGTCCTGGAGCCCATTGATCGACATGAGCCAATCCCTGATATGACAGCTTTTCTTCCATGGCCATGCTGGCAAGCTAGGGGCAGCCCCCAACGACCCCTAATTACTCCCTCGTCTAGACAGCCCACAGACTCTTCTAAAGGAAAAAGACGATGAAGAAAAAGCAGAAACTGAAGCAAGACAACGAACTACTTCCGAAGTTCCGGAAGAGAAGAACAATGCTGGTGAAACATGTACACTAACTCGACTCGATTAGCTCTCTGGTGGTTGCGGCAAACGGTGGGTCCCGTTTATTGAACAAAGAACCATTGATTCTACAGTCTAGGTGCTTTGTGTATACCACTAAGCTGCATCCGTCGTTTTGTTTCGAAGAAATTTGACACTCTCTTAGGTCCCAGATACGCTACTGCACCATGGGAAAAAGCACGGGAGCACTAACTATCGATATCTGCCCATTATATCTGAGTCTTAAACGACAACACTAAACGACTATCCCAATTCAACAGCAGAGGCCTACAATACTTGCGCTCCTCTCATCGTCGTACAGAGCCATCTTGATTGATCACGACAATCTTTCCTGATTGGCTTCCACTTCCCAAAACGTGGAAACCTGGTTCACCCCTGCTCAACCCGCAGGAGTTCCTCTTCTTAGCTATCTCCACTCATTTCCGTTGATGGTTGTAGGGAACCACTCAACATCACATCATATCACATACTGTAATGATAGGGGAACCGTTTTGTAATAACCCACCTCTCCACAGCTCATATTGTTCTTACGACCAGCCTCAAACTCTACCAGCGAACCGATTACTTCCAGCTACCTAGAATAAGCAATGTTTGCGCTTTTAGCTTGTGACCTGTCAAAGATAATCCAAGAATGTGCTCAAAATTAAGCCCAAAATTCGTCACTACGATACATCACCTTAAACCAACAACATAATAACACTAGCATGCTTTGCAGAGCACAATCAGTCATCCAAACCAATGGTTAACATCGAAGTTGATGGCGCTAAAACAGGGGAATACGGAAACTGACGACCAAAGAGGAATAGGACATCTTTCTGAGCCCACTACACCTGAAAACACCTTGGCCATCGGCACGGCTCTTTTCTCCGGTGGTGAAGAAAACTAGAGATTCAAACCACTGGTAAAACAGCCGACTTTTTTTTGTCTTGGACTTTCTTAACCCTTAAGGGGAAAGGGGCGGGAGGAAGTTCTCATGCTTCCACAAGCTCTGGCCATGTTATGTATGAGCCTTCAACTCCAAACAAAGATCAGCATCGTCTGATCACGTTTCGTTGACCGATGAATATGGATGAATGGCAGTACAACAGGGGCACACACTTTCGGCCTCGTACTGATGGATTTATCCTTTGAGTTTCAATAGGAGACGACGTAACAAGCTTGAGCGCAGCGTGGCGGACAAGGATTGCTCTCGGATCCAAGACGTCCCGAAAAGCACACTTTACATGAATCAACTATTGGATCCCTTCTGTGCACAGTGACGTTCCGTCTGAATGGCAATGGGCTCAGGTGCGGGCGGGAGTATAATGTACGAATACAGGAAAGGCTGCCTCTAGCGCCCGTCCTTGATCTTCATAATTCAATGATACTATGGATGAATAGAACAGATCTCCCGCTCTTGAATGTAAAGCTTGATTTGCTCAGCTAGACCGGGGTCGTCTATATCAATGGCTGGACGCCAATCATATAGATGCACTAACTACCTAACCATCTATGTAGAAGCTCAGCTCTTCCAATCTGAAACCGACTATAGCTTGGCAATATCTGGTTAATACGAGCTTCCATAGAGATAGAGTTCAAATGACAGTTGGCATTCCATTAAAACGGGAAGCACCCGCATGTGCATCGGTTCATAACGCTGGTTTCGTTGTGCCATTCTCAGTGTGGATTGGTTGATGTAGGATCATGATAAAACATGGTTTTTACGATACATACGAATCTAAACAAAAGAGGTCCTTCGTGTGAAATGAGAAACCAATGATCTTTATGATGCAACTGATATTAAAGCATACCGTCTAAATTATTATAATCGAGTCCAAATAATAGTCTGGTGGGTTTGTATTTGCATCCCCGATGCACAAATCACTCAGAACAATCACATGTGTTAGTCTGATATAACGGTTCAACAGTCGAGGTATAATGTTCCCAACGAACTGAGTCGTGAGCTTTACTCGAACAATAACGTGGTAAAGTTAGTTGAAAACTATCTTGATCCTGGAGCTGCCCATCATCATCTCGTCGCAAAAGCAGCTATTCACATAAACTTCGTAAGAGTATATGATGAACGCGAATTTATACAACGCTCAGTCATTTTCACCAATATCAGACACATATTGGCAAATTACTTCCCATCTTATTGCTAGTAAATCTCCATCAACTTTTACAACCCATGTAGCCTATATAGCTTTACAATATTAAGCCAGAAAAGCATAAAGCGCTTCGTCAAACCATGATTGCCTTGATTGAGACTACTGCATCTAAGTTCTCCAAGCGCGTCTATTGAGAAAGTTCTCTGCAGTAGCAGGTGCGCAACACTATCTATGAAACAGGTTGAAACATGGGTTGTGTTGTTAGCATTATGGCTTAATGACAGGGTCCTGATCATCCGGAACTGCAACCGAGGTGGTGCATTGATAATTGATGTAAACTGGTGATGTGTAACTGGGAACGACCGACACAATGCCGATATCTATTTCCCTGTACGGCTTTGAGTCTATTCAACAAGAATCGCACGTACTGTGCAAGCACTGACAGTTACTGTGAGTGTACTTACAGGTGAATCTGCGCACAGCCCTATAAGTGTACACACGACAGGAACTCACTTTGTACTGTCACCAATCATGCAGCTGCTTCATATTGTCAAGGTATCAATGCTCCGAATTCTATACTTCGTAATCATAAAGAAGAGCCATGACATGGCATGATATGACACAGCATGTCTAAGTCCAGGTATAACCAATTGGCACCAGGGTATCAAATGCCTACCATCAAACTCTCCAACTCACCACCACCTCTAAACCAACGACTTGAGTCTTTACACCAAGCAGCAAATAGCAGAACTCTATCCAATAATGGAAACCCCCCAAAGATCAACGCCGTATGTAATTTCATGCCGTTCTATCCTGAAAGTCGTTCTCACTCTGGTGGGTATAGCTTTTGGACCCATGACTGGATCCATGATCGCGATACATCCGCCAAAATCAATGATATCATCAAGGCTTCGACTTGAAGCCTTGTACCAACGCTAATGAAGCAATGCAGAATCGATATGGAATCATCTCGTCTAATACCAAGTGTTTTTGGGATCAAGATTATAGAGAATTTTACAATTCTGCTTCTGGCACATCTTGGTGCGGTTGAGTGTCTTGAACAAGGGTCCCTCAGGACCAGTGACGTAGTGATACTGGCCAAAGAAGCGCCACTGACGAGGATCAGCGAGAGAATAAACTTCATCACCCCAATTTCCAAGGTAGTGAAACCAGGAAGTCGGGGCGTGAGGGTTCGAGGCTGCGGGAACAAGGCTCAGAGGCTCATGCGTATCTTCAGGGTCGCGGTTGTCTTCCTTTGTGTAATCGTAATGGTATGCGTAGTTGTTGAGAGATGGATCCCACAGAGGCCCTTTATCTGTGACATCCTTTAGGAGTTTGAATGGTATGATATAAGGATGTTCGCCCGGTAGAGCATACATCGCATGCGATCCAACAGCTGAATAGATGACTGGTCGCTCTCCGCGCTTTTCAACAGCTTCAAAGGCATAGGCCTGTCCACCCTCGTGCTCTGAAAAGAACATACCTCGGGGAATGCCGTGCTCGAAGCGCACCATACAATGTTCCCAATCACCCACATGATTCCCAAAACGAATTCCCAAAACGGTTTGGCCAAGGTTGTAAGAGTAGAAGAAGAACCAGAAGGCGTCGACGATACCAGATCCCTTGTCAACAACTACTAGTACAGCTGGAGCGGCTGAATAGCCATTCTCGTCAGGTTTGTGGCCATATGATTCCGCACGGCGATGGTGCTGAAATTTGCGGTTTCTGGGGTCCGAAATCTTGTGTACCGGACGCTTCTTGTCGACATCATACCAAGTGCTAGGCTCTCGGGACTCCGGTTGTCCTCCAGGGTTTCCTCCAGGGTTTCCTACCGGTGCCTTAGTGTCCTCATCACCGTCGCGGTCATCTGGGAATGGCTTGGGAATGTTGTAGTGACTATGTAGCCAGTTGGGTCGTGACTCAACATCGTCGTCGCTTCGAAGGGTAACCTTGCCTGAGTGCCTGTTCAATTCGTGCAAATTGTGTAGCGTCCATTTCTCAGTCGAGTTGATAAGCTCGTCAGCGACATACGCGGTCATGTGTTCGACATGTTGGCGAATGTCTGAAGGCCAAAACTCCTCCCCAGAATACAGATGAACCAAAGGCGCATACTTGGTGACATAGTCTGGGACGTCCCGGAGGATCCGGCGACGCTGGTTGATGTTTCGTTTATGGTCATGACGGGGAATTTCCTCGGGCTCCCAAGCTAGAGAACGGCGCTTCAAATCTCCCCATTCAGGCTCCTCGTCGTCATTGTCTCCGCGAGTAGCAGGATCACTGCGCAAGTGGTGCAGTCCGCATAAGCTAAGCCAGCGACAAGCTTGACGATCCAAGAAGTACGGACTGCTGTTTACCCAACGCCGGTCTCTTGCTCGTCTCTCAGGATCCTTGTCCGTTGGGTCTAGTATTCGGGGAAGCAGCCATGCGCCGAACGAGATAAGCAGCATAAAAGCTAGCAATATGGAGAAGCGGCGCAACCAAAGCATGGTTATTGCGATGCTAAGCAGCACAAGTTCATATGGTGCGAAATGCGCAAGAATTGAGCACGATAGAGTATCGAAGTTTTACGAATGATGAGTCGGAAGTGGTCGGGGAGTCGGTTTATCGATGGAACAGCCGGAAGGAAGGATACAAGACAGGATAGGCCGGCTACACAAGCATCACGAAGGAAGGAGAGAGGATGGTCGACACCGCTCGCGGCATGTCGTTGGGGGAGGAAGACTAGGGAGGAAGAACAGGGAGTTATAAGGAAGAAAAGAAGAGAACAAAAGAAGGCAAAGACTTTGGCTAAATCGATAAAAGAAAAGAAGCGCGCGCCATACAGAGTAGTCTTGGTGGTTGATCGGCAAGGGTACGGATTGGCGGAGTGCGCGGTGACTGGTGAGACGCAAGTTAATGAGTGGAGGAGGGGTGAGCAATGCAGGTACTTGACTTTTTAGGCAATGGAACAGCAAACTTGCAGCCTTGGACAAGTACCTACCTGCCTACTGGGAACTGCCCGTACCTGATGGCTGGGTGGGCTTTTTTCTTGTTTCTTTACCTACAGAGCTAGGTACCAACACAGCCATCGATTACGAATACGTAACAAATCCTCTTCATGAATCCGGGGTAAGGACATCCATGGTTTTCATGCAAAGGTTCCTTCCTCTCTACTAAAGCGTATAACATGGCGATGAATGACCAACTCAGACTTTCATATAATAGCACACTACAGTACAGTACAGTACAAACTCACTATTGTATCCAGAAATTCTTCACCAATGTTTCATATCAATATTACACACCGCAGTCCCTTTCCAGCTGCAGCCAAAGACCGTAAGCCTCATGCCCATGTGCTTCACTCCCGTTGAAAATGTTTTAGCGTCAAGACCCCTCCTAAAAAGTGACAGGCTTCCCCTCTCAGAGCCTCGATTTGAGAACCCAGCACAACTGTAACCCTGGAATGGGCCGACTGGCTGGACCATCGTGTCAGAAGTACACGCAAATCCGCATTAAATCCCACCCAACAAGAAGTACCGAGAACTTGCAAGTAGAAAGACCGAGACTCGTCGAAGGCAAGGGTTTAGCAACCAGACTCATGTCCCGAGTACGATACTTGTGGCTCTTTCAGAAAAATATCTATATCTAGCTACCTAGTTCACCGTCAGTTTAATTCCCAACAAATAGTCCTCTAGGAATAGGGTAAATGACCACGCGAGTAAGGTGGGGAGCGGTGCTGAGTGACATGATCATTCTGTCTCTACGAGTCACGGTGCACTACTGCATGCTGCTCTGTAAGTGAAGTGCTGATGTCAATAGCTAGGTACAGTCCTACAGGGCGACGAGAGACACTAGAATCATGGATAGTCATTCGGCTCACAAGATATCCCCACGAGCTTATATCACTGGCCATGGCAGTCTAACATCCGGCTAGTACCCATGCCTCATTGCACCACACAGGCTACACAAGTAAGCCGAGAGTTCTTTTGTTGTAATATCTTATCACTCACTAGTCCACCTCAGACTTATTCTATGTTGAACTGGAGTATCATATGGAGCCGGCGCAGTTGGTTTCAGGCCTAACGAACCACTAACTAATTATGTCACCGCTACATAGCGTTGGTGATTTTCCAGGATGAATATTTATGTCGGTGAGTTCGAGGCCATTTTGAGCCTGAAAGGCTTATATCGAACGTTGACCGCATGGCAGTCGACTTATGGTGGTTTCATCGTAATGAAGTGTACGAGCCTCAGTTGTAGCGGAGTACACAAAATCTTTGTCGTATCAGGAGGAAGTTTTTTATGTCCCTCCTCAGTCAGGTTCATGGTGAGTAATCGGTGAATATTCATAATGTAAACCATGTTTCTTTGTGGGCGACAATGCACCACGGGTATCATAAACTTGTATGTCAGGACCACCTTCAACCGCATCTCGATCTGCCACTGCCTGTTGAACTCTCAGTCTGCCATTGACATATCTTCGTCGTCATCATCATCCGTCTCGCTCTGATAGTCATCTTGATCCATCTCATCATCTTCTCTCCCATGCAACTCATTCCATCTACTAGGAGTAGGAGTCGACAAGTTCCCTTCCATGTAAGAACCCTCCATCTGCGATGGTGTCAAGCTTGTCGACCCTGCCTCTGACCCACGACCACGACCCTGACCGGCTCGAAGTCTCGGTCGGCCGCCCCTTCGTCCACTTGGGCGTCTCCTCTCTCGTTTGGGGATGACCTCCTCCCCATCTTCGTTCAACAGCCTCCGTCTCCGTCTAGGCTTGTAGTCAGGATCTCGATTATCTTTGAAATTTTGTCCTTCGCCATCCTTTGCCCATACGGTGACCTGGTCTGTTTCGCCCTTTCTCTTCTTGAGCGCCATTAGATTCTCCAAGAACCGTGTTTGCTGGGCCCGCTCTCCCGATCTGTCCTTTCCGACAGGAATTCGAATGTTCCATTCCTCTCTGATAGCAGCTAATGGGTCCTCTCGAATAACATTGGGTTTGCCGATAGTCTCCTTGGTCGCAATCCTCGATGCGCAAGCGCCCAGGAAGTCAACGTTCCCTTCCAGACGCCTTAGAGCGGGTAGAGGATTCTCATTATCGCGAGATGCAAAAATGGCTTCTGTGCCAACAACCTCTGCCCATGAACCCTCGAAAGTTCGGCCTTTGTACGATATGATCGGGTGCTGGGAATGTAGTTCCAATATCTGAATATCCTCAGCTTCGCCACGAGATTTGTTCCCATTCTCCTTCGTGTCGTCTACTGCATCGCCACGATCGACTCCTTTGCCTTTATCATTGCTCAACGCCGGGTCGATTTCGGGCTCGTCGTCGTCGGCCTCTGGTTCTGGTAAGGGCTCGTTGTCATTATCATCATCATTGTCCTCTGCAGCGCGAAGGCCTCTCCAGCTTGGGTTATGATCGAGCCAGGTTTTGTAATAACCACCTCGGCTATGATGTTGTGTCCGTGGTTGTCTATCTTTAAATTCGGGATATGATAAATCGAGTGTTAAATAGTAGGTCTACCAACGGTCAGCTGGTTGTATGGCAAGCGTGCAGACCGGGCTCAATTGTACCTCAGTTTCGGCGGTCGAGTATTCGTATTCCCATTCTTCTTGATCATCTCGCCCTAACTGTTCTTCAACCTTGAGAATTGCCGCCTCTTCGGCCAGCGTTGCCTCGTTTGGCGTGGTCATGCTGTATGCGCCCTGTCGCCCAACCGGTAGTAGGATAGCAAATAAAGACAGACTAGATCTCTCAGTGGAATAGATACTTGCACGAGGTGACCGTATTCACATCAGCGTACCCCAACTCTTTAGAGCGACAAGTTCAAAAAGTCGGCAATATCTACTATTGAAAGGAGACAAAGGTTTGGTCGCGAAACTTTAAGCTTAGCCAAGGTACTTACCAATTGAGGCCGCTCTGAAAGTCGGTCAAAGGCGGCACTTTGTAGGAAAAGTCCAGAATTACAGGGATCAGGCGGGGCATCTGCTGTGGCTCACAACTGCCCCGCTATCGCTATCAGGCTGGATTGCACCAACCATCCATTGGTGAGTCTTATTGGATCTTGAACTTGGTCATATCTGGATATTTTCAAAACACCCTTTCCCTTGAGTCATCCGACACTTCTCTTTACTCTCCGTATATCGTATTTAACAGTAATCGCTCCTATCTACCGGGAAAGGAACGTCGAACCCTTACTCTTCAATCTCTATCCCATCTGTGCCATATATTCTGGGTCAAGATGCCTACTGTGCACCTATTAGATTATGTTGCCGGCAACATCAGGAGCCTGGTAAATGCCATTGAAAAGTGTGGTTACGAAGTCGAGTGGGTTCGATCGCCTGAGGAAGTTCCCAACGCAGAGGTCCGGCGATAATCTTTTCCTTTACATGGTTCATCATGGCTGATGCGTTCTAGAAACTTATTCTCCCCGGTGTCGGCCACTTCGGCCATTGTATTTCCCAGCTTTCTCAAGCCGGTTATACGGAACCTATCAAGAAACACATCGCTGACGGAAAGCCATTCTTCGGTGTCTGCGTTGGCTTGCAAGCTCTCTTCGAGGGTTCCGTCGAGGATCCTGACATCCCCGGTCTCGGAGTCGTCCCTGCTACTTTGGATCGGTTCGACGATTCAAGTAAGTCAGTACCTCACATTGGCTGGAACAATGCCTTCACAGCCGGAAAGGCCATGTACGATCTCCAGCCGGATTCAAAGTATTACTATGTTCACTCTTACAAGTGCCCCTACAAGCCAGGAGAACTTGAGTCTCAAGGGTGGGCTGTTGCAACGGGCACTTATGGCACCGAAACTTTCGTAGGTGCCATCGCCAAGGGCAATGTTTATGCAACCCAATTTCACCCCGAGAAGTCCGGTGCCGCCGGTCTAAGGACTCTCCGTTCCTTCCTTACAGGCGAAGGCTTGAACACCCTCGGCAATGTAGTCGACGAGGCTGTCGCCAACGCCCCAGTCAAGTTCGAGGACAGCCTAACACGACGAGTCATTGCATGCTTGGACGTACGCACAAACGACCAAGGCGATTTGGTTGTTACCAAGGGTGACCAGTATGATGTCCGTGAGAAGGGTGATGATCGCAACGTACGTAACCTGGGCAAGCCTGTTGAGATGGCCAAGCGATACTACGAATCTGGTGCGGACGAGGTCACTTTCCTTAACATCACTTCCTTCCGGGATTGCCCAGTTGCCGACCTGCCCATGCTCGAGGTTGTTCGTCAAACATCTCGTACCGTTTTCGTGCCCCTGACTATTGGTGGTGGTATCCGTGATACCGTCGACACCGATGGCACAAAGGTTTCAGCGCTTGAGATTGCCACCATGTACTTCAAGTCTGGTGCTGACAAGGTCTCGATTGGATCCGATGCTGTTCTTGCTGCCGAAGAGTACTACTCTCTTGGTCGTAAGCTCTTTGGCAACACAGCTATTGAGCAGATCTCGCGCGCGTACGGTAACCAGGCCGTCGTTGTGAGCGTTGATCCCAAGCGTGTCTATGTTCCCAAGCCAGATGCTACCCGACACAACATCGTCAAGACACAGTTCCCCGGTCCCAAGGGCGAGGAGTACTGTTGGTACGCTTGCACGATCAAGGGTGGTCGTGAAACTCGCGACATGGATGTGGTCGAGCTTGTGCAGGCTGTCGAGGCGATGGGGACCGGAGAGATTCTCCTCAACTGCATTGACAAGGACGGAACCAACAGCGGTTTTGACTTCGAGCTCATCAACCAGGTCAAGGGTGCCGTCAAGATCCCCGTTATTGCCTCAAGTGGCGCCGGTAACCCGGCTCACTTCGAAGACGTGTTCCAAAAAACTACAACTGATGCCGCTTTGGGTGCCGGCATGTTCCACCGCGGCGAGTACACGGTCAAGCAGGTCAAGGACTACCTACAAGAAAAGGGTCTTAAGGTGAGACAGTTCGAAGAGGGCTTTTAAATCGCTTGAGTTAGAAAGAATAAAATTTAGACAACTTCTTGAATTCGGTAAATATCGCTAAGGTATAATTTCGACTAGCAGGCATGAACTATGAAAAAGACATGACCTTGAAAGCTCCAGTATAACACAGAGACACCTGTACGCTCCAACACCTTAGAAATCCATCAACAGAAAAGGAGATGCGCCAAAAGCCTTGGATGTTTTGAACTTTTCTGCGACTCAACGCCCAATGCTACCAGACCTCTCCAAGAATAGCAAAGCGAATCGCCGAGCGAGCCTCCAGACTAAATTTTTGGAAAACACCAACGAACGTAAAATGACATAAGAGAGACAAAGGACACATCCACTCCCAAACTCCGTAAAGAAGGAAGCAACTTGTTACCTATAGCTCCATACCCATCAACATCCACTTCTTGCTCGTAACATCAAGATCATGAGCCCAGTGATCAAGGGTAACCATGTCGAAGCCAACCCACTGAAGACTCTTTGACAACAAGTGAGCGTCATCCGCGGGGATGCGTCTGTCAATACAAGTAACGATGTGGGCACAGTCCAAAGGACCGTCGGCCAGTTCGATAAGGGCCATAAGACTAGAAAATTATGTTAGTAGACTGTAACAAGTCGGGAACAAAGGGGGGGTAACATACGCCTTTTTCAGGTCTCGGCCGAGAACGCCTTCAATATCGAAGAAGACAAAGAGAGATTTCTCCTCTCCATCATCAGCAACAAAGGCACGGAAGCTCGCACCGCCGGCATAGTCCCACATCTCCAGCCAAGCAGTAATGTCATAGGCAGGTAGCTTGTCATCGGAAACAGGCTTGAAGTGTTCGGGAAGCCGGTCATCGGACGGCGGCGTTGGTAAAAAAGCACCAGACAGGCCGGAGCCATTCATCGACGAATTCCTCTCACCGTGGAAAATCGCCTTCATGGACTCGCAAAAGAATCTCTCACATTCTTCCCTGATCGAAAGTGCTGCCCCCCCTCGTCGGCCCAGGCGCCGGCCTGGGATCTCACGCTTCTTGTTCTTAGGCAAGAGAGCGAGCTCGTTAGACGAGGTTAATGCGGCGAGGGGGGGGCTTGCTGGAGGGGAGGGTAGTCCTGAGGAAGGGACCTCAGGAATACCACTCGGCCCCTGGAGCAGAGTTAGTATCGTGAAGAAGATGTGGTATTGGATGGAAACAACGTACCTGCAACCCCGGTAGTGCAGTAGTGGAGGCCCTTGAGGTTGGCGGCAGAGTCGACGAGGTAGCAAGAGGCAAGGACATTGACCTTCTGGGCAGCGGCCTCGCCGTAATTACTACTGTAATTCAAATTCTGATTATTCATTGGCGCCATTGCTGATGATGTTTCCTGAGTATCGACTAAAGTGGTGATAGTTTGGGAAAGGTTGAGGTTGGTAATCGTCGGAGGTTGTTGAGTGATAACGTTTGTGTTGACTCGAGACAGGCAGATGGGTTGAAATCCTTTTAAAGAATTTGTATTGTTTGTTTGGAGGCGAAAGATTTGGAGAAGAAGCAGTTGTGGATACGTGCGGCGACGTGTAGCTGTGTGTTTTGGGAAACTCGTGGAGACTGTGTCTAGACTGGTGAGTGTAGATGTAAAGGTTTGGGCACCTAGCGAGCGGTGAGGGCGAGGATAAATAGAAATCGAGCCCGTGTGTCAGGCCTTGAAGAGGGAAAGACAGAAGCCCAGGAATCTGACGCTCGGGGCAGTCGGGGCAGGAGGCACAGCACGTTTGGTGTGGACCCCTCTCACCTGAGGCTCTGGAATTTTGTGCACCACAGTGGAGGCAGCACTTGCCACGGGCGCACCCACACCCATTGGCATTGGTAGCGCAGCCGGGGTAACAGTCAGTCAGTAGGTTTCCAGTGGACGACCAGGCATAGTACAGTGCGACTTTCTTATCTTGGCAAACGCTGATGTGAGTTAAGCCGAGCGAAATAGAGGGAAATGCTTGGATGCCCGTGTTATTGCTGATCACAGCCAAGATATCGTCATCTAGCCACAAACTTGATGAGCATCTTGTAATTCGTGCAAGTTCCTGTCCAACACTTACAATACTTTCGTTTCCCCATGATTCTCAGTGGAATTTGGATTCATTTTCTTATCAAGATGAATCATAATGCAACTTACCTTACTTTACCTAGCCAAGCATTCTTCTCAATCTAGCGCACGTTTTCGCACTAACGCGAACGCCTCTGCAGCACATGGAGAGGTCTACTGGTCAAGGGCTAATAATGTTAATCGCCAACTGGCAACAGAGTAACGATAACCGAATGGATGGTCATGCAGAGTCCAAAGTGTATTTCACAAATGAACGCGGGCTTATCGAGGGGTTGCATACTCTGTCAGTTTAGTTACCTACTGTACCTCCAGGTTTCCTGGTTGCATATCACCGTTACACACAACGTTTCTCAGACTGTCTCACGCAATATGTTAGCTCGGGCATCCAGTCGGAAGAGTCTAGAACCCTCTGCGAGCGTCTGTGTAAGATGATGCTTTTCGCGCTTACATGACAACAAACAGACAATACCTCGATTATGTCCATGTGAATGCCACCGTACAGCAATTACCGAATTCAGTGTTACCTGCCGCTGTTCTGTGCCACACCTCAAGTTCTCCTCCCAATGGATTGTCCACTGTGATGGGGAATCTGGGGGGCCCCTTCGGATTTGCATGATACAGCAGCCTTTACAGTGTGAGTATTTCTCAGTAAAACTGCAAATTATCTGGGGCAACCTCCACAGTTGCCAATCACATGATCAAGATTATCATGATCGATAAATGGGCCCAATTGGTTTTTATACGCAATTTTCATGACTCTCCCTGGCTACAATGCCAGTAATATTAATGCAGCATGTTTAAAGGCGGCATTCTCGGCCAAAGCAACTCAACCTAACCCAGCCCAATCCAACTCAACTCATGTGTCTGTTCATCTCCAGGCTAAAAACCCCCGTCGTGTAAGTTGATTGGTGGACATGCTATGGTCCCGACATGGTGGTGCCATGGCCAACCCCGCGTTTTGGTTCTATTCGGGAATGCATCCGGACCGAGACCATCATCAAAATACCCATACTGGCTGCAGGAGAGATGCAGCCAGAAAGACATGATCAACAAGCGAAATACTCAGTTCGACCTTGGTCTCTGACCAATGCATCCTTTCCCTACTAGCCTCACGAGACCTGTCATGTGAGGGCCAGATACCCAGTTACATCTCAAGAACAACTTGGGTACCGTAGTTACAACGGAAACTCAATTGAATTACCTGGATGCAGCTAATCACTCCCTCAAAGTACCGAAAATGGTAGCATAGAACGGGAGCATGATACAGTGTTTAGTTTCAGCCATCGTAAAGTAGCCCACTCTAGCAGATCGTATTCTGTTCGTTGGCAAAATTAGAATAATAGATTGATTGGAAGAGTACCTCCGCAACTTCATCCCGTCGAGAAACATGCTTAGCATCGTTTACCGTCAAGTCTATACTTTATTCATTCGGATATATTACCATCGTCAAATCCATCTAATCCTCTATTGTTCAGTCAGGTTTGACTCGGCCAATTCATGCTGTACCCTTGTCCCATTACACAAGAATGGGAATCTGGTGCGATTTGCAACAGATCGTCAAAACAACTGGCCAAAGCCAGCTATACTATCATACATTGTTCCCACATGTCCTATATTCCATATGTAATATCCTAGACATCTTCGTATCCAACCACAATTTCTATCCTGACACTTTTATCCATGTCGGGCACTGAGGCTCGCAAATGCATCTGGGCTGTGCCGACCGTTTGTCCATGCAAGGTCTAAACCAAGGTTCATGCTCTCCCTGCTTCGTGCAGCGAATGGGTCCGAAGCAGTCGTAGCATTCGGGCTCGCAATGGAGTTGGCAGCAGGTGCATTACTCATGAATGGATTCGTGCTGGATGACATTACTGGGGGAACGTTATAATTCTGCTGCACAGGAGCCATAGGAGTTTGTACAGCCTGGTTTTCGGGTATGGTTGGCTGTTGTGGTTGTGCGGCATGGGCTGTCTGGTACGAAGGCTGTGTTAACTCAGCACCTGGCTGCTGGGGAGTCATTTGTGGATAGTTGTTGAAAAGTGCCATGATCGAGGCTTTGTCGGGCCTCTGGGGCTGGTAGAACTGCTGCTGCTGCTGTTGCACTTGTTGTTGCTGTTGTAGCATCTGTGGTATCTGCTGTTGCCCGTAGAACTGCTGTCCAGTCTGTTGTTGAGCAAATGGATTATGGTTCGCTTGGATCTGGTTCTGCATCTGCTGCATAGCAGGCTGCTGGCCAAAGACCTGATGTCCTGTTTGTGCTATGGACTGGCCAGCATTCGCAAAGAATGGGTTTGTGGTGGTTTCAGGGGGGCTCAAAGGCGCCGGGCTCTGATACACCGCAGAGCTCTGGTATAAGGCCGGGTTCTGGAAGGAACTCTGTGTTTGCTCTGGAATTTGACCAAGGCTGGGCGATGCTATCCGAGTTGGGGACCGAGTGAATGGATTGTAGCCTGCGGATGCTTGGTTGGTATTGACTTGAGGGAAAGGGTTGTTCGACTGCTGCGGCTGCTGTTGAACTGCAGTATTCTGGTTCGTGAAGAATGGATTATAGCCTGTTGACTGCGCTTGCAGTGGTTGAGGATACGTCATGTTGTTGCTGAAGCCCATGCTCGAGAAACCACCCGGAGTTGTGGGTGCTGAAGGAGCAACTTGTTGGTAACCCGTCGACTGAGCTGGTTGAGGTACCGGTCCTCCGGTATGATGAGGAAACAAAGGCTGCTGTGGGGAGAGTGACATGTTCTGAAATGCCTGACTGAAGGCATCGGTCGGCTGTTGCTCCTGAGCGACGGGTGCTCCGAACGGGTTTGTCTGGCCATATGGGTTCCGGTTCTGGAGACTTCCTGTCGATTGAGCTGTCTGCGGTGGGGCTACACCTAGATTATCGAATGGGTTTGTCGAAGCACTGGATGGGGTAGTAGGACGATCTGTGGCTGAACGAGAAGGGACGCTGAGGCCTGCGCCGAGTCCCAGCCCGCCAGAACTTGGTGTAAGAGGCGTCAAGGACCTCGACGTACGCAGCGTCTGTTCCCGAGGTGAAGGTGTAGGAAGTGGAGAGGGGCGGCCATTTCCCTCACCCAATCGCACAAGAGTCTCGATCGCCCTTTCGATGTTGCCATTGACGCCTTTCAGCACCAAAGCATTCCTCTTTGCGTCTTGAAACCCCATATCATGTAGCCTGGCCATCTTTTGATCCAACTCATCTGGTTGATCGAGGTCCAGCGTTGCGCCGAAAACCTTGGACGGTTTGTTGGGTGGTCTTTGCGAATCGGTGCGGTTAACCTGAGCAGCTGCTACGGCTTTGGCATCCTTCTTCGATTTGGAGGACAAGGGAAAGATGGATGAGGCAGATCGAAATCCGAACTTGGTAGAGTTCTTGGGCGGCAACGGTGGCGGTGTTCCTTCACCAATATGCGGAGACTTAGACTTCCCCGTTCCATTAACAGTGTTATTCATATACTTCTGTCGGATGAATCGTTCCATCGCGGAATCGGCTTCGTCGACATCAACAGGCACAGGTGGCTTGCTATGTTCGGGATTGTACAGGTTATTCGATGTGACATTTCCAACCTTCCTCATATTCTGTTGATTGTGTAAGCTGTGTGCCTCTCGAACGCGATTCTCGGTTTGGTCTTGTTGCTCACATCGACTTGCTCGTTGGTCCAGCTGTCCATACTCAAGGACTTAACTTTGGAGATGTGAGTGCCCAACTTTCGATGGATTGCAGCACACCTCATGCATAGAAAAACGCCAAGCTAATAAGAAATGTCAGTCAAAATCGGCTTTGGTGCGCGGTCAGAGTGCTTACACTCCATGATGCCCATGCTAGAGAACAGTCCACGTTAGCGAATTCCAACCATATTGCATGATAGCCCCATGATGAGCTTGGTTGCATGTCCGGGACGTACCTGGGTTACGCGCATGGCAGTCTGCACACATGTTATTACCGGGAACATTCTGAACAAGGTCTTGCAGAGCCTTCTCGTTCCGCGCCTGCTGGCGCTTGCTCATGATACCCGACATTGGCGGCAGGACGAATGGATGGAAGCCTCGGCAGCCTTTCCAGTAAATATAGTATTATATTAACACGGTCTTTCTTGCAGTGTAACCGTCTCGAGTCGTTCGTAGGGCTCGCGCAGGACAAGTTCGGCGATCGGAAACTCGAATGCTATCTGTTCGGAGAATGGGGACCGGAACGGGAGTGATCGTCAGACGGGAAGAAGCAAGTTGTCGAGATTGATGTAATGAACGGGAAAAGCAATTATTGGCCAAAATGCATATGAAGGAGAGGCGGAGAAAATGTAATGCAATGCAATGCAATATGGTGCGGTGCGATGCGATGCGATACGAGACCGTGCAATGCGGATGGGTCTGAAAAGAAGGAGGAAATGGAGGATGGAAGTTGAAGAAGGAGGTGCTGCTTGTTGCGCCGTGCGATTCAGGTCAAAGCGGGTGCGGGTGCGGGAAGGAGCGCGGGCTTCTTAGGCTCTGACACTGCGTTTTGGCAGATTAGGAGCGAGCAGAAACAGACTCAATCACCATCCACAAACACAACAAGTAAGAAATAAAGAGACTCTGTTTTTGATTAATTCTCAGGCTGGCAAAACGAAATGTACAAAGAAATTTTCAGAAAAAAGCTTTAACTAAGGGTCAGCCGAAATACTGTCCATTACTCGAGAATAAGCCCCTGGCCTGAACCTTTAGTAGTTAGAAGGGATTCTTCGTCCCCTAAAGCCACTGTGGAGTTCCATCTCGCTGCCCGCTTAGATCCACCAGTCACTTAAGGTAAGGTCAAGTTCCGTCTGGCTATCCCAACTTGTTCTAGAGGTGGATTTGCCCAGTCTATCCACCAGTTGAAAGCCTGTTGACGGCCTTGGCTGCTTAAATTTTGACGACGGCGTCAGGGGCAGGTCGCGTGGGTGAGACAGGGTTTGGTTGAAGACCGATATTCATTATCCAGAACCTCAAGGGTACGCGGGAGTCGCAGATCCAGGTAGGGCGCAATTGCATCCTTTTGTGGCAGTTGCTCTCAATTGTTAGAATGAATATGGTGCAAGTAGTGGCATCCAACATTTACTCGATGTTGTAGATCAAAATATTGTCTGTATAACGTTACTACCTAACTACGTGATTGATGTCTGACTCTCGAGTACACTTGTGGAGGGTATTCGCCAATCATCTCATAACATTCAACCTACGTGCGTACCTATGTGTACAAATAAATCTTGGACTAACTACCTCTTTGCGTCTCTCTCTCCTTGGCTGCAAAATGCGGTAGACGCAGGTGGCTCCATGAAGCAAAGGTTATCCGCAAGCATATGTCTATGCCCTACTAATGCAATGATGGCTCAGAAACACAGCGGTTAACTCAACTCTGGGTGACTACCTGAGTTTCTAGCGGTAGATAGTTGTTCATGTCCTTACCTGTTGAGATCTAACTTCAGCCTCAGGGTAGCTCAACTTTGAGCCACATGCTTCATCGCTTCCTTGCATTTGTGAACCACTCTCAAACCACTGGTATCTGAATTTATTGGCAACATATGAGATGAGTATTATCCGCAGAGTGATGGACCATTTTAGTCTTGAAGAGCCTTATTTATGTTCATTGTGATCATCCTAGATTGTCATGATAATTCCGTTCCCGAGACATTGGACATGAACGTAGGACCAAGTTAGCAGAATATTGCTTACCCTCTCCATTAGTATTGCACTGCAATAGAGTTCCGAACGGAATTCGGAAGACGACAACAATTTATATTTCCGTACTTCTTTACCCAAAATATGGGTGTAGGTGGTATGTATGGCCGGTCATCTACCGCGTACTATTGCTGCAACTCTCGCATACTATACCGTTGACGGTTACATCACTTAAGTGGAAAGCAACGTCATATCATGCCAGTAATCGCATATAAGCCTAACGAATAAATACCTTCTTGGAAAAGGAAAATTATTTGAGAATAGGCTTTGATTATCGTATTTAGTCAAATTCTACATACCTCTTACCGCATTCCTACAATTGATATTTGATCGTCCTCCACCCGCAAAGAATCTCTTTAATTACTCCGGCCTCCAGCCACCTTCATCACACCTTTGACAGGGCTTTTATTCCCAACCTCCGCCCTCCCTGGTGGTATTCCCAACCACTCAACCCTCAAATTGACCACTTGAAACCGACAACATCCTCGTAACAGTTTCGCGCACGTCGCCGAATTATCCCAAAAAGGATTGGTCTTGTGGCTTCCAGTGGCGGTGGTGGCTGTAAACCCGCGTTTCCAACGTCAGCAACAAGGCAGCCCTCGCTTTACCGTCAACTACCCCTCCACCAGGACCCTTGTCAGACCCAATACAGAACCCAGCACCACGACTACACAAACACTAAGATAGCTTAGTGGTTAGGTAGCTGCCTCGTGCTCGAGCTGTCCACGTACCATAGTATAGTGCACGTATACGGACGGATACTCCTGAGCTCCTCTTGGATTCGAGGCGAAACTCTTGGCTTCTACCTGCGTGAGCAGAGTCAGACTTATAGTAAAGAGGATCAGTCAGCCACCCCCTGCACACAAAAATCTCACCTCGACTTTCGAAACTTGTCTTTGTCAACAATAGGAGCCATCTTGCAATCCAGCCGCGGTTCCCGAAGCTCCGAAAAACCCAAACCTACTATCCAAAGACTCGGCATGGTTAACCCATAAATATCGAAAACCCGTCGCCGAATTGATCCACGACCTCCTCGATATCTCTTCCGAGTGATTAGTTTAACTGCCCTTTCGCGCGAAACCTCAAACGACTGCGCCAGAGACACGGTGTCCCGATATCGCACATAATGGCGGGCATTGAGCAGCTCGAGGTTCACAGCAAGGCATGTCACCGGCCCTTCCTCGTATAACGGACGCTATGGCAGACAATGGGTAGAGAAGATGTTTCGAACTCCAACTAATACTTACTAGTCGTACATCGTTCGTTGGGTGAAAGTTGACGAGGGGAACACGCTATCGTGGAGTGTACAGCCTCACAAAAAGTCCATGTATGCATTCGCTCCCCCGTGTCCCTGTGTATTGGTGCTATTCAGGCACAGGAGTGAAGCTCCTTACTAATACGGCAATAGTAATTTCGGTCTTGTAAAGCACCCAGGCAACGGTGCCACTACTTTTGCAACTTCAACAGCCGAAGATTTGAATAATGGACCCGAAGAATCCGGCGGTACCTCCGATGGCAAAGCGAGCCGTTTCGCAAAGAAAGAGATAAATGCGCAGGAACTCCTGAAAAGCAAAGGATTCATACCAATCAAATGGATAGGTAAATGCGAAGCAGATAAGGTATCAATTGGTACATACGATGTCAGGGAGGATCAGAGTGGGATGTACGGCCTCGTGTTTGACAACACATTCTCGAAGCAGACATCTAAAACCGCGACTTTTGTGGTGATGACCTATCCCACTGGAGCACCACCTCAAACTTCATCACATTTGCCAAACCTCCAGGCACCAAAAGCAGGGGCAAGCCAAACAAGCCTTGGACGCCACAGTAGCCCTAAACTCGATGGAGTTACGTCTGCTTCATTGGATAGCCTTCACAGTCATAATGCCGCAGGAAACGCTGCACCCTCGGTTCGGAGCGAGGTTGGAGCGAGCAATTACCACACAGGCGTTCTGCACAAGAGACGACGCAAGAAGGGACAAGGTTATGCACGCCGATTCTTCTCTCTAGATTACTCTACCTGCACTTTGTCGTACTATTATAACCCTAAGTCATCAGCTCTTCGGGGTGCCATCCCTCTGAGCTTAGCTGCCGTTGCTGCAGATGAACGACGACGAGAAATTAGCATTGATTCCGGTGCCGAGGTATGGCATTTGAGAGCTCCGAACGACAAGGAATTCCAGGATTGGGCGCATGCGCTCGAAAAGGCCAGTCGAATCGCAAGGGGACTGGAAACCATGGATCTTCCCAAGAAGAACGAACTCAAACTTAACACACGCCAGTTACAACCCATTCATCAATCCTCCCCCCAAGAAGACAGGGAATGGGAACAAGTCGAGTCTCTGGTTAGCCGCGTAGTAGGAACTCGCGACGCGCTTCGACGTCTGACTCGCGAAGTCACAGCTCAGGCGAAGCCCCCGCCAGTGACCAGCCCTCAATACCTTTCACCTGGAGGCAATACCAGTGCTGTGGACGAAGATTCATATTTCACACCCCCTCCAGACCAGAGACGCTCGTTTTGGAGGCGAAAGTCGAACACCCCTGCGATATCTCCCGCTACATTGGGAGCGCCAACCGCCATGGCGATGCCTTCGCCAAGTGGTGTGACGACAACCATCTCGGCAAGCACGCCAAATCACTCACGAAGACAATCTAAGGGCCTCATTCGAGAGGAGAACACGCTCCAGGACCATTGTCAATCGCTTTTGACAGATCTCGACTCAGTTGTTACCGAATTCACAACTCTTATTAATAACAGCAAACGGCGTCGACTACCAGTTCCTTTATCTGCGGGCGGCGCATCAAGAAAAAGTATAGACACCGTCTCAACTGCTGACGAGTTCTTTGATGCTGAGGATGCCAACTCGGCTGTTCTCAAGATCGATGGCAGTGAAGACGAGGCCTCACGCTCAGAACAAGGGGAAGATGAAGGAGAAGAGGAGGATTCTTTCCGTGACAACTCTTCTGTGTCATCCATCGGAGAGAATGATACGACTAACCTCGACGATGCATCCCATCTCTTCCCCACAAAACCCAAGAGTCTTATGCCTCTCCCCATTGAGCAAGCTGTGGCGAGGAGGGCAACCATACCACCCGCAGCGGCAGCGGCGCCAAGTTTGATCGCGTTCTTTCGAAAGAACGTTGGCAAAGATTTTAGTACAATCAGTATGCCCGTTACCTCAAACGAGCCCTCATCAATGTGCCAGAAGGTGGCTGAACAACTGGAATATGCGCAGCTACTGAACCAAGCGGCAAAGCAATCTTCTCCTACGGACAGACTTTTGTTTGTGGCAGCGTTCGCAGTGTCACAGTTCAGTAGTGGACGAGCCAAGGAGCGTGCCATCCGCAAACCGTTCACTCCTCTACTTGGGGAGACATTTGAACTTGTACGCAGTGAAAAAGAGGTTCCCGGAGGCTTTAGGCTTTTGGTTGAGAAGGTTCAGCATCGTCCCCTTCTCTTGGCGATGCAGGCTGATTCAGCCAACTGGTCGTTCTCTCAGTCGCCTGCACCAGGCCAGAAATTCTGGGGTAAGAGTGCCGAGATCACTACGGATGGTCGCGTAAGAATCGTTCTGCGTTTATCCAACGGCTCCGAGGAGCGATACTCGTGGAACATTGCTACCATGTTCCTGCGTAACGTCGTTATGGGTGAAAAGTATGTGGAACCCGTGGGTACAATGCATGTTGTCAACGATAGCACCGGCCACAAGGCTGCGGTTGAGTTCAAGAGTAAGGGTATGTGGGGTGGACGAACCGAAGATGTCGGTGTAGAGATCTTCAACCCTGAAGGGGCCAACACAGGAAGCGGCTTGGTAGGCACATGGACCAACAGTCTGAAGACAACTGGAAAAGGGGGAGGCCAGGAGATTTGGCGGGTTGGATCCCTGGTGGACAATGCTGTCAACACCTTCGGCTTCACCACTTTTGCTGCGACCTTGAACGAGGTCACCGAGATCGAGAAGGGCAAACTACCACCTACAGACTGCCGTCTGCGACCCGATCAACGCGCATACGAACAAGGCCAAATTGACGAGGCTGAAGATTTGAAACAGAAGCTCGAGGAAGCACAGCGAGGCCGACGCCGAGAGCTGGAAGAGCGCGGTGAGACATATAAGCCTAAATGGTTTGTGAAGGTCGAGAATGCCCCAGAGGGCGAGGAAGTGTGGAAACTCAAGACAGGAAAGGACAGTTATTGGGAGGAGCGTTCAAAGGGAACCTGGCAAGGGGTTGAGGAGCTCTTTAAGATTTCTGAATGATTGATGACACGCATATAGAAAGTGCAATTGGATTTGTTTTGATATCACTGTCTGAATTGCATATCTGGGAAATGTCATTCAAGCGCTATTTGGGGATGTTGATACCACTGTGTAGCATGCGAGATTGACTACAGGCTGGCTATCTACCTACTAATGCAATGAAACATAAGGCTGCTTGGAGCCTCCCTTGTATTCTAGAAGTAATGGAAGTCAGATTATGACGAAATTCCAAAAATTAATCATGTCGTTCTACTCATCAGCTTTTAGCCCAAGTGTCACTTGAAACCTTCTATTGCAGGTTGAACAGGTTTAAGAAAGCCAAGAAAAAGCTTGGCTTCAAGATAGAGTAACGACCCGTCCTGTGATGCATAGACAAACAGGGCACCCTGGTCACCCATTCAGATGAAAAGAGGGCCACTACGTTGAGCGTTTCGGGAAGCATGAGATGGGAACGACGCTGTTTCAGACGAGGCTTCATTCTTGGCTGAACGCCCAGATCTTGGAGTTAAATTATGCAGATAGTCAGGTGAGAAACGTTGGCGCTTTGGCGAGAATGTTAAGGCGTTTTGGCGTCTATTGCGTTGACTGAGGGTTGAGGGCAAAGCAGGGTGAATGGAGATGGATGATAGGATATGGTGATCGACGTGACGATTGAAATTTGGCCAGCGTCTCAGTTAACGACCCAGTCCAGTCCAGTCCAGTCCAGTCCAGTCAGCCAGTATCATAGCCTACACGATCAAGCGAAATCCATGCCAAGCGCTGCTCATCGTCATACCCTACTGTCCAGGCCTCCACTGTCCAAGCTCGGTTGATGCGATAAAAGGCCGACTGCTTCGCTTAGAAGAGAGAGGGAAAAGACCTGGTGTATATAGTGACAATGGAAGATACTCGAAATGGTTATTCAAATTGCTGACAGTGCCAAATGAAGAATTGAGCTCAGTACATCAGGTTAGATACGGAATTTCTTCTCAAACTATTCCAAATGAGGGCATCGTATTCAACTGTGCTGCAAATATTGGAAGAAGCAAGCAAGCAAGGATTGAAGGTGAGAGGGAGGGTCCACTGAGGTCAGGCCAAGTCTAGCGGCTCGGGAGTGGCGAGCCATCCCCTGAAGATCGAAACCCCGAAATAGAAGAAAAAGAGGAAGAAGCGTTATTTTCGAATGCGACTTGTATATACATACGACTGCTGCCGACGATTCGTGATTGTAATTGCCGGTGTGTAGTATTTGCAGTGAATTAACGAAAGACTATCGAAGCTTGATTGCCTTGGCAAGATGGGAATCTCCACCGTTCAAGTAATTAGAGACATTCAATGCCAACCCCAGCCAGCTACCTATCCATTTCATGATCAATGGAGACCGTTTGTGTACGTACGTAGGTACTGTCCATACCTACCCAGCCAGCGGCCACAGACGAGTTTCAGCAAGGCGCCAATCGCTGATCAGATGGCGCTTGACACAGCCGAAAAAGGGGTGCGAGAACAAGCTTGCATGGGTATAGGGGGCGTGTGATGGATACAGTATGCCACGAAAAAGCATTACGACGACTCTTGAATTCAGTGGGTCATTTCACTTTAGCATTGAGTGAATTCGAGGTTGGAGAAGAGTGAGAGGGGAGAGCCAGTTGGAGAAGCGGATATCATCGATGCCAATGGCTTTGTTGATCTTGGCCTTGTCATGGAAACGAAGAGGAGGATTGAGTTTTGCTGTGGCTGGCCAGTCTTGGGGTTTTCTTGTCATGATTGATTGTTGACACACATGTAAGATGTAGACTACCTACGTATATGGATGTTGCGTATGTATACGAGTGTTACGGCACCGCGGCCACCACTAGTCAAGAGAAAGGCCAAACATAGCCTAGTTGTCTGGATGAGGCGGCACGATGAAAACTATTTTGAGGGACTCGAGTTGTTATAGTAGCATCTTTTTTGGATGTTCTAGACTACCCAATGGAGAAGAGTACGAGTACTCATTAATGCCTATTAACAATCGCCTTGTTTACATACTACAATGTACCTACAACAAGAGGTTGGGTTGTTCATCAATAAACTAACCAACACGGGGAGACGCATCAGCACATCACACCATCAATCTACTTGATCGTCTGTGATAGGTCAGATCATCACAACCCATTGAGTGAGCCGTGTACCTGTACCTGTGCCTGGCTCCCGCTTTACTTGGGCACGACACGACACGACATGAGAGTCAGATTGCACAGATATGAAGAGAAGATATGATATGTACTGGAAGATGGGAAGCAATTGTAAAAGAGACAACTCGACTCAAGTTGCTCGTTTCATCCGACAATATTGTTCCACGATATGCGGGATTATAGGGTGCAACAATACACTCTGTAATGGTCGTCAACCCATCATCATGCCGTCTACTATCCATTAGCTTTGGTGTTGAGATTGAGTGTGCTAGACTCTTTATTGTGGAGACCGAAATTACCGGATCAGACGCGCCCCACGCTTAATCCCCAATCCATGGCTCCCATGGCAGTCAATCCAAGGAAGAAAAACTCAGCGAGTCCACTGTCGACGTACAGTGACAACGCTTGGACGGGGGGCTAACAAGAGAAGAGAGAGGCGATTTCCCTCTTGTTACTTGCTGCGCTTCCCCGGCTCTTCGGGTCGTAACAGAGATGGACTAAAATGGAGACAGCAGCCAATGCTTGGAATAGAAATCGTCCGTCCCGTAAAGAGAGAGGGCAGAAGAGACAGAGCGACACCCCCCTCCCTCTTTGCAGAGGAAGCAAAGATAATGCCGAATATTGTAACAAGAAACCCAGTTCAGTCCAGTCCCGTCCAGTCAAGCCCATTTCAGGGACCCAATAATCGTCAATCATCCCTAGAAAAGGTGGTTGTCAATCTGAGTTGTACCGCGTACACCCCCCCATCCAATCCAATCCAATCCATTCGATGGCCCTTTCTTAAAACCCCATTCCAACCTCTACTTCAGACTTGCCTTCCCCTTCCTTCCTTTCTTTCCTCCCTCCATTGAACTATTAATTCTTTCCACCGGTTGACACCTTCTGTCGCTCTTGTTCCGGTCTTCCTTCTTCTTTCGTTCCCACAATCCCAACTCCCTCGCTGTTGGCTTTATTCTCTACCTATTTTGGACTGTAATTCGACAAACTCACCAGATACTCTCATTTACACCACAACCTCCGACTTTCGATTTTGACCCTATCGTCTCTTCTATAACAATTCTTGAAATCCTCTAATCTCGGCCATCATATTGATCAAACCAAATTCAAAATGAAGTCTGCAGCTCTCATCTCAGTCTTGGCGGCTGTTGTTTCCGCCACTCCTACTGTCAAGGAGCCTCCTACCAAGCGTGGATCTCTTCCCACCGTTACTGTTTCAGGCAATGGTTAGTGATTCAATTCTTTCTGATATGGAAAGTCCTGCTTATACTGACACTTCAAAGCTTTCTGGGCCGGTGACGAGCGCTTCTTCCTGCGTGGTATCGATTACCAGCCTGGTGGTGCCGCCGCTAACGAGGATCCTCTTGCCGACCCCAAGGTCTGCAAGCGTGATATCCCTTACTTCAAGAAGCTCGGTGTCAACGTTGTCCGTGTCTACGCCGTCGACAACAGCGCCAGCCACGATGAGTGTATGAAGGCCCTCGACGACGCTGGCATCTACCTGGTTCTCGATGTGAACAACCCCAAGTACTCCATCAACCGTGCCAAGCCCGGTAACTCGTACAACGCTGCCTACATCCAGAGTGTCTTCGCCACCGTCGAGATGTTCGCCAAGTACGAAAACACTCTCGCTTTCTTCTCCGGTAACGAGGTCATCAACGACGAGAAGGACACCGACAAGGCAGCTCCCTACGTCAAGGCTATCACCCGTGACATGCGAAACTACATCAAGGCCCGCAAACTTCGCCAAATTCCCGTCGGATACTCCGCTGCCGATGTTTCCACCAACCGCATGGAGACTGCTCACTACATGAACTGCGGTTCTGACGAAGTCCGATCTGACTTCTTCGCTTTCAACGATTACTCCTGGTGCAACAGCAACTTCGACACTTCCGGCTGGGACGTCAAGGTGAAGAACTTCACTGACTACGGTATTCCCATCTTGTAAGTAGAACCGTTACCTGCTTGTTCTATTCACTGCTAACTCGCGCCAGCCTGTCCGAGTATGGTTGCATTAAGAGCCGCCCCCGTAAGTTCGACGAGCTCTCGGCTCTGATGGGCTCCGAAATGGACTCTGTCTACTCTGGTGGTCTTATGTACGAGTACTCTCTCGAGGACAACGACTACGGTATTGTCACCATCAAGGGCAACAAGGTCGAGCCCGAGGATGAGTTCGAGCTTTTCCAGTCTGCCCTCAAGAAGTACCCCGCGCCTACTGGTTCTGGTGGTGCTGCCAAGGCTTCTCACGGTGTTGAATGCCCCAAGTCCGCCTCCAACTGGCAGGTCGACCCTAGCTATCTTCCCGAGATGCCTGCCCAGGCCGAGAAGTACATGAAGAACGGTGCTGGTAAGGGCCCTGGTATTGACGGTGATGGTTCTCAAGACGACATCGACAGCGGTACAGCCACCGCCAGCGTTGCCGTTGGCACCTCCACATCCAAGGCCGACGGCTCCTCAGGTAGCTCTGATGATGGCGATGATGACAGCGGTGCCGCCAGCCTCGGCTTCGGTGCTCTCTATGTCACCGGTGCCGCCACTCTCTTCACCCTCTTCGGAACCCTTCTTCTCTAAATGGCAGAAATGCTGTTTGACTTGTTTGCTTTACTAGTTAGTGTGGGGATTGCCGCTAGAGCTATGATTTAGGCCTCCCTGTTGGGTTCATGATAAACACAATAAGATGTTGGTGACGAGCGCTTGATTAGCTGCGCCAGGCATGTCGGGTTCGTATTTTTTCTACAGGAGCATTGGCGTCTATCCTTGAAAAAGGGCAGACGACCCGGAAATGATTATAATGCTATCTGGGCGATTAATCATCGCCCTTGTCATTTCAGTTAAAAGAGTTAGTGCGGAAACACATTCAATAGACTTTCATTAAACTTGATTATGAATCGATGCTGTGATAGAACACCAATAGTTTCATCATAGTCGAATTACTATATACTGTTTAATTCATGGTTGTTGACCATAGCACACGTGAGTTCTGTTTTGCCGTGGCTAGAACTAACATGAGCCTCGGCATCTCCATCTCTAGCTTACCATTGACATGGTTACGTTGCGGCCAAGATCGAGCTTCCCCATGGTAGGTTGGCTGTCTCGGTACCTAGACCCCTTTGACCCTTATAACTGTACTTTCACCATATTGTTCGTAATCTTGCTCTCAAAAACAATCTTTATTCACTGATTTATTCGCAATGTCTACCGCTACGCCTCTTCCCGCTTACGCTTCGTACAAGCACATGCTTATCACCTCTCCAGGAACATTCGTCGCCCATGTTGAGATCAATCGCCCCAAGAAGCTCAACGCCTTTTCGCAAGAAGTCTGGCTTGAGTTTGGACACGTTTTCAACCAGCTCAGCAACGATCCAGACGTGCGCGCTATTGTAGTCAGTGGCGCTGGCGATCGTGCATTCACAGCAGGCCTCGACGTGCAGGCTGCGTCTGGAGATGGGATCCTCTCTGATGCTGCAGGCGACGTCGCTAAGAAGGCTAAGGTGTTGAGGAATCACATCGAGGAGTTCCAAGATTCAATCAGCGCTATGGAGAAGTGTGAGAAACGTAAGTGCCTCTCGCGCGATCTGTCAAAAAATGGTTGCTAATGTAGAGATTTGGGCGCCTACAGCTGTCATTTGCGTTCTTCATGGTATCTCTATTGGTCTTGCTATCGATATTGCCTGCTGCGCTGATATCCGCATCTGCGCTTCCACCGTGCGCTTCGCCGTCAAGGAAGTCGACATTGGCATGGCTGCTGACATCGGCACACTCTCTCGTCTGCCCAAGATCGTTGGCTCGACATCGTGGGTTAAGGACGTGTGTCTCACAGCGCGAGACTTTTCCGCCCAGGAGGCGCTATCGATGGGCTTTGTGAGCCAGGTTCACGAGAACAAACAGGTTGCTGTACAGGCCGCGATGGCGCTGGCAGCAACACTCGCTGAGAAGAGCCCCGTGGCAGTCCAAGGAACGAAGGAGCTGCTCAACTATAGCAGAGATCACAGCGTCGACGAGGGTCTGAGGTATACAAAAGTATGGAACGCTGCGGCTGTGCAGGGCAGGGATTTTGCTGAGGGATTGACGAGCGGGTTGAAGAAGACGAAGCCTCGGTTCGAGAAGTTGTAGACAGTTCGAGAGTCGTTATTAAATAGAGTAGAGCATTGTGTGTCATAATTAAGAACCGAGCCGATCGAGCGGTTTAGTATTCTATTCGGAGCCGGACTCCTCCTCGGGAGGCAGGTTTTCTTTGAGTCGCTATGCATGTGTCAGTTAAACCAAGCATGTATGATAGTGCAGCATATTCGCGTAGGCGGTGCAGTGTAGGGTATACGCACGTCTTCGAGCTTGGCTTTGAGCATAGAGACCATATTCTCTTTGACGACTACGCGCTCGTCGTCGAGGTCTTCGATGATGTAGTCATGATTGGCACTATCGATGCTGACGATGATAGACTTGATGGACGGATCGCATTCAATAAGGACGCCTGCAGACGATGTTAGATAACCAGGAACAGATACAAACGTGTATTGTGAGGCAAACCTCTAATCGCACGAGGCATCTTGGCTGTGTGCAAGGCTCCGTAAGATATCCCGTAAGCGCTTGGTATGGAAAATGCTTATGATGAAGTTAAAGAGTCAAGTTATGGATCAAGCTCCCCAGAAAATCCAGTGGAGTTTGAAAGGGAGCCCGCCTTGCATGACGCACGGGCCCATGTTGATGATTAGAGTGACATGTGCTTACAAGCCTACAAGAGGAACCAGAAGATCTATCCATCCATCCATCCATTCCAAATAATGTTTATTCAACTTGTAGCTAGCTCTGCGCCTCAGCAAAGCCACCTACCGTTGATGAAGAATCACAATACAGCCCGGAACTACAGTAAGCGGTAGCGCTATCGTATCGACCAATCTGGAAACTAGTGATCCGAGATATGATGTGGCAATTCCATCAGCTAACGCTGCGTATTCCCGCGTATTCTTATTCTATATGGATGACGAGCTGCGCATCCCGAATCTTTTGAGTCTGCACAGCCCTGATCTAGTCCATGGAAAACCCCGACAGGCATGTCACGGCTCGATTTACAGTTCATTATCCTCCTATTTGAATCTCTTGGCATGAATAATCTGGTTTGCCATAAATGGGCTGTGCTTGCGTAAGTCACGGCCAGCTTATCCCGTCTCTATAGAGAGCAGTCAGCGGTAGTATCCGGCCTCTAGATCCAATTCTAAGCTAACATGGGAAGCCACCCATGATGAAGTCACCTTTCGTGGAGTGATCGGCTACGCGGCCTGTCTCTGGAGCGAGGCACGCGAGTCGAAGGCAAAAAAAGGTAACGAGCTCAATAAGGAAGCACAAATACAAAAGGGTTGCCATCCCCTCAGCTACTCGAGGGGATGTTACTTGATGACGCCACCCTATCAAAGTCTCTGACCTCACAACTTTGCAGGTCATTGCTATAATAATTCTTGATTCCGACGTTTCACAAATCGATTTAGCTGCCATATCCATATCTCTGAAGAATTACATTTGAGAATATTATACAAGTATTGAGGTCTACCACAACTTACAAGGCCTATTGCCACTTACCTAATCCATCGACAACTACCGACTAATAACCACAATACACTTGCTCATTCATCCGTTATAACTGAGATGGCAACTGGAGATTCCAATGACGATAACAACAATAATGACGGGGGTTTCTCTTTCGGTCAAGAGCCTTTTGCCTGGGCACTCATTCCATTATTCGTCATTCTCGTCCTTGGCGTAACTGCGACCATCATCCAAGTCAGACGTCGACGTCGCCGCCGTGGTAACCAATGGCCTGGATCAGGTCCTCAAGCATCAGCATCAACAGGACTTCGTGGTGGAACTAGAACATCAGGTCGTGGAGCGCTGTGGCATGGCACCAGATCCGAAGAAGGACTGAATGAATTAGGACAGGCACCCCCGCCGTATGATGGCAAGAAGGAAACGCAGGATCCGTTGGAACTGAGGGATCTCGAAGCTGGTAACAGTCCGCCCGAATATCCTGCTGAGCCGCCACCGGCTCTCGTGTCGGATGGTCGGAGGTCTTGATCCTAATCTTCTTCTAATGTCTATGATATTCTCTTGGGTTGGCTGATATACCTCTGCTTGGTGTTTAATGGACTGGTTAGGATGACTTGAATTTAGGAAGCGATCGAATAGGTGGGAAGGACGTTAGGAGTTAGTTCATCTTATTATACTTGAGGGTTGCTATTGCCGACTTCCCAATATCAACATGCCTTGGAATATGCCGACGTCCATGATTTTGATCCAGCGTGGCCGATTATCGAACTTCGTGAGCAAAGTGTAGTGTAGCACAGACGTCACATGTCTCAGACAATAGAGATACCCTTGGTCACCCGAGTGTCGTGTCTCATCGTGTACCGCATCACTGTTGAAACATCTTCGTCATTATCGAGCACTCTTCAGCTTCTATAAATAGCCTCAACTCCCGTTCACCAGTATTGCAATACTCGTTGGGCAACAGTAGATCTGCCAAACGTGAAGAAATATGAAACGCTGGGTTGGAGCATAATGGGATACATATGCATCTCACAAGCCATCGGGAGTCAAGTCCTATACGAGGCCGTGTATGGGTGACACGAGTGGCCTCAGAATGCCCGGTTGGCTGCATGGATCGAGGAGGGTATCAGTGAAGATGTCGTGATAATCTTCCACAAGGAATCACATAGTCGAGCAAGACTGAATCACTTGGTGTGACTCCGTGTACGGAGTAGTGTGATAGTACACTTGGACCATTGCATACTGGGTTCGTAGCAAGAATTTTGTTAGCCAGGAACGATAGTCAGGTACTGGATCTATATTTGATGGTTTTCGATATTCGTTATATCTAGGACCAATCAGGATAGAACACAATCTTTATGACTTGTCGTTGGCTTGGGTAGCTGCAAACACCAGAAGTAACTACGGATAGTAGTACGCCTGATCTTTTACTAAAGCAGCCCAGCGTCAGCTGAAGAGCTGAGAAAATACATGAAATCAAGGCAAATCCGAGACAAAGAGCCCATTGACATTTTGTACTCAGAACTCCAAGGATATCCCATGTGTTTTGATATGTCTTGCATATTGGAAGGGTCTTCGCCAGGGACCCACTGATGCAGTTTGCAAGAGGATGCAGGACTTGGTATCTGAATGCACAGTTCGCCTCGTCTTGACAAAAATGTTCGTTTGCGGTGAAACATATTTGCACTGGGACAAGCTCGTACCATGACCAGAGTTGAAAAAGTGGCTAGGTGGATGATATATGTGGCGTAACTAAGCATATGGAGCCACGAGTTTGCCCTGAAGATACGAGAAAGGACGAGGTTGGATTTACTTGTAGGTTGAACTTAACTGACCCCCTTTCCAAATAGGTTAGTATAGCATGTTTGATGATTCGCTAACTCGTTCGAATATGGAATCAGGAGCTATTATCCATGTGGTTCTCAGGAACGTGTAGTTTCATTAGGTTATAGTGTTGACCTATACGGATAATCTAAAACACCAAGTTTAAGAGATGATCTCTTGTGCCATTCAGTTTGTCTCTATTTGTGACTCTAAAATTCCACATGGTTAGCTGGAACATTTCATCAGGATTGTAATGTTTTACAAGCCAACACTGCCAGCGCAATATCTATGAGACGTTCAGCCCTACAGCCCACTCATGGAGACCCGAAATGAGTGGAGTGGAGAGTTGATGAACTCCAGTATGTAGCTGTCTGTCGTGGATCCCTTCGAGAGGCGGTTTGAGAAACCCATAAACAGCGCCTAACAACAGCAGACGATAGCCTCATCACAAGAGCTCATGCACGTTCTGGTCGAATAATGAGGCTCACTCGAATGATTCTGTTCCGCCGCCTTTGAGGACACGGACGCCCCAGCCGCCAGTTCTGGTCCGTGGCGTTGAACCGAAGATTAATTGGCGGACAGGGGTTTGGGTTTTGTTTTGGGATTTTAAGTGATTGACTGACTGACTGCTTGATTGATTGATTGACGGACAGAGTGGATCAGATCAAGCGAGGCGAGGATGGAGGCGAGAGGTTGGGGGAAATGGAGCACGATGATGGGATTTACTGGGGCCTGATTCGAAGGAGAAACCGAAGATGAATCGTCTTACGGACAGACCAGGGCAGGGCATAGATACCTTGTATCAGATTATCGTGGCAGCCCAACGGTTCGCATTGTGTCTCGCGATTCGATACTGCCCGGGCATAGTAAAGAGGCTGGTGATGATGATATGGTGGTGCCGGTTCGATATGAGGGTCGTGGCAGCGCAAAGCAACGCAACAGCACAACTGTCGAGACCGCTACTTGTGAAATTCCTGTTTTGATAGTCACCGAGAATGCTTATTCGATAAAAACTAATTGATCCAAATGTGATGGATGGTGAGAGTTGTCACATCGCATCACACGCAGGCCAGGATCACGAACGAACTGGTCGGGCCTCGCTTTTTTCCCTTCTTCCCTTGCTTTAAGCCTTTCACCTGCAGTTTTTCCTTTTCCTGCATATCTCAGTCTTCCTCTCGTGTCCAAACGAGATCGTCCATTGGCAGAGAAACCACGGGCATAGCGTGTTGAGCTAGGTGTGATCCCGGCGGGCCGGCGCCATTGGACAGCCCCCCCTCGGCAGAGACAACTCATCACCCCCCCAAGACACTAGCTTGAAAATCTCAAGGGCCCAGCCGCCGAGCTAAGACGGGACAGGACAGCAAGTTTTGTTTTGTATGGACGACGATATGAACAGATGCGATGACAAGACAAAGGAGTCAGTTAACAATGGTAGGCGATATTGTCCAAGAGAAGATATAGACCAAACTGATGGAGATGGTGATTTAGCACCTAAGGGCCTCATTGACCACTATCTAGTTCCACTAATGTTGACTCCCCAAGTACCTACTAAGCTACTAGGTACTGCTGTCCTGTCCACCATGTTGTAAACCTTTCCTTATACACTTACTACAGATTTATGCATCATTGAAAACAATTAAACCTCGATTCCTCAAGCTCTAAATTTGTTTAGTGCATGCAGCAATTGAGTTTGTCCATTGTCGGTCTTGCTAAAACGGCCAGCCCAGCCCAGCCCAGCCCAGCTTACCTCGATACTGTCAAATCAATAACCCGTTTTTTTTCTTCTTTCTTTTCCCAGCCTCCAAATCATATCCCAGCCTCTTCTGTTTTCTCTCTCCCCCTGGTAATCCCCTCGAATACGGTACACCTAAATTGCTTGCCCTGTTCTCCTTTCCCAATCAGACCTAGATCTTAATTCCTTTCCTTCTCTTTTCTATCCTGTTTTCTGGGATACTCTTTGTTTTTCCCCCTCACAAACCTGTCTGACATCCATCGGGGTGGTTCAAACTCATATTCCCTGTTCCCATCCATCACTTTGGATCCCTGGTAGGCGTTGCTGCGGGCAACTTTGTTAGCCCCGTCTTTTTTCTAAGCCCCGGGCCCCGCCAGAACCTGACCTGCTCTTCCTCTCTACCTAACCTTACCGGATCCACATCTACATCCCCCCATGAGCAGCAGCCACCTTCACACCATTACCATTACCATCGACCACGCCGCAAGTCGCATCCTAAACCCTTCCCCCAACTCTTCCTCCTTCTCGAACTCCCCACGGAACCTAAAGGGCTTCCTTCTGCGGCGAGGTCACTTTGAGTCAGCAATAGTGACTCAGTAAGTACAGCTTCGTTGTCGAGACTGTCTTGTCTGTTTGTTCGTCCGTCCTTTGGATAGGTACCTGCTCAGTCGAGTCGGTCAACGTTCCCAACTTTATTTCCTTATTTTTAATCGGGTCGCTTGTGTGTGTAAGTCTCTCAACTCCATCTTTCTCCGCTTCATGAGTCGATACGACGCTGGTGGCGATTCATAGCCCCATGCCATTGGCCTACACCGTTATTTCTCGCTCCGTTAAACCTTGGAATCACTGACACTGACCTCTATACCCAGACGCTCTTTGCCTGCCTGCCTGCTTGCTGCGTCTTTGCTTTCCGCATGTCTTGCTTGATATCAATCCGTTAATCAACCAACCCCCTCCTCTCCCACCGGTGTTTCTCTGCATCCGATCCGGATCGCAGTCCTGGGAAGAAAGGGCCCCGAAACACCTCCACTTAAGAGCCTCACCAGATTTACGATGGGTGTATCGGACAGAAAATCTCTTCCACTTCCCGCTCCCACCGAAACCGAGACTAATACCACGCCCACCGACCTCACTTCAACGGCGGATGTGGTGAATCCCGGCGACGAAAAGTCCTCATACTCCATTCCCGAAGACGGAACTCCCGTCACCATTGCTACCCGTGGACACAAGGCTAGCAAGTCTCAGACCTCACTGCTCATCGAATACTTCGAAGGGGGCAAGTCCACTGTCGGCTCAACAGGCGAGCGCCGTCCCAGCGTTCGTGTCCGTCTCACCCCTTCCAAGAGAGGTCGCTCTGATCACCACATTCAAGTCACCGAGAGCGCTCGTAATACCTCTGTGACTCGAAGGATACCCCTGGGCGATTCTGAGTTTGACGCAGACGACGGCCAAAGCATGGACTCTTACGCCTCCGCCACAGAAGAGTCCAACGTCTCGAGAAATCCAATTGACATTGAGATTGATCGCAGCCATCCCAGACGTAGACGGCCAGCCAGCCCGTTGATTCCCTCAGAGACCTACAACGTCAACGCTTCAGACATCTCCGCCATCCCATCTGACAGCTTCCTTGACGGAACTGGTAACAACACAGACGCCAAGGCAGAAAGCCCAACAGGAACACGGGATATGGCCACAGCTGCTGGTGCTGCTGCACTGGCAAGCGCCGCAGCAGATGAAGTCAGGAACCGCAAGAGCAGAACCAGAGATAGGTCAAAGGTTTCCACAACACACTCATCAAGGGATAAGTCGGTGTCGGATAGAAAACGTCGACCAAAGAGCAGGACCAGCAGCGTTTCTGAGAGGACAGAGGAGCCTATTAAAGCCCATCGCCGTCGCTCCAGCAGAAGCCAACAACTGGAATCCAATGTGTCAGGACTTGACTCGAATGTCTCAGCATCTCATTTGGCTCCCAGCCACCGCACACACGCAACACATTCCTCACGATCCGATATCTCCAAATCATCAATCAACAACCCAAAGCTCCTAGAGACTGTTGAAGACGCTATTCGTCGACTAATTTTGCCCGAACTTAATGCCCTTAAGCGAGAAACCAGCAAGCGAGAGGGACGTCGGGACTCTTTCACTTCATCCGGCACCTCAATTTCAAAGGACGAGTTGACACCCGACCGCCGGCGGTCGTCAGGTCAACGACACGAATCAAAGGATCGTCGCAACAGAGAGGCTCGCCATGTCATCGAGGCCAACTCTGATTTGAGTCAAGATTCTGTTGAGGACGACTACCGTCAATATGAGAACGACTCTGTCGCTCCAAAGCGCGACATGCCTAAGGGTGTGGCAGCTGGTGCTGCCGCTGCAGGCATGGCCTCCTCTATTGTCTCTGATAGCACACAAGGCGACCGAAAGCCAAGGGAACGAAGGCGCCGGAGGGCCGAATCTACCCATAGCCGTGCCATGAGTCGAGATGTTTACGCGGACCAATACGAGGATGATCATGTGGTCCCCCAGCCACCAATGCCTCTTATGAGCGAAATCAACCCCTCGGAAATGACCCGGACTTCCATTCGATCTGCCGATACCGACAGACCTCACTCGGCAAGTGAAGAAATCACTCCCATCAAAAATGTTCCTGGTGGGCATGTCTCTGGAAACTCAACCCCCACACCTTCAGCAACTCCTTCGAACGTTGAGAACCCATTATCTACTTCACACGCCAATGTATCACAAGGTGACCTAAGAGCTTTGCCTCGTGGTCAGAAGGACTACGTGGAAGAGTATGAACCCGATGAGTACGGCCAAAAGCACCCTCTCGAACGCCAAGGCCAATACGACGAGGATGATGTTTCTGACAATGATTATCCTGAGGGGGGGTACGATAACTCATATTTCGCTACTCAAGATGTTCCCCCTCCTCTGAAATATGTCCCCTACCAGGCTGGTGCTCGAGGCCTGAGCCCCATCCCCAGTGTCTCTGGTTATACCGAGGGAGGTAGCGAATACCACCCTCGCAATTCAAGAAGTATGCACTCCACGAGTGATGCATACTATGAGCGATCTGGCGACCGTCGGGACAGTCGATCAACGCCTTCCCTCAACTCATTACAGCAAAGGGAACTCGAACAGATGTCTCCCCGAGAGTCTGGTGTGGATTATCGCAACTCTACCTACACCGATGATAGTGAGCTGGAAAAGGTTGCCTCTGGACAGGCTGTGCGCGGCATTGCTGCCAACCCCAACGTTGTCCACCCTCCTATGGGTCCAGAATCAGCAGTTGCTTCCTTGGTTGACGGATCAATGCTTGACCCTTCAATGCTGAGTGCTGCTTACAGCGACTACCCTGGCCATCGCGACTCAACACTGTCTTACGATGAACAGTCCAGGACCTATAGCAGCCGAGGTGCCAGCCCTGAGAAGCAGTACATGGATGGCAGCGAGCTGGAGCCCGAGAGGCACGCCACACCCAGCGCTAGGTCTAACAAGTCACAAGACTTTACTGAGTATGATCTTGATGACCACGGTCGCAAGGTGCCTCGAGCGAGATCACCCACTGCCTCCGAAGTGGCGATCGCGACTGGTGCTGTTGCAGCTCTCAAAGCCGCACAGGGCAAGAAGCAGTCGACTACTGAGGAGCCCGAAGAATACCAAGGCGCTGGCGTCTTCCGCAACAAGTCCTTCAAGGAGCGTACCTTGGAGGGTCACGAGCCCCGCAACACCCCTGCACACAGCATTGACCGTCTCTCCTACGACGATTCACCAAAGATGGGTGCAAGCGGTATGCCTGACTTCAACAATCCTATGCCAGAGTTTGGCTACATTGACGATGATGCTCAAACCAACCCCTCAATTGTGCAAGACCGTCTTGATGGCGAGCACCGTGACGATGTTTCCGATGGCCGGGTCACCCCTACGCCTCGAAATGTCGCCGAACAACGTGCTGAGAGCGCTGCCAGCCAGGACCAAGACGAGTGGCAGCGCAGCTCCGACGACCGCAAGCGAGACACTCTCATCACCAACCCATACGAGGATACCAGCCCCGTTGCTAACCCAGCTTTGAACGATAACATCATGGCAGCACGCGGCTTCGGAGCTCCATACCACACTGGAAGTCCTGGCTACAACCCCAAGTACGACGAGGGCTACATGTCCAATGGTAACAATCGAACTCCCGACCTGCAGCCTAACACTAAGGCTCTGCACATGTCTTTGCCCGGATCTCCCAACGCTGCCGGCCAGGATCCCTTCTACGCTCCTAAGGACACTCGTCATATGAGTGGTATGTCTCAAGGTATGGGCTCGCCTTTCTTTGATGCGGCTACTGGTCAAGGAATCGACCGTATTGAGAACAAGGACATTGTGTCTTTGATGCAACATCTTATGGTCCGCGATGCTCAGCGCTCTGCCCGAGATACTGAGATCGTGGCTTTACTCATGAACTCTGCTCTTGAGATGCGCACCTCAATGAACGAACTTAAGAACCTCGTCCAGGACACCAGCGATGATGTCATCTTTGCTGGCACAGAGAACACCGAGAAGCTGCAAAAAGCCATCAACGGTCCTCGTCCCTACCCTGGTGCCCGATCAGTTCAGAGCATCTCGCAGGTTGACACCTTCAACGAGGCTGCTGCCAAGAAGAACCTGTTCAAGCGTGCATTCCAAGGTCTCAGCAACAAGGGCACCAGTGACTTCAAGCGTATCGAGGAGATTCTTATGCAAATTCTCGGCGAGGTTGATGATCTCAAGGGCCAGGGCACTGTTCAAGCGCCTTCCACCAGTGGTGGACGTGGTCCTTCGTTTGATAACTTACAGCCTGAGGGCCACTTTGAGCAAGACCGAGGCTATGAACCCGAAGGCAACTCAACAATCACCCCCAGCCAATCAGGACATTTCTCCCTTTCCAACTCTCGATCTCGTCTTGCGAACGAGCGTAAGTTCTCCGATAACCGCATCAGCACGGTGGCCGAGCATGAGGACGAATACGAACATGATCACCCTAGCCCATCCGCTGAGCGCAGCAACCCCAACATGTTGACACCAGATCGATCGGGTTTTCAGCGCGGCAGCTCTGTTCCCCTTGACACTCCCCCTCAGCCCACCGGTGTTGCCCAGCCAATGAGCAACGAGAACACTCCTCGCACGACAGAGAAGAAGAAGAAGCACAAGTCTGGTCTCTCCGGCTGGTTCCCCAAGATCTCTAGATGGTCTGGAACAACAGCTTCCAGCCAAGGCAAGGGTAAGGAGGAAGTCAAGTACGACGACTATCCCCCTTCGCGCTCCGGCTCTAGCCTGGGCTCTTACAATGACGGTGATTACAGCCATGCGCCTTACGGCGACGATGAGCTTCCCGTTGGATTCCCAGAAGAGCTTCCATCCGCACCTAGTGCTCCTATGCCCACACCCCTTCGTCGCGAGATCTCACGCACTCCGGGTGATGCTCCTAAGTACAAGGTTCACCGTAACTCATTGAACCTGCAACATCCTCAACCTAGACAGGGTCAAACAGAGCGCTTCCGCAATGCTTTGGAGTTTTCTGCTCAAGAGTACAATGTCCCAATGACACCCAGGTCCGCAGACTGGGGTGGTTCAGTTTCTAGCTTCAACCAAATGGGCCAGAACACCAACCGATACAGCCAGGCATCTTCCACAGGTGCCCCCCAGGATCCGGCTTACTGGACAACGTCTCCCACCGGCCCTCCGCGACCTCCCAAGGAGCCTATTGAGCCCACGGGCAGCCCTTCAGCCATGTCTCCCAACAGGGGCAGCCGCATCTCCAAGCTGGCCAAGGGTAGCCCTGCACCACACCCAAGCGACGAGAGCGGGTATGCTACTATGAGTGGTACCCATTTCAGCAACTACACAAGCAGCCCCAAGCCTGAGAACCGCAACCTGAACGCTGCTTTGGGTGTTCCTACTCGCCGACCCAGTGGGCCTCGGGCCATGACTCCCAAGAGCCCCGAGGACGAATCTCGCCGACGCAAGCGAGGTAAGTTTTAATTGAAACCATTTCGTATGACAATTGACTGACCCAAGAAGCAGACACCTTCGGCAGTGTTGCCTCTCACAACACGGATGACACGGAGACCTTCTAGAAAGGGGCTCACCGTAACATTCGTCCTTTACCGGGATATTGATCTTTTGTTAAAGATTGACACGGCGCTTTTGCTTTCTGTGGCATTACTTCGTAGTCTACAATGAGTAGGCTTTCGATGTGTGTCAGTTGTATGAAATTCTTATGGACATGAAACGGCCTACGAACGGATGACTTTTTCAAGCGGAAAAAAACGAAGGGCTATAGAGTGGAGGAAGGGGTGGCTCGCCAAAAGAGCAGCCAGACAATCCGTCAAAGGATTTAATGATGAACTAGGAGGGGAATAAGGATCTGAGTGTTGGGAAAATACCAAAAAAAGCGAGAGGAGGAAAAAGGAGCATATTTGCATCAGAGGCTATTGCTTCAATTCTTGACGACGATACGACATGCTTTCTAATTTGCAGAGCGATACGTCAAATGGTTTGTTTGATTTGCGGGCAACATTGTTTTTCTGTTTGGACTGGATATTACGAGCGCAAAGGGGAAGGATAGGTAGGCATCTGATATGGTAACTAGCAAGCAAGCACAAGTCGATATGGATGTGCGTGGACATATTTCAAGTTAGATAGGTTTAGTTATTAGTTTTGTGAGGTAGATACCACTCATGTTGGTTGTCTTTGGGGATGAGAAAGAATCAACTGATATGAATCCGAGATGAATGTCAACTCCAACAATTACTTGCAAGATCTTTTCCATATTAAGTGAAGAAGTAGCTGAGAACAAATGACTCGATATAGAGATCTCTAGCTTGAGTGCTACTGTGAGGTTAACACGCATAGATAGGATCGGCCTTAGATATGGATACTATACTGTACTGTACTGTACTGGCCGGGGAAGCTAGAAGACTCCGGGGGGCACTATAATGCACAGAAGATCGGGCTTTCTTTACCTACCATAGTAGGTGTTGAAGAGGACCCTGTCTCCGACAACCGGTGTCAAGACCCATTACAGTACAAGTTAGTGAGGGACCTTCCCCGGACTCGGCGAATAACGAGCAGTCGATATCTAAAATATTGTAGCCGTCAGCATTCAACCTCTGAATCGAGCAATTTTGAGATTTCCCTTCTTTTATTTTGAGGCTTATTTACAAGGGAAATCTTATCATACTGTACAATCATTGTGAGCCATCATCAATCGCAAAACTGCAGCGATAGGGCCATTGATCGAGCTTGCGCTTATTCCTTCCTTCTTTTATCATCATTGCTCTTATGGTGCATTATTGCTGCAAAACTTAGTGGTGACGAATAGACTCAATTGAGTTGCTCTTCTAGAAACACTCAGACAGAATGGCCGCAGACGTGCAAGGGAAGGGCGATCTTAAAGAGGCAGAGTTTTCAAAATCACCGATAACCCAAGCAAAAAAGAAGTCAAACGATTACAAGGGCTTTATTGCAGGCGTCTTCAGTGGCATAGCCAAGCTATCTGGTAAGCAAGCATCCATTTCTTCCTCATCATGACGCAACTCTGGATACTGATCTTTTGTAACAGTCGGCCATCCTTTCGACACCATCAAAGTCCGTCTACAAACAACAGACCCAAGTCGCTTTAAAGGTCCTCTTCAATGTGTTACCCAAACTGTTCGCAATGAGGGCTTTCGCGGGCTCTACAAGGGCGCTACGCCGCCTTTGGTCGGATGGATGTTTATGGACTCGGTCATGCTGGGCTCACTGACTGTTTACCGCCGGCTTCTCTCAGAACACGTCTTCAACGTTGAGCCAGTAGGAACAGATGTCACAGAGTCTTCACCAGGTACAGCACCGAAGATGCATACAGCGTTACCAAGCTTTGGCCATGGTATCGCGGGCATATTGGCTGGTTCCACAGTGAGCTTCATAGCTGCTCCGGTTGAACACATCAAAGCCCGACTACAGATTCAGTATGCGGCGCAAAAGTCAGACAGATTATATGCTGGACCCATCGATTGTTTACGAAAGATTTACCAACACCACGGTATTCGGGGCGTTTACCACGGTCTCTCAGCGACGCTCCTCTTCAGAGCATTCTTCTTCTGCTGGTGGGGCAGCTACGATATCATATCCCGACAACTGCGCGAGAAGACGAGCCTCAGCACACCGGCTGTGAACTTCTGGGCGGGCGGTCTCAGTGCGCAGGTGTTCTGGTTGACGAGTTACCCAAGCGATGTGGTGAAGCAACGGATCATGACTGATCCTCTAGGCGGAGGACTTAATGACGGAGTTCAGCGATTTCCTCGATGGAAGGATGCAGCGGTGGCTGTGTATAAGGAGCGTGGTTGGAAAGGTTACTGGAGAGGGTTTGTGCCGTGCTTCTTGAGAGCGTTCCCGGCGAATGCTATGGCATTGGTTGCTTTTGAGGGCGTTATGAGGTCCTTGCCGTGAGTTTTTGATACCTAAGGATGAGGATGAGGATGAGGATGAGAATGAGAATGAAAATGAATATCAGATCATACCTACTGGAAGAGAGGCCTTGGCGAGCATCGGTCTGGCTGGAACTGAGTGGGCTCGTCCGTTACGAGCCAACAGGAAATTGATATCGCACATCGTGTGCTGTACCGCTGCAAGAAGTGTTTGTTGGTTTTGTTACTTAGGTAACTGTGTTCCTATAGTTAAGTGATCTGCGAAAGTCCAGGGTTATTCTTTCGAGCTGGCCATTTCTCTGGGGCAAGGCTCAAGCCGAGTGTCAAAGCGACATATGCCGGTTGGTGAAGATATCACCTTTGTTGGTTATCTCAGCAGTATGCCAATGCGCTTTCCCTTGCCAGTTGTCACGGTCGGTGAGACGATCACAAATGTTTCCTCGTGCTGATGAGGAACTTACATACGGGAAATACTATGCTGGTCTGCTGGAGAGACGGGATCTCTCAACTACAGGAGATGGAACATCGCTTCCAAGTATCCTATCTCTCAGTATCAGTCTCATCCTCTTTACCCTTTGAACAGCCCCTTAGCCTATCAAATAACATCTGCCTACCAGAATTCACCATGCAAATCAAGTCGGTTGTCCTTGCTGCTTTTGCGTACTATGGCATGGCTGACGCCGTATGCGCCATGCGAGCCTGGGGCGGTCCAAATTGCGACGGCGACGCGGGCAGGGCCCTCGAGGTCAACAAGGCGAACAAGTGTATCAATGTTACCGGACGTAAATCCTATCACTTTTATGGTGGCAGCTGCAATCATGTCCGTGTTCTTAAATACAAAGGAAACCAGTGTCGCAACCCTGATTCTGTCAGCGACATCCCCAAAGACACATGTTATAGACTTGTTAACTACGACAAGATGAACATCAAGATGGTATAAATCACGTTGGCGAAGTCATTGACTGTCTTGTCTGTAAGTATCAAAAACACCGCATCTCATTAGCTTGACTTACACGCCCTGTAGACATTGAGTTAGGGGAGCCAAAGACATAAGTTATACATTAATGGAAAGGGTTACATTGCGTTCTCTATAGCGACTGTATTGTAACAGCTAGTTATAAAAATTCATGTCTGTACAAATCACGTTGATAAATAGCTGTTTTATCTTTATGCCAAATACCAACAATTCCCAGCCAAGAGCTGCTTAACAGATCTAACAGAATTCAAACGTTTCTCCAGTATAGTAGCTGGCATCAGTAGTCCATGCAAATATGACATACATAGTAATTTTTATTTTAACTGTTCTAACGACCACATATGTAATCCGAAGCAAGCAGTGTTGTCACCTTAGAAGTACAGTAACAGATCATAATGCAGCAGGTTGCATTGGCACATGATTCACAGTTCTACAACGCACAACATTCACAAAAGTTTGCAGGAGACAACAAGTTGAACACCACAAAGAGTGCCACACAAATGGCTGGGTCTATTGGCCAAGTCCTTTAAAACTTTTTCGATCCCGTGTCCCAATTCACCAATCCATTCCTGCGCCGGTTCGATGCATTGCAATTTGTTTCGTTTACTCGTCGTCCTCGTCAGCCTCGTCGTTGACGACGTTGAAGAACTTGAGCTCGTAAACACCACGAGAGGTGGAGACGACGCGGAGCCAGTCACGGAGCTGCTGCTTCTTGAGGAACTTCTTGGTCCTGTAAACAGTCAGTAATTTTATCTTCACATATACTCTTATGCTTCGGCGAGCGAAGCGAGGACCCCAAAACGTACAGGTACTTGAGGTAACGACCAGAGAGCTCGTTGTGGGCAATGATCTCGATCTTGCCCTCACCCTGCTGCTTGACAACGACGTTGTCGCCCAGGTTGTTGGTGCGGCCCTCGACCTTGATGCGGTCCTGGAGGAACTTCTCGAAGGCAGCGACGTCGAAGATCTTGTCGCTGGCAGGCTGAGAAGCATCAATGATGTACTGCAAAGGTATTAGTTAGCGACTTGTCGAGGTGATTCGGTTTCGGGGGATCGCGTCGAATAGATCGTCTGGGTGTATCGTCGTCGGATCGATTTGCGATGTTTCATTCCGGGTAGCGTACCTTCTTGGTCTGCTTCTGGGCCTTGCCCGACTTCTTCTGTTGAAAATGACCTTAGCCTACTGCATTTTTGTCGCGGCGCAACCTCCTCTGCGGAGAGAGGAGGCGCCTAACAGCAAAGCGGTGTCATGTACGTACTGCCTGAGGAGCCATTGCGAATGGATTGGGATTTAGTGGTGTCTGAGAGGGACTTGTGGTGTTTTCTGGTCGCAAAGAAGTCGAATCCTGCGCTTGAGAGGGAAAAGAAGCAAGAAAGTCGGCGGTTCCGAGGCACAATATTTTGCAAAGTGGGTGAAAATTAGGGCTCTGCACGGATTATTTTTGGTGCGGGGCGACCCGAGCTGTACGATCATGTGACCAGATCTGAGATATAGAATAGCTGTTTAAGGTACCTACTAACACATGGTATCTAGGTATGAAATGCTATACTGTCAATAAACAATTTTACGATAATTAATAACATCAATTGTCCTATGCACATGTACAGAGTGAATGTAATCCTTCCCTGGAATAAGTGTCTAGCACTGTACCTTTGGAGAGTGGATAAAGAAGGTAAAGCTGTAAATGGAATGTGCAGCTCTGGCTAGCTCTCTATCTCTCTTATAAATCCCTGTATCCCTCTGGTTAACATTAAATATCCAAGGTACTCACTCTGATTGAAGACTCTCTACAGCCAGATTTGCTACTTCTTCTCGCTAGTAAATTCTTATCCGTAGCACGGCTGTAAGTCTTTTTGGGTGAGACATACATAGATCTATGTCAAAAGTGGAACTCGACATCCATATATACGCTCAGGAATGACAGGCAGTTCACAGACTGTCATTGGCTATTGAACTCTTCGCAGTCTACTCGTCACAATCCTATCACTCATGCGGAACGACATTTTCAAAAGTGAAAGCAACTATTCCCAACAGCTAACAGCTTCTCTAACTCTCAACTACCTCCGTGGTCAAGTACAAGTACTAAACTCAAGCGCCGACCTGCTGGTCATACGCAAAGAGAATAGGATCAAGTAGTGCTTGCCACTTGGGAACAAGCATGTAGCGATAGTCCATGTAGAGCCTGGATAACCGTTCACGCTGCTCTTTCTCATTGCCCTCCTTGTACTGCGCCGCCATCTCCTTGTCTTCCTGATACTTGGTATTCTTGAGAACAGGGTCGAGATCTCTCTGGATAGCCTTGACGAGCATGCTGCGATATTGCATGTACAGCGCTGAGATACGTTCGTATTGTTCCTTTTCGTTCCCGTCGGCGAGCATGCGGTTATCCGAGTCAACTTCTTCCCCCTTGTTTTCCTTTTCCTCCTTTCCCTCTGACTTCTTTTCTGATGCTGATTCCTCGCCTGTTTTAGTCTCCTGCATCTTCTCCTTAGCATCCTCATTGTCGCCCTCTCCCTTCTCCTTCTTCGATGCGGCCTCCTTCGTCTTACCCTCTTTCATATCATTAGACTTGGAGCTAAGCCTGCCACCGGATAGGCCCTTGGTGAGCTGCTGTAAATCGTAGAGGTCGCATCCATTGGGCTTGAGGCATCTGTAGATTCTGAACTTCTCGGTGATCAGGTACATGGGTTTGTTGTCCTCTGCGGGAACATCTTGCCCCTTCTTCTTCTCAAGAGCCGTCTCAAGCTGGTTTGCGATCCCGGAGTAGAGTTTATCTTCCTGCTTGTCGTGCTCAAGATCCAAAATTTCCTCTGGAGAATTGCGATAGTCCACACGTTTGTCGTGTTTGTTTCCGCACCCGCAGCTCTTAGTCTTGCCACGCTTGTTTCCACATTCACAGCCTTTGGTTCTATCACGCTTGTTTCCACATCCGCAACCCTTGGTTTTGTCACGTTTGTTTCCACACCCGCAGCCTCTAGTCTTGTCGCGCTTGTTGACTTTTCCAGGTTCCTTCTCCTGTTCCTCGTCTCCTTCGTTCTCTTGCTGTTCTTTTCCATCCTCCTCTCTTTGGCGCTCCTCCTTGAAAGCTTCAGTATCCTCTTGGACCTGTCTCTCCAAGTCAAGGGCAGCCTTTACTCTACGCCCAATTTCCACCTGAGCCTGTTGTAGATCCTTTCTCAGCCTCTCTTGTTTCTCCTGCGCCTTGGTCCACCTGATTAGAGCCTTGTTAAACTTGTTCTGTAGTTCGTAAGCCTCCTGTAATTTGAGGGCCGCCTGTCGAGACCGTCTCTTGAGATTTTCCTCCTCCTCCTCAACCTCCTGATCACGGATCCCACTGTCCTCATCGCGGCGGTCTAGATCTGCGTCGTCATCACTACCCTCATTTGCAGATACAGTGGTCGCTGCAGAGTCAGATGTAGTAGTGGTAGGTGTAGAATCAGGTGCGGAGGGTGTAATGGTAATGGTTGTGGTGGTTCTTGTCACCCAAACGCTTTCGGTAGAGGAAGCATTGGAATCAGAGGCAGAGTTCCCAATGGCAACAGCTGGAGAGGCTGAAGTTGTAGAAGAAGCCGTTGTCTCAGTTGAGGACACCTCTGCAATGTTGGCCGTCGCCGACGGTGCTGCAACAGAACTGCTTCCACCGTCTGTGGCTGTGGCAGCAGCAGCTGTAGCATTAGGAGGAGCTGTCAAGCCGCCGGGATACAAGGTGGGCATTCCAGCGAGAACTTTGTCGAGCCTGGTGGTAGCAGATATCCACGAGGCGCGATGTTTGACCAGCCATTTGGGTTTGCAAGGGGTGGCAACTGCTTGCCCAGCAAGGGCAGCAAGGAGAACGAAAGTGAGATGCATGACGATGTGCAAGCTGGATAAGGAAGTTGACTTGACTGTCCAAAAATCAGTCTCATAACCCAGGAAAGTAGGAAGAGGCCCCCAACATTATATACACCAGAGAGTGGCTAGATCCCGTGTCCAGGAGTGATGCCATATGCCCCATGTACGGAGGATCCAGGCAGAAATCCAGGCAAAATACGCCAATAATATCACCAAATTCGACATCGCCATGAATTTTTGACTTCGCATATTGTTGAGTGGCTAACAGAGTTCCATTATAGACCCTTCTAGCAAGGCGGAGTCCAACATTATCCGGAAGATACTGGCTATATAGCATCACGTAAAGGTCAGATGGGTATGTCAGGGCCAATCTCCTGACAGTATATGGAAAGCCCAAAAGCAAGACAAACGTACGAGGTGAAGGACTTACACAAGCCCCAAAACATCATGCAAACAAATCCGAAATGGAAAGCAATTCATCCGAGAAAATCGTCAATTGTCGTCAATCTATATGGCAACTGTGGCGTGAAACAAACATGTCGGTCGTAATTTCAGAACAATATCGTCATGTGAACAAACCCAAAAATTAATCCCAAACCCATCCCTATCGTTACAAGTACGCATATTATAGCAATCCTCGTCAAGACACAAAACCACATTACTAATGATCTGTCCTTTCAATCTTCTCCGCTCGTTCAAGACTTGCTGAAAAGTTTCTTGAACGCACCCTTGATACCCGATGGCTTCTTGTCATCATCTCTTATCTGTGCCCTACGCCGTTCTTCGTGTCGCGCTTTACGGCGGGTGTCCTCTGTGTCCATTCTGACGTGTTTAACGGGTCGAGGCTCTTGCTCTTTGTCTCTCGTTCTATCCTTGTCCCTGGTCTTCTCTCGGTCCCTGTCCTTATCTCGCGGTGGTTCAGGTACAGGTTCATCACGTGGACGGCGCGATGATCGAGGACGCGGCTCGTCAGTTGAAGGCCGAGTGCGTCTATGTCGTGTCGAGGACCGCTTGGGTGAGTCCTCAGGCGGGAGATCTCTTGTTCGTTCTCTGGCTGGCTCTGCAACCGGAGGCTCCTCGCGAGGTGGGGGAGTAGCACGCGACGCGCCCTCAGAGTCCTTAACGGTAAAGAGCTTCTTTTCGGGCGGCACTGATTCTTCTCGAGGACGCTCCTTAGGCTCTTCAAACCGAGGCCTACCAGAATGGCTTTGTCGACGTGAGCGGCGATGTTGTCGTTCCGCCTCGGGCTCTGGTTGCAACTCAGGTTCGGGCTCGGGCTCGCGTTCGGGCTCTTTGCCCTTGCTTCGCCTCTCCCTCTCCCTCTCTTTCTCCTTTTCCTCTTGTCTTGACTCACGGTAACGGGACGGCTCGCGTCTTCTGTCACTTTCCTCGCGTGGTCGGCGTTCTGCCCTTTCTGATTTACGTCTATCGTGAGCGGCCGGTTCATCCGTCGTCCGACGTTTGCGGCCGGAACTTCCAGAACTGTTATCGGCAGAGAAGCCGCTATCTCGTCTGGGTGTTCTGGGAGGCGTGCCGGGTGGACCTGACTCAGCCGTATCGGCTCGGTGACGTCGGTGAGTATGTGCGCCAGAAGATCGCCTTCTTCGCTCGCGGCCCTCGTCTTCTTGGGGGAGGCTACGCGGAGCAGGTTCTTCAACCTTACGAGATTCACGTGGTCGTAAGTCCTCGTCACGACGGTAGCCCTTGGTTCTAGATTCTTCGGATCCGCGAGAACTTCTAGACTTGGCATCGGCCTCACCACGTGAGTCACGAGATGGCATTTCTTCTTCGTCACGGTGACGACGATAGCGAGATTCGTCTTCCCGATGAGAATGGCGACGGCGGCGGTTTTCATCTTCGTCTCGAGATCGATGAGCTCGCCTTTCATCGTCGGGGCGATATCTGCGCTCTCGGTCATCGTCACCACGGCTGCCGTCAGAACGCTGCGAATGATGCGAGTGCCGGCGCCTACGGTGTCTGTCTCTGTCTCTATCGCTGCGCGACGAGTCAGATTCTCTGCTCCTGTCGTCTGCAAACAAGTCAGCATTAGACTTGTGAAACTCATCGAGTTCATCCTCAAAGCTCCCCCTCGGTGTAGAAACAACTGGGAAGTTGTAGTCATTGGGTTCAGTGTTCATCTGATGTTCCAGATTAGGTAGACCCCTATCCCTTAACTGATCGAAAGGCGATGGGCTGCCGGGAGGGCTCAGCGCCTCAGCGGTGGCATAAATGACTACAGCTGCAGCCAATGTATCCTCTGCACGCCGAATCGACGTTTTCCGTGTTCGTCGCAAGGTGCGAGATCGCTGTAAATCAATCATATCTGCATCAGGAATCACGATGCCGGGACTAGGTGGCCTCTGGGCTTCTGACTCTGCAGTTGAATCAGCTGAGGGGGGAGCTCGAAGTGCAGCATCTCTGAGCCCCTCCTCAACAGTGAGCGTAGGGTGCTTGAGGTCGTGTTTCAAGGGAGCCCTCGACGACTCGCCGTCAGCCTGAAAAGAATGAGGCCTGGCAGCAACTTCTATCTGCGCTCCCATTTTTGAGGACTCGCCCTGTGTCTCCAAAGAAGGGCGGCCGAGCGAGGGACGCACTGGTACCTTGACTGGTTCGCTTTCAGTGCGCGGTGGCTGAGGTCGCTGAGTGGTTTTGGCATCGGCGGGCCGGCTCACGACAGGGACGAAGATAGGGTCCTTGGTGTAGACTTCAGTCACCGGACGAACCCTTAGCGATCTTCTTGGCCGTTGCTGTTGCGTCAAGAACGTCCGAGGGGGCTCGGCGCGGGAGGGACGAGTTGAGCGTGATTTAGAACTAGATCTGGAACTGGATCTCTTTGGGCTCTCTGACATGGCAGCAACTGCTTTGCCTTTGTCACGCGAAGGAATATCGACAACCTTGACAGACACATGTTCGGGCCGGCTAAGTCCCACAGACTTCACCTCAGCGGCTTGCGCAGGCTTTGGTTCTGAAAGCTGAGTATCGTCAGTGTCCGGAGTCTTGACTTCGCGGAACATGTTATCAGGCGCTTCCTGTTGATGCTGCTCTGTCGATGATGCATGTCGGTCATGAGAATAGCTCGCAGCGGTATTGTCGTTGCTTGGGTCATCTTTGTCTTTGCTGTCTTCAACAACATGGACCTCATCTTCAATTGCTTTCATTCCCTCCACAAATTTTTGGGGGTGTTGTACAGCTGAGAGTCTATCATCTTCGTCGTAGTGCCCTATTCGATTCTCCTCGGAGTGGTCCTTAGTCCACCCAGGGACTTCAGTTGTTTGCGAAGAACCTGTATGCTCAAGGCTGCGCGGTGCGAAAATCCTGTCAATACCGATGGGGGAGATATCCCTAGAGACATGAGTGTCGTCATCGCTCTCATTACTCTCATCTTCGGTCATAGGTGCCTCTAGGTGTTTCTGGTCTATATCGTCTTGTATAGAGCCGGCAACATGTCCACTCGTAGCACGAACTTCAGCGTTAGACACTTCTGGGGCTTGGTCTTGCAATTCTTTCCGCAAAGATTCATCATCTCCCAGAACTGCAGAATCTCGAGCACCCCCAGATTCCACAAATAGTTCGGCGGGAAGCCTGGTATCAGCAATCGGGGTCTCTAGCAGCTCTGGTGGGAGGGAAGCGTATGGCTCGTTGCGTTCCGACTCATCATCAGCCTCAGAATCCGATTCGTTGGCTTTATCGACGACCATCAAATATGGTGAAGGATCCTGTGCCTGGAGTTCTTCCTCTTCATTACCGGCTTCTGATTCGCTGTCTACTTCAGAGAGCGCTTGTGGTGTATCTGGGATTGGTGACTGGTTCCGTTGTTTCTCAACTACCAGCTCACGCGAAGGAGGTCTGGATGTAGCAGCAGATACTTCGGTTTTCGCGATGGTTTCACCTTGGGCAGAGGCCGAAGATTCGACGAAAATAGTCTCCGCTACATCGTGTGAGAGATCGGGATTGGAAGAGTGTGAGAGAGGTTGGTGATCCGCAGCTTCTTTGTCCATTGTGTCTGGCTCCGACGACACTGAGGAACCAGAGTCTGATAAGTCTGACCCCTCAGCTTCAACTTCGGCCTGTTCCAAGATCTCCGAGGGTTCCATACGATGTGCTATCGGTGAAGCTGAATCGAGAGGCTCAAGTGCAACCGTGGGGGCTTCGTCACTGAGTCGAGGTTCATGGTCAACGTCAGAGACCTTTGAAGTGGGAGCTGGCTCTGGTGTAGGCAAGTTGTCTCTGTCGATGGTCTGACCTTGATCTATATTGAGCTGGTCTTCGAGTTCGCCATCTTCATCGTGGCCTGCCTCAAATTCTCCAGCTTGTGACCCGTCCAAGGGCACGGTGGTGTCCAGGCGCCTTGGGCCAGGTGAAGCATGCTCGGAATCTGCTTCGCTGTCTTCGTCTGAGGTAGCATCATCATCCACAGCGGAAGCCGTCACAACATGGGATGTTGGATTATCGTCGACAACAGAAATATGCCTACTCAACTCCGGGCTCAAACCATGTGGTTTGACAGGATAGCCTGTCGCCTCAAGTTCAGGATCAGCCTCAGATTGCTCGGCTTCCGAGTCATTATCAGATTCGGTATCGGCATCAGTGTCATCGGGTTTCTCAGGTCCTTCAGCAGGTTCATCTTGCTTCAAAGCCGCTGTATCTAGCTCAGAGGGGATGTTATCTTCGTGGATTTGGAGGTCCCGCGCGGCAGCATGGTCGGAGGGATGGTCAATTGAAGAGCGTCGAGACGTCACACTTTGTCGGTCCAGGTCACTGTCATCATTGCCTGTGCCTTCTTCTGGCTCGAATTCTTGACCAAGGTCTTTCTGATGAACATGGGCCGGACTGGTGGGAACGGGGGAAGATCGTCCATCGATGGGCCTGGACGCTTCATGGGCCTCGTCTTCAGACTCATCTAGTGAATCGGCATTGGAGATAACGTCACTCTCCTGATCCTCAACAGCTGTTTCTGTCTTTGAGCTGAAGTGGTCATCTTCGAGGTCAACTCTCGGGACTGCATCGTTTTCTTGGGTTTCGCCCAGGTCAGTCACACGTGGCTGCCCCGGAAACTGAGCGTGACTTGCGGCGTGGAATTGCTGCAATGGCTCCTCCGTTTCCGACTCATCATCCTCAATCGATTCATTATTCGATAGATCTGAGTCTGAGTCTGAGTCCTGCTCATCCGGTACTGCAACGCTCGCATCGGCTTTCTGAGGCAGTTCCCGCGGTGCCTGCAGTACATTGCCGAAGTCGGTTTCTAGAATTCTAGGTTGATGAATAACATCCAGTGTATCGGTAGGCTGCAGTAATCCTGATGACGACTCATTTGTCTCTGGTTCAGCATGGCTGGCAATGTCTTTGTTGTCGAGAGGATGTATGTGAGAATTCTCAACCGCTGTGTGCGAAGGCGCGGAAGTTTCTGAATCGCCATCAGAAATTACCGACGCTGATGCTGATGAAGTGCTATGAGCAGTTGTTACTGGCAAATCTGATTCCATTCTCCCAGATTTCTCATTGCCATCATGAATTTTGTGAGATGGCTCCGAGTCTGGTTCCCCGGCAAGTGTCTCAGTCTCGGGCTGCAGAGGCTGGGGAGTGGCAGTAGCGGTAGCAGCTGAGTCGATATTTACAGGTCGCTCAGCGACAATTTCCTTGATAGCACCTGTTGATTGGCCTGGAGTGCCCTGGTCGTGTGGAGCGTCAGGTGGGGGGGCTCTAGCGCTGCTGGTGGCTGGGTGGCCCTCATCCAGATCGCTATCGTGGAGATCAAGATCTTCTGGATCCTTGGCCACGGATTCCAGGGGTGCGGAGTCTTCATCCGCTGCTGCAGTGTTCGAATCTTGGTTCGAATGAGTTTCTTTTAGTCCTGGCATCGTGATTTCTGTGATAATTTGGTTATTGTGGTCTCCCGATGCTTCAGTCACTGATGACTGGCTCGGGTAGTGAGCGCTTGTTTCGAGTTCTGTGTTCTCCTCGTAGCGTGGTGTTTCTTGAAGTTCCTGGGTATCGTTTGAAAGCAACTCCAAAACGCCATGGCCCATCTCTTCATTCAACTCCGTGGAATTTCCCAAGTTTCGTGATAAATCAAAAGGGGTATTTTTTAATGAACCATTTTCCTCACCTTTCTTGGCCGGCCTCTTAGTCCTTGGAATTGGTCCGAGAGTATCCTTACTCTCGTCATCTTCCTTCGCCCTCGCATCTGTCTCGGCAGTGGCCGTAGCTGGCTCGTCTTCCTTCTTTCCAGTTTCGGCGGAAGGTGCATCGGCAGAGTCATCAACGGCCTTGGAGGTAGCGTCCTCGGGCTCCGGGGCTGCTGCTTCTTCTGCAGTTCTCGCTTCTTCTCCTTCTTCTTCCAGCGGAGAGGATTCCTGTGCTGCTGCTGGTATCACTAGTTCCTCGGGGTTATTGGAGTCATCAACTGCCTTGTCGTCAGTAGAGACTGCATCCCCAGCCGGGGCCTCTTCAGAAGCAGGCACAGCTTCTGTGGCCGAGGCTGTCGTAGTTTCGTCGGTCGTAGTGATCTCCCTAGATTCTTCCTGTGCAGCAGGGGTTGGCTGGTTGAGATCGTCTTCGGCTACAGGTGCGGCTGCGGGTGGCTCTTCTGCCGGTTTGGCATCGTCGCCTGCTTTGTCATCAGAGGCCGCGGGAGCTTCGACATTCTCGTGTGCCGCAAGTTTGTCCTCTTCCTCTGGTTTATTGTCAGCTGGTGCGGAGTCTTCCTGCGACGCTTCTTGAGCTTGAGTCGTCAGTCCTTCCTCAGCCGGTTTCTCTTCGGGTACCGGTGCCTCGTTCACTGGCTCGACCTCTGCAGGAGGTTCTGGACTGTTGTCTTGTGGAGAAACATCCACAACTGGTTCGGCTTCAGAGGCTTTAACTTCCTTCGCATCATCATCGGCTACAGGAGGTTCCTCTGCTGGCGCAACCTCAGGAGCATCTGCTTCCTCTCCCTTGTCATTAGTGGTTGCCAATGGGGCTGATTCGTCACTGGGTGCCTGGACTGCTTCATCTGGTTTGTCGTCAGTCGCTGGCGGCTCTGCAGTCGGTTCTTGTTCAGTGGCGTTGTCCTCTTTCTTGGGTTCTTCATCTTCAGGTGCAGGAGCATCGGTATCCGGTTTCTCATCAGAAGGGTCGGCTACTGTCTGTTCTGGCTCGCCATCAGGCTGAGTTGCTTCTTCAGGCTTATCGTCAGGTTTAGCCACAGCATCAGGTGCAGTGCTTGGCGCTTCGTGTTCTCCCGAATCAGCGCCCGCAGCGGGAGTTTCCTCTGGGTTGTTGTTAGAATCTGGGGTATCTTCCTCTGGCTTCTCGCTAAGCGAAGGCATGGCATCGACTGCTGTCGGCTTTTCATCGGAAGCCTCAGCCATTTCTTTCGTATTTTCAACATCTGCAGGTATTTCGACAGCTGCCTTCTCCGAGGGCACGTCTTCTACTTCTTCTGGCTTGTTGGGTGCAGACTCGTCCGTTTGCTCCTGCTTGTCGACGACTGAAAGAGTTTCATCTGCGGGGCCCTTTTCAGAAGGGCTGGCGTCTCCGACTGTCTGTTCCGTAGACTGTTTCGCGTCCGAGCCCTTGGCGTCCGAGGTAGGTTCATCGTCAATCGACTTGCTGTCCAAAGCTGGCTTTCCACTCTCCGGTTTCCCTTCTTGGCTTGCGGTTTTCTCGACCGGCTGCTCAGTTTCCTCAACGGCAGATTCATCAGGTGCTGCCGTTTCTTCCACAGAATCCGGAGAGTTTCCCTCCGGCTTGTTGTCATCTACCGCAGAAACTATTGGCCCTGGAGTCTCCACCACATCAGCATCGGGTGAAGGTCCGTCTTTACTCTCGACTTCCTCAGGTGCTTTGTTGTCGACCACCGACTTATCCTGCACGGCCTCCTCAGGAGGTTCCTGTACAGTGGCATTTGCATCTATAACCGAACCTTTGCCGACTTCGCTATCGAGTTGAAGCTTTGTCTCTTCGGTGTCAGAAGCATCAGAATCGTGAGAGCTTTCGCCATCGTTTACTGAATCATTGTCCGGCTTGACAGGTAGTTGTAATGCTTCTACATCGACAACTTTGTCTGCAGCATCCACAATACCTTCTCCCGAACTCTCATCAGGAGCAGCATCGTCGGAAGTATTCCCCTTAGCAGGATCTGTCTCTGCTGTTGCTGTTGATTCATCCATAGACTTTGGCTCCGCCTGAGATGTCTCAGGCTTTTCTCCAATAGAATCGGCTAGTTCCTCTGCTTCAGCATGGTCGGTCGATTCTGTCGGCAATATCTCCGCTGTTTCTTCGCTGAGGGGAGTAGCAGGCGCGCCAACTTTCTCTTCAGGGGCCTCAGGAGGCGAAGATTCATCCTTCTTCTCTTCGGTTGGCTCCGCTACTACAGATTCAGAGTCATCTTCTTTTGCCGAGTCTGATGGATCTGTCTCAGGAAGGGCAGGTTCTTGTTCGCTAATCTTGGAGGGTGCCGTGCCTGTAGCTTTGTCACTTTCCGCTGGTAGCTTTTCGGAATCGGAAGTGTCGTCTTCATCGTCTTCGCTTTCAGATATTACTTCTGACTTCCTCATGTTTGCCACAACGGTGTTGTCTTTAGCTTCGGTGGGTGCGGCTTTCGGTTCCAAGTCTTCGGCAATATCTCCTTGCTCAGGTTCGACGGCTCGTGCGTTTGCTTCGATTTCTACCGGGACCTCTCCAGAGTCGTCATTCTTTTCCAATGATGAGGCCTCTTTCTCAGGTTCCGCGGAAACTTCCTCTGCAGGTGATTCAGCAGAACCCAGGGTGTCATCTGCACTGTTTACAGCCTCAGTCGCTTTGCTTTCTGAGCTCTCAGTAATCGAGGTGTCAGGGTCTTTGTTGTCAGCCTTCTCCGCAGATGTGGTCTTGTCTGACTCGGCATCTGACTCAGCTTCTGATTCAGCTTCGGACGAGTCTTCATGATCGGGAGAGATACTGTCCTTGGGTGCCACTATGGGTTCAGGTTCCACGTTACTCGCGGTCTTGGGGGGCGCCTCGGTGGTCTCTTTCACTGGCTCCGTAGTAAGTTCGGACTCGGATTCGGTTTCAGACTCAGACTCGGACTCGGACTCAGAACCAGACGCAGCTTCAGATACCGCCTCAGTCACTATCTTGGCAGCAGGCTCAAGCTCGGCCCCCGGGGGCTTCTCAGTGGTAGACTCGATAACAGGCTCAGCGGCGGGTTGGGGTTCGGAAGGCGGCTCCTCCGAAGTAGCCTTCACTTCGGCTTCGGGCTTGGCGGCGGGCCCAAGTTCGGTGGAAGGCTCATCAAGGGCTGATTCAGAATCTGTCTCATCAGAGCCTACCTCAGAAAGAGCAGCAGGCTCAGATTCAACATTAGGGCTATTTGCTGGTTCGTCAGATGCAGCCTTTTTCTTGGAAGATGGTTCTTCAGACACAGTGTTAACAGCAGGCTCGGATTTGACAGCGGTCTCTGGCTCGGGAATCGTTTGATCAGGAATAGCCTTTTCGGCGGCTTCAGATTCAGACTCCAGAGTAGATTCGTTCAATGTAGCCTTTTCAGAAACTTCGGGCTGGGTGGTAGCTCCAGACTCAATAGTAGTTACAGCAACTGGTTCAACAGATTCGGGCTCAGCCGCTTCAGTCTCAGTAGCATTCTCGACAATGGGCTTTTCAGCGGCAGGGTCAGGTCCAGTGGTTGGCTTATTGACGTCAACCTTCTCTGTAGCTTCAGGCTCCTCAACAGGCTCCTCAACAGACTCGACAGCAGGCTCAGAAGCAGGCTCAGAAGCAGGCTCGGCAACGGGCTCAGGGGCAGACTTATCAGAGCTGGTCTCGGATTCGACAGTAGCTTCGGGCTCGGCAGCAGGTTCAGAAGTAGGCTCGACAGCGGGCTCGGCAGCGAGCTCAGGTGCAGACTTATCAGAGCCGGCCTCAGATTCGGCAGCAGGTTCGTCGGCTTCTGGCTCAGCGTTCGACTGGGCATCAGGCTTTTCAGAAGTAGTGTCGGGCTCTGCAGTAGCTTCGGGTTCAGTAATAGACTTGACGGCAGGCTCAGCAGCAGTCTCAGCGGCAGGCTTATCAGAGGCGGTCTCAGATTCGACAACAGTTTCGTCAACTTCTGACTCGGCAGTTTCGGTAACTTGTTCGGGCTCGACAGTAGCTTCGGGCTTAGTCACGGGCTCAGTAAGAGGCTCTGTTACTTCAGGCTCGGCATCAGGCTTATCAGAGGCAGTCTCGGGCTCAGCGGTAGGCCCAGCAACTTCAGGCTCAGCAGCTTCAAGATCGGTAGTAGGCGCTACAGAGGCAGCGTCTGACCCGACAATAGCTTCAGGTTCGGCAGCAGGTCCAGAAGCAGGTTCGGCGGCAGGTTCGGCGGCAGGTTCAGCGGCAGGTTCAGCGGCAGGCTCAGATTCAGTGGTAGGCTCAGACTCAGCGGTAGGCTCAGTCTCAGTGGTAGGCTCAGTAACTTCGGGCTTAGCAACTTCAGACTCAGTAGCCTCAGGTTCGGCAGTAGGCGCTTCAGAGGCAGCGTCTGACCCGATAATACCTTTAGGTTCGGCGGCAGGTTCAGCGGCAGGTTCAGCGGCAGGCTCGGTGGCAGGCTCGGCAGTAGGCTCAGTAGCAGGTTCGGTGGCAGATTCAGCAGCGGGTTTGGCAGAGGCAGGCTCAGACGCGACAGTGGGCTGGGGTGTTTCGATACCACTCTTGCTACCCTTCTTCTTTTTCTTCTTGTTCTTCTTTGTTATTGAAGCAGCTGTGTCTTCTGCCTGCGTGGCATCTGCAGGGGAGGCCTCTTCCTTGGAAACCTCTTCCTTGGAAACCTCTTCCTTAGAGGGTTCTCCTGGCTCTTGTGCTACAACTGGCTCATTGCTGACCATCTTGTCCACTTGCGTGTGCTGACCTTCTGAGGCTGGTGCATCGTCAAGTTCTTCAGCCTTATCCATATCAGGCACAGCAGTGTTAGCGTCGTCTGTCTTCTCGGCTTCTTTTGCAGGAGAAGGTTCTTGGCTTTCGATGGGATCCTGTATGTCGGAAACAACAACTGGCTCCTTATCTTCTTCACCTTTGTCATCGGCTTCAACCGGTACCTTCGCATTATCGTCGTCCTTGTCACTGGATTCTGTCTTCTCGGGCTCGCTAGGCTTCTCGGCTTCGTCTGGTCTCTTATCATCGGCGTCGTCCTCTGATTGAACGATTTCCTCTGGTATTGACAAAGCCTCACCATCTGCGACTGGCTTGCCCTCAGATTCGCCTGCTGTATCCTTGGCAGGCGCCTCCTCGGTGACATTTTCGATCTCTGGCGCTGCAGGGGTCTCCTCTGTTGGTTCCGTCTCATGCTCTGACTCGGGAGTGTCCTTGCTGTCGTGTTCAGACGGCTTCTCTTCCTCTACAGCATCAGCCTGGTTTTCGGAGGGTGTCCCTGGTTCTATAGGGGCTTCCGAGGTGGTAGTTTCGGCTGCATCTACTGATTTGCCGTCTTCAAGCTTGGAGTCATCTGCCTTCTCAGGTTCTTCCGCAACTTCAGGGGTCTTGCTATCATCCACTTTTTCAACCGCCTCAGACGATGCCTCCTCTGCGACAGACGTAGGAGAGATTTCTTCTGTTGGTTTCTCTTCGGCTGTGGCTTCACCTGCAGGTTCTGACTTCTTGGCCTCTTCTGAAGCTTCTGATGAAGGTACTGTCTCGTCTGCGGCCTGGGACTTAGGTTTAGCTTCGTCAGACTTGTCCTCTGCTGTGGTTTCCTCCGAAGTCTCTGGCTCTGCAGCAGGTTTTACTTCCTCTGTCGGACTTTCCTCCTCAGCATGGTGTGGTTCTTCTGCAGGCTTTGGCTCGTCTGTAGGCTTTGGCGCCTCCGCTGACTGTGGCTCCTCAGTAGACTGCGACTCCTCGGCAGACTTTGACTCTTCAGCAGGCCCCTCTTCTTTCGAAGATACTGGCTCTGCCGGTGGAGGTGGTGCCTCTTCTGCTGGCTGGGTCTCAGCTTCAGGTTCGGCAGCTTTGACTTCCTCAGCCGGTGGCTCAGCCGGTACAGCCACCTCTTCTTGTTTATCCTCGGGGGTAGGTAGCGATTCGGATGCTTTATCCTTGGAAGAACCAATTTCTTTCGACGAAGAGTGTGAGTGCTTTGACTTGTGATGATGAGACTTCTCAGCCTTTGCAGCTGCTTTCTTCTTTTCTTTCTCCTCCCTCTCCTTCTTTTCCTTCTCTTTTTTCTCCTTTTCCTTCTTCTTCTTCTTCTGACCCTTACTTGGAGATTTGCTTTCAACAGCAGCTGCAAGTCCATCATCACCGTCATCGGCCTTCTCTGGAGCCTCAACTGCCTCTGGTTCGGCCGTCTTCTCATCTTTGGGGGGAGCCCCTTCGCTAACAGGAGCTCCACTTACCGCGGGTGGTTCCTCTGCAGCTGGGGCATCATCGTCTTTAGGTGATGCTTCCTCTACCACCGAAGTCTCCGCGGCTGTTACTTCAGCTGTTGGTGTTTCTTCCATTGGGGGTTCTTCTGCAGGCTTCTCGTCTGGGGCGGGTTCTTCCTTTGGTGAGTCGTCTTTGGGAGTATCATCTGTGGGTGCTTCTTGCTTAGGAGTATCTTCCTGAGCCGTGCCCTCCTTATCGATAGTGTCTTTCTGAATTGGAGCTTCCTCTGGTGCGGTCTCCTCGTTAGCTCCAGCGGCTGGTGTCTCGTCCGAAGGCGCATCTTCCTTTACAGATGACTCTTCGGCGGGCGCTTCCTCCTTGTGGGTATCGTCGTCTTTGCTGTCTTTGGGTGGTCCGTCCTCTTCGGACGCTGTCTCTGGTGCGGGTTTCTCTTCTTCAACAGCCTTCCCCTCTGTGGCTGGTGCATCCTCAGTATCGGCGTTGTCCTGTGTTCCGGCCGTTTCAGATTCGTCATTCATTGCCTCTGCCTTCTCCTCCTGCTCTGCCTTCTCCGGCTCCTTGCTCTCCTCGGCGGCTAGAGGTGGGGGAATGTGTATAGAAGGAGGTTCTGACGACGACTTTGAGTCTTTCCTCTTACTCTTCTTGCTCTTCTTCCTACTTGACGATGGGCTTGCTGGAGGCTCATCTTGTGGTGGAGGTGGAGGCGGTATAAAAGCAGCTTCGGCGGCGGCGGCAGCAGCCGCTTTCTCTTGCTGCCTCTTCAACTTTTTCTTATCTTTCTTTGATAATGTTGGTGATGGAGGCATTGGCGCCATTGTGAGTGGTTGGGCGTATCCATCTCCGCCTGTAGATGGCTTAGTAAAACAAATAGACCATAAATGTTAAAGTATGTAGAATTCGTCTCACCTTGGTATTGATTCTCAGCATCATCTTCCGCATCTGAGAATTCAGGTCTTGAGTACTGAACGTTCGAGAAATTTGAAAACTGTACATTGCCCCAATCAATTTGTGTCCTACCACCGGGGGCAGGGTAATAGTTGTAGCCGTAGCCGTAACTCATACTTTCTCTTCTTTATCCTCTCCTGACATTATGAAAAAAGGATCTCAACAGGAAAAGCCTGGGGAACAAGTCTATTATCTTGCTTCTTGTAATGCAGCACGCCAGTTAGGCAATCGGGTAGCTGCAGTAGGGCACCGAGTGTTAGATCTTCCGGACCCTGAAGCTGTCAAGTCTCCTACCTACCTAGGAAGTACCCGTAGGAATTGTAGCGTATACGGTACAGTACACGAGATAGTCTGTGTGTCGCTGATGGGTGGACAGAATGGGGGTGGATAGGCGTTGGGTTTGGGGTATCATGCGGCGTACTGCAGGGCGCGACAGCACAGCAATAAAAAAAAACAGTAAAAACGTCTATTGGTGATAGGATAAAAGCGTAATGGTTGTGAGATCAGTAACGTTGATTTGCAAGATGCAAGGCTCGGATCATAACGGGCGAGCGGGTGGGAGGTCCGAAGAGGTCATTCACGAGAGGCAGGTATTATTGAGGCGAACGTTAGATGGGTCCATTCGCTCTTTCCCTCAAAGACGGGACTGCTGGGGAAAAAAGCATGCAGGCCTGACAAAGCCCAGTCCAATGCCCAGTCCCCTGCTTGCCATGGACCACAGGCGCCCAAAGTAAAGGCCATGGATTACAGAGAGTGCTGCATCGTGCCTATGCGCAATTGGCCCATGCAGGACCGACGCTGGCTGGCGCCACGTCGCTGGGGCGGTTGGGTTCCAGTTCCATATAGAGTACAGTAAGGCGAGCCTGACGGGGCGGGCGATCAAGACTCGACGAGGTTGAACAATGATGCATTGAATCATCAGTCAGGTCAAGCCAAGTGTCGATGAGGCCTATCGCGGCCCAATAAAACCTTTTTCTTGATGGCAGAATCAGTACGGACCTGCATGAGACGGCCCGCTGCCAGCATGATAATTAAGCGATTTTAAACCAAGCGTTAGTAGCTATTGCAGTGCAGATACGTAGTGATAACCGCAAATAGACGAAGACCTTTTTTGAGGGATAATTCTTACTTAATGCACAATTTTTGACCATACTGAAGGAAGGACTTGTTCGGAATGTTAACGATTGAGCCTCAAGTCATGCTAGACAGGGTCGTTGTACGCACATGGTCCACCACCAGCTGCAGAGTTATCCGACCTGACTTCAATATCGATGGTTGACCAAGATGTCTAGTCCCGCCATCCCCACGCCAAACACCGCTCCTTGCAGGCGGATCCCGGTACGGGCCTCGCTAGCACGTCCCGGGTGGAGGACGACATCTCAAAACCTTGGACGACTCGGCTGGTCGATCGGTGGTGGATAGCTGCAACTGAGCGGTTTAGTTGCTCCAGACGTGCAACGTGGCTCGCCTGTGAAGCTTCTTCTGCCAGACCCATTATGCATCTCGATATCAGAAGCCCTCGGGCCTCAGATTAGGTAGGCCATCCCCCTAGGTGGGGGTAGGGTCGTCGATGATGACAATCATGTTCAACATGTATACATACATAGGTAGATACTCTCTCATATGTTCCGTTACAACACATCCCTTTCGATGAAACGACGCCTAACTTGCTCCTGGCTCGCAGTTGGCTGGCTCAAAAGAGGTTGGTCGAGCCTGATAACATCATGTTGTCCGCTCGCTTCGCAATTGTCATTGGTGATGAGCAAAAGTCCACTGAGGTTACGTGCATTGTGCATGCTGAACTTGAGACCCGAGCAGACTGCGATGCAATGGCATTAGCACCTGTGCACTTCTCAAACAGATGTAAGGTCCGCCCCGCAACACGGAGCCCATATTCTTGCGTCTCCGTTTTGATCACCACATGCATCCATCTCTGGCGTCGTGACTCGGAGCCTCCACAGCTTCCACCGCAAGTCTCATTCCTTGCTTTGTAACACGAGTAAAAAACTCGTCCCTGACAGTAGCGTCATGAGCGGTATGAACGCTGGCAGGGCGGTGAGTGAGGCTATCAAAATTGGAGAGGCTGGATCGTGAAGGTCTGGGACTGCCAAGGATCTGGTAGCTTGTTGAAATATGACGGTCAATTAAGCATGTGAAAAATCTACACAACTTAGTGTTTGTTTGTGGATTTTCTCTGCTAATGTTAACAAACTGGCAATGAGGAATAATTAGATACTACTATAAACTCAACCCGGTCTTCAATATCTTCAATAGCGCTCCCATTATGGTATTCCTCTCACTTACAATGAAGTGCCTATTCGGACTGAATAACCAGTGCATGAAACAGGTCTAAATCCGTTGTTTGAGAGGTCAGGAAATCTATGGAACGCATGGATGTTCAGCCTCAAGCTACCGTATAGATACATCCATGTCATTGTGCTGTTCTAAGCATTTTATTCGAACCTGTTATCAAGAGCATGTTACTATTGACAATCAGCCTTACATAGAGTCGCATCAATTTCAACACAGATCACAATCCGGATCTTGCGTTATTGCACTCAATGATATCGTTCCTGAACATACGGGAATAGCACGCATTGCATTCGCTTATGCAGGGGGGTTATTCTTAGAATTCTGTTTGATCGACCGTTCAACCAGGTTCACTGAATCGCTTTTCCAACCGTTCGACGAAATTCACGCTTCGGATATCCTCCATGTAATCGGCAAATCTTAGAAGTGCAAAGGACACAATGGAACCACATGGGAATCAGATGTAACAGATTATGACACAAAGAAAGTAAAACAACTGAAAGCTTAGACAGTAGGTATTTTTCTCTGTCATTGGTATCTCACTGCTTGCAATGTTGCAGGCACAGGGTAGCTGGATCTTACTCGCCATCCTACTTCATCTCAATACTGCGTCAGCCCAGCGAACTTAGAGCTGGCTGGTCCAAAACTAGCGACATAACCGCATCAACTGCATCCGGCAGTATACCCCTTCGTCTTGGTTCGTGTAGCTTTAATAGGTCATGGCGTTGGAGGTCATTCCATTGTGATCCATGGTGCCAAAGGCTGTGCCGTTAAAGCGTGGTCCGTTATTTACGAAACCCGTATGGAGTCCTTGTGTCGTGGGCGCATTCTAAGCACCCTCGGCAGCCTTAGGCTCGGTCGCACTAGGAGCGTAGGAAGCCTGGGCTCTGTTCTTCTTGATAACCTCCTTCACACGCTCCTCGGCCTCATCCCAATCATCGGTATCCAGCTTGACCAAATCAATACCGTACATCTCGGCAATCTTGCTCAGTGCATCGAAACTCTTCTTATCGTAAACGAAGCTGATACTGACTCCGACACGGCCGAATCGTCCAGTTCGGCCGATACGGTGAAGGTAGGTCTCGGCATCGGGTTCTGTGTCACCTCGCCCCTTCATGGGGATATCATAGTTGATAACCATAGACACACTGGAAACATCGATACCACGAGCCAGGACGTTGGTAGTGATGAGGACCTTGTTCTCTCCTTGACGGAACTTGGTAAGAAGATTGTCTCGTTCGGCTCCATCGAAAGCGGCATGAAGGGCAGAGACCTTGTGGCCATCTGCAACCATTCGTCTCTCAATCTCGTTGGCGCTTTCTCGGGTCTGTGACCGAATTAGAATCCATAGTTTAAAGGCATGAGCTGGCACATACCTTGACAAAGATGACCGACTGGCCGATTGTCATCAAACCGTAAAGTTTGCATAGAATGTCATACTTCATGTTGTCGTCAGGGCAGTCAATGAACATTTGAGAGATGCCCTTGACAGTAAGCTCGCTGCGCTGCAATTTGAGGCTATGCGCGTTGGGCGCAAATTTGCTGGCATACTTCATGACGTTCTCAGGGAAAGTAGCAGAGAAAAGAAGCACCTGAATATCCTTGGGAAGCATGCTGTTGACTTCATTAGCACCTTGTTGATTAAAACCATTCCGAAATTGCTTACTTCTTGACTCGTAGGCACTGATCGCCCAGACCTTGCTGGTCCAGCATATTATCAGCCTCATCAAGGACGAGGACACGGAGCTGAGAGATATCCAGCTGTCTGCGTCGAATGATGTCCATCACTGTACCTGGAGTACCGACAATGACACTAGCTCTGACGGGTTCTCCGCGAGGCAGAACGCCTGGGATCGCAGCGGCAACTTTCTTATTCTCGACGAAACGTCCGATGGCGTTGATAACTCCTTCAATCTGTCGGGCAAGCTCTCGACTGGGTGCAAGAGCTAGTGCCTGGGGCTGGTCGGGCTTGCTGAAGTCGACACGCGACAATATCGCAGTGACAAAGGCAGCAGTTTTTCCAGTGCCGGACTGCGACTGTGCCAGCATGTTTCGTGGGGGATCGCTGAGCATCAGCGGGAGAGATTTGCCTTGAACCTTGGAGGGCTTCAAGAAGTTGAGGGACAAGAGACCCTTCAAGAGGTCCTCGCGACTGCAATAGAATATGAGTGCGGTTCGTACTGAGAGCGGGCATCAACTTACAGTCCAAGGTCCTGCCAGGTAGTGGCAGAGTGGAATGGTGTAGCCTCATTGTTCTGGAGCTCGCTGAGGGAGACTTCGACATCCCATTCAGGCTCTTGGAGACCGGAGCCGCCCAAGTCTTCGATGTTGCCATCAGCCTGGCCAAGCTCGCCAGCATCAGCAGGGGCGGGAGCAGGAGTGTTTTCAGCGGGAGTCTCGGTAGCACCCTCGTCGGGTTTCGTAATGCGGCTCGCAAGGTCGGCCATTGTGGGCAATGTGTGGTGTTGTGGGAGAGTGGTTCGTTCGCGGGTTGAAGAAGAAAGAAAGGTCGGTATGGTGGGGGAGGCGGTGGTAAACAGTGACGATTTTCGCCTCGAAATCCGAATTTAAAGCACTTCTGTTCCTGGGCGCTAAGAAACGAAGATCAGTTACCTGCTGAAGCTGCAGTGGCTGTTTATATCGGAATGATAGTTGCAAAACAATAGCAAAAACAAATGTAGAAGAGAGAAAGGCTGATCGAAGTACTCTGTAGAACCTGAAGTTCCTGAAGTTTGTACTGCAGCCACTTTCAGATACCTAGGTAGGTTGGGTTTGAATGAGAGCTTCCCGTCACTCCAAAGTTTTGGCGGGGTCTGCCTGAATTATTGGAGGGGCAGGTACAGGTCCAGCTCAGTTGGAAAGGCAGTTGCCCGCCAGTGTCAGCTTCCCCGAGCAGGTAGCAACTGTAGGGCGGCGTCTTTGCTGCAGATAGCTGTTGGCTCCCGCTATTTACCCGGCGCATTTGCTCTGTCGCAACCTAGGTAACTCATGCTTCATTCCACCTCAGTCGTCGATACTTCAACATTAAAACAACATGCGCGTACAGGAAGCCATAATTTCCTAACACTGAACAAAGGTTGATAGCAGCCTCTGCTCTTTTTTATGGGAACGAAACAGCAAAACACAAGCGAATGAAGCTTCATCCCGCTCTCCACACCTTTTAATTGTCCTGCTACAGCAATGGCAGCTCCTCCTCCGCCGCCTCCTTCTAATGGAGGGCTCTCACTTTACGAAAACCTCCTCGATCCCAACGATAGCTCCTCAGCTTCAGCCACGATATCATCAGCGCCTGTGCTCTATAACCAGACAGATAGCGCGTCGGCAGAAACCACTGTCAAAAAACCCATCGATCCCGCCCTTCGCTTTCAACCTATCCGCCGCCCGCAAGTTAAACAAACAAAGCCGAAGCCAACATTTCCCAAGGCAGCTGCCCCCAAGCAAATCCCTGCTGTCGCTCTTCCAGCTCCCGCACAAGCAAAGACTACGCTTGCCGATTGGGCTGCTACTGAGGAAGATGAGTGGATGTACGGAATGGGCGAGAAGCGTCAGCGCGGCGGCCGCAAAAAGAAGAAGAAGAGGCAGCAAGAAGACATAGAAACCAACTGGGACGATATATATGACCCTACAAGACCGACCAACGTCGAAGAGTATCTGCACAGCGACGAGAAGGTTCAGGAGGTTAGGGATTGGAAGGCCTTGCTTTATAGACACCGACGAAAACGTGTTGAGAGCGACCTTTCAGATGAGGATGAGGATGAGGACCGACCTGTACCATCAAGTGAGTACAGCCACTGCTATATGCTTATTCTACTTCTAACCTGTCACCAGACCAATTCGCTCCACCCCCCTCTTACTCCTTTGTGCCACCACCGCCTCAGTCACCTCCGGCGGCAGCTCCAGCACCTCCTCCAGACGATGCGACTGGGGATGATGCATTTGCTCGCCGTCAAGCTCTTTCCCAGGGACAACCAGCTCCACCACCATCACCGCCCCAGTCTTCTAACTCAGCTACGATATCACGCGCTCCTGTTAGATATAATCAAGCTCAGGACGAGAAGGATACGACAAGAGTAGATGCAGAAGATGACGGATATTCCCCACCTCCAGCTCTCGGTGCTGATTCCCCTTCACGGCCTGATGATGATTCTGAACATCGGTCAAGCCGCCCAGGACAGTCCGGCTTCGCACAGCGACTTATGAGCAAATACGGATGGACCAAAGGTAGCGGCTTGGGCGCTGATGAGTCGGGAATCATCAATCCTCTTCGTGTACAGGTTGAGAAACGACGTAAAAAGGCCGATGCAGATGGCGGAGGCTGGGCTGAGCCGGGCAGTAAGGGCAAAATTATTGGGGGAAAACGCAAGGAGGAGAATGCGGGCAAATTTGGTGCCATGAGCGATGTCATAGTACTACGGAACATGCTGGAGAACATGCCTAATCTACAGGAAGAAATCGCAGGTGGCCTAGGACAAGAAATTGGGGAGGAGTGTGGAGAAAAGGTATGTCGAAGTGGTCTTCAATCTGTGTTATGCTCTGAACTAACAGTGTTGCAGTACGGACGCGTGGAAAGGTTGTATATCGACCAGCAGAGCCGCAGGGTCTTTATCAAATTCACAAACCAGGTTTCGGCGCTCAGAGTGAGTATTACGGTACCATCACTTATCATCAGTCAACTAACCATACTACACAGGCTGTGAATGAATTAGATGGTCGTGTGTTTAATGGCAATACGATCATACCGGAGTTCTATGATACGGAGAAGTTTGAACAAGGAAAATATGACTAGATAGGTAGTTTTCAGAGCAAAGAGGAGAAAACGACTGAGATGTTGTCAGTATATGAAATAGAATATACCCAGGCTCATGGGCCTCACCCGTGTCGTTCAATGTCCCTTCTGAAATTTGAGTCTACACGACATTCACTCAAGCAACAATATACACAAACTCGAGTCGCGAATATCTGAATGCAATGCCTGACCCGGCTATGGGGTAACAGAAAAGTTGGCATGTAAGCTTAACGAACGAAAACAAGTAACACCTAAAAATGTACTCAAAATGGCAGTGGTTTAATTTCTTCTGTGTTTTTTTTTTACCTGCTGAGTTTGTTCATCCCATTCACGGCACATAAAATTTCAGGGGCTTAACGTAGTAGGGTAACAATGAAAAGGCAGTTTTTTAAAGTCCAAATACAATCGATTATTAAGCTCTAACGGGTTATCCTTTACACGCATTTACCGCCCCCATGAAAAGCAATTTGTGCCCCATGAAGAATGACCAAGCACAAGATGTCGTAAAGAAAAGTCAGGAAACATGATGACGACAGAGGGTGACGCCTTTAAAAGAAAGCTAGCAATGTTGCCTCGTCTACACTTAGAGGAGCTGAGCGAGGGCAGCGACACCAGCAAGAGCAAGGACAGCCATGTTGATGCTGACAGTGCCAGCGGCACTGTCATCGTCGTTGCTCTCGGAGGAATCAGAACCATTGGCGGTTTGACCACCGTCTCCACCCTTGTTGGCGTTCTTGTTGTTGAAAGAACACTTGCTCTCGCCATCAATAATCTTGTCCTTCTTCAAGTCATCAAAGTATTGGCAGAACTCCTTGATATCGGTGGTTGATGTAACAACAGCGCTGCCACTAACTTGCTTGAGCTTAGGAAGTTCGACCCTAGGGTTAAATGATTAGCAAAGGAAACGATTGATAACCTGAACTTGTACTCACTCGTCGAAACTACCTCGAAGGCTGATACCGCCAGTAACCTTCTCGAGCTTGGGGAAGTCGTTGACCTTCTCAAGCTTGGTGTTGTTCTGGATAGTGAAACCACCACCAATCTCCTCAAGAAGGGGGAAAGAGATGTTGGTAAGCTTCTTCATGTCGACAAGAGAGAGAGTCTCCTCGATGATGGTGAGGTTGGGAGCAGAGAAAGAGGTAAGCTGGGGGTTGGCGTTGAGCTTCAAACTCTTGGTGACCTCCTGGAGAGCGGGAACAGAGAAGTTCTTGGCACTGGAGATCTGAATCTCAGCAGCTGACTCAAGCTTGTTCATGGTGATGACCATGTCGTCGTTGCCGTTGTCGAAGATCAGGAGCTGAGAAGTAATGTTGACGAGGTCGGAGTTGAAAGCGTTCATCTTTCGGTTGTTGTCGATCTGGAAGCTGTCGACGGAAGCAACGCTGAGACCGCTCAGGTCGCTGATGAAGGTATCGGTGATTCGAATGGTCTTGATCTTAGTAACTCCCTCGGTACCGAAGTTCAGCTCTCCAAGACGAGGAAGCTTGATGAAGCTGAGACCGTCGAGGCTCTTGAGAGAGGAGAACTCGAGGTTGCTGAGAGCCTCGAGGTTGTTGAGCTCGAAGGTGCCGCCAATGGCGTTGATAGAGGTACTGGAGATGGAAGTGATCTCGCCAGCGCCCTTGGCAATGAAGTCACCCTTAACCTGCTTGGGACCGTTGATAACAACAGCACCGGTAACGCTCTTGTCGATAACAATATCGGCATCGACAACATCGCAGTCAATGACGGGAGTGGGCTGGGTCACCTTGACGTCCTTGGTGCAGGTGGAGGCTAGAAATGAATGTCAGTCGTGGTTTGGCGTCCAGATATTCGCGAATCGAACGTACCGGCGGAAACGGCAGAGATACCGAGGGCCGCGATAGCGGAAAGAACCTTAACGGAATGCATTATGACCTGAATAACTCGCGTTAGATATTGTTGACTATAAGCGATCGCACAAAGTAGTTGTTGCTATGGATGTCTCCAAAAAAGAGTCGTCTCGGAAGATGTGCTGCTGATGCTGTGGTGGGAGATTGCAGGACAGTTTCGTGAAAATGTTGATGTTGATGTTTTGATATACCCCTTTTGGGGAAAGGGGCTGTTTGGAGTTACGAACCTATTAGGGCGTGTGAGATGGGAAGGAAGGAGGAAGGAAAGGAAGCGTAGAAGTCAAGTTCAAAAGATTGAAATGACCCAAGACGCTGAGGATATAAAGAAGGAGGATAGCGTAGAGAGTTTGTTCAAGGCAGGTGAAGAAGGAAGAAAGAAAGAAAGAAAACAGAAGGCAAGAGAGACGGGACGGATCGGTTGAAACCAATCAAGCACAAGCCAAGCAAATTCGCGTCTCGGCAGAGCAGCACTTGGAGCAGTCGACCGAGCGACTCAAACATCCAATGTGATTGTAATACGTACCTAGTTTGTAATTGGAAAAGATCCTGTGATTTTGTGGATGGTGTTTGTCTATAAAAAAAATCCTTGATGGTTTCTCGGCGAACGATCGAGATATGCAACAGGGAATAGTGTTGATAGATATTCCTGGAATTAGGTAGGTAAAAGTCTGGCGTATGGACGAAAAGTCACAATGAACCTGACGAGAAACGAGTGGCGTGAAGAGAAAAAGGGACGAGAATATTACCGACAACGAGAGGAAGTAAGAGTTCGACGAAAGGGAAAGAAAAAGAGGAGGAGGAGGACAGACGGGAGGGAGGGAGGAGATGAAAGATGGTCGACCGAGATGAGTGCACGGTGGGAATTCGGCGTCGCCTACATGGGGGATGGCCAGGGTGGAGAGGTAGAGGCAAAGTAATGGAACCTACAGCACAAAGCAGGGCACCAACAGAACAGGCCACCTAGTTTCGGCTCCGTTTTCCAGGGGCTCTCAGACAGGACCGACCGAAAAGGAACCAGTACCGGCTCGAGACGATGCCAGGGCGAGGTCAAGGTGCGAACGGGTGTGGCGGCCCTTGAGCCTGGTGTGAGAAATATCCCCAGTTGGGCGGCATGCACTAATTTCCTGCTAAATGGTTAAGAGACATCCATCCATTCATAGCATGGGCGGCCCATCTCATCCCCATGGATCCTATCCACATCCATGGCCACGTCCATACGTATAAACAGCATCACTAAAATTATTTTCCACCGACCACCATTGAATGACTATCAATACACTAGTAGATATCAATTGAGTTCGGTTTTTCTTTCTGCCTCGGTTAAAGAAACACGAAGGGCAGTTAATGCGCCTCTGTTACTCATTACTCCAGCCAAGGTCTGATGTACACCCATTGAACAAGTCGCTCGTTGCATTGACAGAATCTTATGCTTGGTGGCCGCGTCAGCAGACCTAGATAGATGCAACAATAATGACAACCTAGGCTCTGCTTTATGCTTTGCTTTGGCCAGTCAGTACTATGGAACTTAGTACTGTGCCATTATCGATCCAGGCCAACAATTCAGACGTCCAGTCCATGATAGGCATGGCCGCAGGTGCCCGCACCTTAGCAGGTAATCTTTGACTTTTTTGACTATCTACGGGCGTTACAGCTGCATTAGCGGGGGGGTCTATCAGGTACCGCATCTCACGCGGCCACAGCACCCGTATTGTCGGTACTACTAAACATTGCCTTTACTCTTGAATTTACATTTAATTCTTAACCTTCCTGAATAGGAGACAGCCATTTGAACAAACGTGCGAATTCTCTCAACTCTACGGATATCATTAACACCAGAGCATTCGCCTTTTTCCTGAAATGCTCCCAACCGCTATTATCTTGTTCCCTAATTTAGCTACAAGCTCATCTCTGCACCTCTAATTCCAGCACATCGCATGCAGGCGAGATTTGCACCCCCATTTCAGCTATGGTCGCTGCCTCAAGTATCCGCTTTGCTCGTCTACTAGCAGGGGCCCTCAACCCCATGTCCCCAGAAGGTAAATCGAGTTATGATAGCGAGGAACTTTCAAAACTCGATCGTTTATCCCCTTTCTGCCACATTGCCAAGCATTGCTCAAAAGTATACGCTAACAGACGGAGACAATTCACCGCATTCCCGGTCAAACTCGTCTTGTTCCATTTGCCTCTCATGTTTCGCCCGTACCCGCTTGCGATCCAGCCTGGACCTGGAATCACGGGCAGGCTTCAATTCCCCTTCTTCCACCAAAACGTCATCATTCTTTAACACAAGAACTCAATTACTTGTTTGTGGCGGTTGTTACACGGCGCATCTATCAAGGCGGAGGCGCAGCACAGCATAAAAGTGCACAGCATGCAGTTACAGTACTGACACGAAAGGCTGTCTAACCATATTATACCGAGACAAATCGGTACATCCGCATATTCGACAGCTATTCCAGTGATTCATCGATTGATCTGCTGGATCTTGGAGAATTGGCAGCGCTAAGCATAAACGACAATCGAAATTTGACATGACCCAATACGATGCCAAAGTATGTAAGTCGGTAACAGGGTTTCTGGAAAACTCCAGGGATAGAAGCCAAGGAAGCCCAAAGCTTTTCTCCCTTTCTTTACCTTATCATTCCACATCTTGATCCAATCTTATATTGGTTTTCATTTCCTATCTGATTCTCCTATATTATGCGGCTTGAAAAAGATATTGCCTGATTCATTGCTTAATATGCAGGCCGCCTGTCACCGAACCCACGTGCTTTACGGATTCAAGATGAGTCTCAGATGATCTTCCCGTATCAATCCTGGCCACTCCTATGTCGCTGTGGATAAGCAGTCGCATAATAGCTGGGGCATGCCACGGATAGATCCAGTGTTGCGACTCTCAAAGGCGCTTTTCTCCTTCGCACCACTCACTAACCCAAATTCGCCCCTGGTTTGTTTTGTCGCCTGGCTTAGAGAGCTCCATCGTTGTTGTCATTTGGTTTCACTTCCAGAAATAAGGCCTTGATTTCATCGAGGATCATCATGATTATAACAATCCTCCATGTAATTAAAATCAACGCGAAAAAGGAAATTTTCCCTGCCATCCTTCTACCTCAGAAAACCACTTTTCAGGGTTTCTCGTCTCATGTCAAACGCCAATCCTGAATGTCTTCCCTCCAGAAACCTGACTGAGAAAACTCATTGATATACTGTGCCGGTATGACAGACAACGCTGAATACTAGTTTAGTGCGAATGCGTGGATTTGTTCCCGTTGGCCGCTCGGTCGAATCTTCCCGCTGTCCAGCTGGAGTAAGAGCCTCCAGCCTGCGCCTCCATTCCGTTGTGTCGTGAAAATCGAAGATATCCGCCTCTGTCCTAGACGCGTTGCACTCTCCACAGTCAGCCAAGCATGCGGCTTTATGATGGATGGGTGGCCAGGATGACTTCTTTCCATACATATCTTTCGGTCCCAGCCAATCATCGCTTGCGAGCCAAGCTGGTCAAGCCTGTTCCCACATCCCGCATGCTTGTGCCAAGCAGCCAAGACAGCTTCCAGCGAGTTCGCGATTTGCGAAGTGGTCGCAAAATGCTGATCAAGGTTTTCTTTCCGGAGGCTATACGCCTTTGGCCTTTATGTTGAGCCATTAAACTGTCGTGAAAGACGAGCTAGAGCCAAGCTCGAACACGTATCCATGCGTCTGATCTGTTACAAAGCCCATCTTTTTTTCCTTCTTCTTTGTCTCTCGCAACCTTTACGTTGCACTGTACTGTAGATGCATCGAGGCCCGCTGCAGTCCGGCAAGGGCGTCGTTGGTCCGATTCGTGGCGCAACCGTCTTCACGCCGTTGGAAGAGCCAATCCACAAAAGAAGGCCTCCCCTGGGCCGATCGCCGATGACGAATCATGTTGTCGCTCCAGCTAAGCCAATGAAGTGTGAAGAGTTTGTTGTGACGCATACTTTGACACCAATAAAGGCCATGCATGCACTTTTGTAGGGGAGAAAACACTCTCAACCGTGTCAATGCGTCTGAGGCTTTCAACGAAGAATATCATTATCCATCGTTGAACGCGTACATCGGGATTGTTTTACCGGGTCTGGACCAGTTATCGAACTAGAACTTGCATTAGGGTCTGTCGTGACATCACCATTCATTGTAGAAATGCTTGTGAAGCATATCTGGTCAACACCGTCTGTATAGCACCAAGATAACAAACATATTCGCCGACCTGGCAACGAAACCTTATTCCATTATGCTAATATCTGTCTCCTCCACTCGCCACATATACCACATGAACAGACTTCGATATGGCGAGAACTTGTTCGACAGCTCAATCATATCTTGTTCCGACATGTATTTCCACTTGCCGCCTTTAGCCTTGAGTTTAGCAATGTCACGTCCAACAAAAGCAGCCATGCCTCTCTGAACGCCCAGGTCGCCGAGCGAAAAGACGTCCATCCTTTTCAGTGCAAAACAAGCAAACATTTCAACAGACCATTTTCCGAGACCCCTCACTGCAATGAGCTTGTTCATGACTTCTTCGTCAGAAGCATCATGAAGCATCTGGGCACTCAGTTCTCCGCTGACGAACTTTTCTGCGAGCCCTTTGATGTACTCGGCTTTGCGTTGCGATAACCCTGCCGTCCGCAACTCCTCTATGGACTTGGCAGCCACTTGAGATGGGTGTGGAAATCGTACACCAGGTTGTTGCTGAAATAACGTGAGAAATTTGGTCTTGATTGACTTCGCTGCTGCTCCTGATACTTGTTGTCCGATAATCGAACTTGACAGACTCTCGAATGGGTCAATCCTCTCTGCCAACCCCTCTGGCGAAAATGCTCGGCAATGATGGTTCTCGATTAAAGGTTTCATGCGCTTGTCAACTTTGACAAGATAGTCGCATGCCTCTTTCAGCAAGTTCTCGGTTGTGGTTTTGACCTGAGGTGCCTTGCTAGGCGAGACTGTCTCGAGGTCTCGCGAGGCGACGAGCCTCGATGTCTCTGGAGAGAGAAGCGTCGCATTTGTCAGCTTGGGATCTGCCAGTCGTGTGACCGCCGCACTGCGAGGTTTCTTGCTCGAGCTTGTGGCCTCAGCGAAAGCTCTTGCAGCTGCTGGTGTTGGTGTTGCTGGTGGGGGAGCTGCTGGAGTTGCAGGCTTGCCTTGCGCACGCTTTCTTGGGGGCGTTGAAGGTGCCTGAGCTTCATCTTGATTATTGGTGGCTTTGCGCTTCCGACCAGTGGCATTTGGAATCACCTTGGTTGGTGGTGATTCTGCCTTGGTCGTAGATATAGAGCTGATACGTGAAGAGCGCCTTGTGACGGCCATGATGTGTGCTGGTTTTAGTGTTGCCTTGATCCTAAGTGCTTGTGATGGTAAAGTGAATGGTTGTATGAGCAGAGAGTGATAGTGTCGTAAAAGCGCAGTGCGCATAGGTACTTCAGTTGATGATTAATGGCCCGCTGTATCCAATGTCCTCGGCGTAGTCTGATGCATTCAGTTTATCAAAACTTCCGAGTATAGACACCTGATGATGAATGAGGTCGTCTCTTTCTTATTCACGTTTGTCAGAAGGAAGCATAGTTGTGGCAAGTGCGCCCTGCCTATGTCATTGGACGATCTTTCTAGCGCTTCTGGAACACAAGACGTCAGCGGTTGAAGATCCAATCAAACCGGATGCTTGATGGGTAACATGCCTGACTAAGTAGGTAGGTATGTCTTTTGTGTTGATGATATTACTTACCTAGATACCCAGTACCTAGGTTGGTATTAGATATTAAGTAGCATCGTCTAATGGATGGACCTTTCTACAAAAATCACGGCAATAGAATGAGTAGAACGAACCATTCAATTCGGATAGGTAAGTGCTGGCCAAGCCTTGCTTCTGGATCTTAGGTTGGTCGTGCTTCGTCGATCAATCATACCTACTAACCAACCTTACCTCATGTTCAGTATCTCCTATAGACCAAGACAGGTGTATATTCCTTTATATTCATCATCACATTCTTATATAATTTTAGTTACTATGGTACGACATCGAGGAACACTTTAATAGTTTGTGATCGTTACACGATAGTTCCTCCGATGGAACTTTTAACAAGGGTTATTAGACCAGTACGTACAGTTGTTGTTCCACAATGAAGGCCGATGAAGTCTAGAAAGAACAGGAAATTAAATCACGATCACTCACAACAGTATTTACTGAACAAATACATTCAACGGACCGAAACCTAGCAGTGAAGTAGCTCTTAATCGTGTCGTGGTTTCGTGCTCCCGGGTAAGCGTATGTCCGCTAATCGTCGTGGAGTACGCTGGTACGCTAATTACAGTACAACGGGCTGTTGAAGCCACTAGGGAAGCTATTGCTCGAGGCTCTGGAACGCCCCGAGGGATGGACCCTGCCCCGGTGTAACATACCCGGGCGGGCTACCTCGTTGAGCCAACGGTAGTAGGAGTGTTTGCTGAGCTGAGCTGTCGCAACATGGATAATGTCATCAATACTGCCCGGGTTGTTTTATTTACCTGACCTGGCTTATTTACATCCCACGTCAGTTCACTTGAGCACATTGTTTATCGAAAACCGCAATACACTCGTTTACAGTCTCCCCATCGAATCTTGATCCATGCGAATATTGTTGATCCCCAATCGACTATTTTGGCAACGCTAGAGCCCTTGCGCAAACAGCAACAACCTCAAAACGGCCAGCTAAACCCCTGTACAAATCACATCAGGGTCTTGTCTGCCCACAACACGAGGGCCGTACCGAATCATACTGGGACTCCGTGCCGGACTGGAGCGAAAGCTTATAGTGCAATTGAAAAGACCGGACGTGAGAAAACTAAACGGGGCAGTTTCTCAGCACCTGGCTGCTGACAACAACGTTTGCGAAACGCCGTAGCCACAGCTCCGGCATCGAACTTGCGACAGACGACCCAACCTAGACGATCGATACAGTGGCCAGGACGGCCACTCAAGGAACCCATCATGCTTCTTTCTGATGGTGGACTGAACTGGAAGGCCGCAAAGTCACACATGCCACATAGCAGGGTGTTGCGCAGCAACTTGACAAGATCTCGACTGCTACTCTTGCTGGGATTAACTGGCATTGTGATGCTACTGTACCATAGTCTCCGAGGGACACCTCCTGGACCACAGAAGTACCTACCCTTATAATCAAATTCGAGATATTACAATAACTGACGACTGTACAGCGTTAGATGCTGGGGCCCAAATAAGTCACCCATGGAAATGACGCCAAACGAACATGCCCTATGGAATGCGCATATGCAGACACCCGTCCTTTTCAACCACCACAAGCCTCTCAAAGTCGAATCTCCTTCGATTCAACATATCGACCTGAACCCTCTTACTTCAAGCCCACAGGCTATAATCCGCAACGAACGAATTTTGATCCTGACACCACTGAAGGACGCTGCTCCCTTCCTGAAGAACTACTTTAAGCTTATCGCTGAGCTCACATATCCGCATCGCCTGATCGATCTTGCTTTTCTGGTATCCGATTCGAAAGACGACACACTTGCCGTACTTGCTTCCGAGTTGGATCATCTACAAAAACGAAAGGACGAGGTTCCGTTCAACAGTATCACCATTATCGAGAAGAACTTCCATTTCCACCTTAGCCAAGATGCGAAACAGAGACACGGGTTTGAGGTGCAAGCGCCTCGTCGCAAAGCTATGGCTAAGGCGAGAAACTATCTGCTGGCTACAGCTCTGAAACCGGAGCATTCGTGGGTCTATTGGCGTGATGTCGATATCGAAGAGGCGCCTAGAAAAATTCTGGAGGACTTCATTGCCCATGACAGAGATATTCTTGTACCCAGTAAGTCGGATGAAACTAATTTACTAGAACATCACACTGACATTTCCGAGACATCTGGTTCCATAGATTCGAGAAGGGAAAAGACATCGAGGGTCGTTGTAAGTGAATAGATCTGCTGGCCATATCATTGAAGGGTTGCTGACAATTGATTTCAGTCGACTACAACTCATGGGTAGAATCAGACAAGGGCCGAAAACTTGCCAATAGCCTGCCGAAGGACACCATTATTGTGGAGGGCTACAAAGAGTTCGACACGGGACGTGAATACATGTGCAGGATGGGCGACTGGCGTGAGAACAAGGATGTTGAACTTCCGCTCGATGGTATTGGCGGCGTCAATATTCTTGTCAAGGCAGACGTGCATCGATCAGGTGTGTATCCGAGAATGACATGGATTATGAACTCACAACTGACCTCGTCCCCAGGCATCAATTTCCCAGCCTACGCTTTTGAGAACCAGGCTGAGACTGAAGGCTTTGCCAAGATGGCCAAACGAGCTGGTTACGAAGTCATTGGTCTTCCCAACTATATTGTATGGCACTACGATACACAAGAGAAGGGCGGCAACCTATAGAGCCGCGGGTTTGAAGCTTGGTCTTCGAGCAGGTCTCTTACTCAGCAGCCTCAGCTTGTCCCCCTACCTGGGACTATGTCAACCATATATGCAGACCCATGACGTTACGCCCGTTAACGTTTCCAACATTTATGCAAGTGCTTTGATGCCGACTATTCACTTGAGTCTGGCTCGCGCTTTACCTATTTTTATCTTAAAACGCAGGTATCTTGTTATACTCGACTTTGTTCCGATCTATTGCGCTTTTAGTACGAGCTGTGTTGGTGCTATTGGAACATGACGGTGGACGGATATAAAAGCAGTCCGGATTTTTTTTGTAGTATTTGAAGATTGGGTCATGGTAATCAGTCAGAAGATGCATCATGTTATGGAAGTTATCAGCTTAATTTGTGTACAGTTTAGAGAGTGAGGGAACTCTGCCCCAACCAAATTGGTGGAGTGTAGGACAGGTGTATAAATGCCTATGTAAAAGTACAAGCTGCTTGTAAGAATTGTATAATGATTCCTCTATAATTGAAGATTTAACAGAACCGGGGATCCATAGTTGGCGCTGTTTTCAACGGCTCGTAATAACTGTGACCGAGCACCTGACTGGCACATATCAGTTCTATACAATACGTCTTCGATTCTGCGATAACCTCATGCCGGGTTCCTGTCATGGGCTCTAATGTTAGCACGAAGTCGACTTTCCACTTTGGGCATTGGCCATGTGAATATTGCGTCACATGGCATTCGAGCACCTGAGCGAAGTCTCTTCGTTGTTGCAATATGAGTGGTCAACCCCGCATTATGCAATTAAGAGGAAATGGCGGGCAAGGAAGCGTGCCGTCATCACACAGGCAACGATAAGAGTCCCGCAGGCTACCCTTTAACATAACACTACCTAAGACGACGACGACGACGACGATTCCAAACGAAACATACCGAGTGCCTGGTATTGCTCGCCTTCATCGAGCTTGAGAACCCTGGATATTCTAGGTGACCCTGTGAACCGTAATCCTATTTCAGCCTGACCTCACTACCCGACACTGAGTCGAGACTCGCTACGCTATTTTCCTGCTTGACCAACATCATTCGAGTCGGATTCTATAAGAGGAACAGGACGGGTGCTCCTTGTCCTCATCTACTTGAATCTTTTCTCCCATCAATCTTAGCGATCAGCAACCGTAGACATGTGGGGTTGGTTCGGTGGCGCCGCGGCCCAGAAGCGCAAGGATACTCCCAAGAATGCGATCCTTGGACTGCGATCGCAGCTTGATATGCTGCAGAAGCGCGAGAGACATCTTCAGACCCAGATCGATGAGCAAGATAGCATCGCACGCAAGAACGTGAGCACAAACAAGAACGGTATGCGTCTATCTCGGCGAGTAGGATAATGCGGGGCAGAGATGCTGATCTAGATGATAGCGGCCAAGGCGGCCTTAAGGCGTAAGAAGACACACGAGCACTCGCTCGACCAAACCGTTTCGCAAATCGGCACTTTGGAACAGCAGATCAACGCCATCGAATCGGCCAACATCAACAAGGAGACGCTTGCTGCGATGAGCGACGCCAACGCGGCAATGAAACATATCCACAAGGGTCTCACAGCGGATAAGGTGGATCAGATTATGTACGTCTTCGCTTTGCATCTTATATGATGCTCCAGTGGTTGTGCATCTAACTAATATTGCCATACAGGGATGAATTGCGAGAGCAGAATGCCATGAGTGACGAGATTGTCAACGCCATAACCCAAACACCTATGGGCGAAGCCATCGATGACGACGATTTGGAGGCCGAGCTGGACGATCTACAACAGGAGCAGCTTGATGAGCAGATGCTTAAGACAGGCTCGGTCCCTGTGTCGGATGCTGTGCACAAGTTACCCACGCCAGCTTCTGCGGAGCGTATGTACACCGGTCACTTTTTGTTCTTTGGAGAGACTAACATGTCACAGCTGTATCAAGCAAGAAGCAGGCCGTGGAGGAGGACGACGAGGAAGCCGAGCTCCGGAAACTGCAGGCCGAGATGGCCATGTGAGGTCACCACTAGAGGAATTTGAATATTGCATAGCATTTAGTTGGTTGGAACCAAGGGCGAAGCTACACTGCCTGCAGCGTCTTTTATCCAGACAAGAGACAGCTGCTTGGCAGTATTCTGAGTTTCCTGTGCCCTGATGGATTTGTTGTTCTATTGTGGGTGTTATGTCGGCGTCGGCGTCTGAGGCTGTTGTTGACTCTTTTCGTTTAAGAAACCATTTCCAACTTTTGCCCCAAGACTTTTGGCTTTACAATGCGCCGTCGATTTCACAAAAGACATTGTTGATGTCTCCTACGATTGAGACGCAGTGATGGAACTAATTGAAAACTTTGTCTTTGTGGTGGCTGGCAAGTCTGGGTTGGCAGAGAGTTTAGATCTTCAATGAGAATATATCCAGTAAAGCTTGACAGTGAAGTGTCTCAGCCGAGATGAATAGGTGTTGATGAGGAGGACATGAGGGTTTGATGAGGAGCGCGCTTTATTGAGAGGATAGGCCGTTAACTATTTTTGAGAGTGAGCGAACGCTACGATGGCCGAGTCAAGAGCAAGACTTTGGCATAGCTAAGGGTAAGACATCTGTATCGCAAGCTGTGAAAGTGCTTGGATTCTTTGGTTGACAGGACCTGGAGCAGGCCAAGATGGTGTGGGTCAACTCACTAATAGGTTGACCCATACAGAGTAGAAGCTGACTGAGACAAGGGCCGTTTCTTTGGTCTGTCCGAACCCTGCTCTTGATCCCCCGCAACGAAACGAGATGTTGAATGCAGTTCAACACGAAGTGACGCTATGTTGTCTCTCTTCAGCTGGCCTTTCAGTGACCGTTTCAGAAAGAATTCGCTGAGAGAAGTTCATCAAAACCGGCTAACTGATTCCGAAACCAGCCAAGACTAAGAGTACTGTATAGAGACAGAGTCATCACATCTATCCCACGTTAACATTAACGTTAACCTCGTCAATAAAGGTTGTCGATCTGCAATAGATGGCCTATACTGGCCTCCATCGAGGCTATACAAACATCGTAATTGGACGAGGACAGTTCACGTGATCAGTCACCATGTTTCCAGTTGGCTGGTTGGCTGTCAGCGGTTGACGCCCAAAAGGACCCTCCCGCGTCTAACGGCGGTTCGGTCAACGTCAACCAGTCATATCACCTCCTCTAACCGCTGCAACAAACATCATGGTCGTGGGGTCGAGTTTCGTATCGACTGATATGTCTCTCCAGGGCAAAAATAGCCCTTTGCAGCAGCCTCTTTCGGATCCAGCCTCTTGCCTAATGACGCAGTGAGCACCCAAGAGGCCCGCTCCGGCGGCTCCATGGCAATTGAGGTGCCTTTGAGCTGAACAAGAGGCGTGATCTTGCAGGACCTACACCGTACCCAAGTTGCCTAGCAAGCGCTGGCCTTTGCTGGTCTCACTATCTCTGTCTAGGCTATGAGATGACGGGCTTTTGCGCTGTAGCAGAAAGAAAAAAAAAGAACGGCGGCTGCTGAGAATGCATTCTTCATATGTCTCCTTGTTTCCTACCTTATCCATCCGATGTGACTGTGTTTGGCATTTCCCTTTTCTCTTTTCCTCTGTCGTCTTTGATCGCTTGTACCAACACTCAAGTCTAATTTCTCCTTGATCTATTTTCCTTCTCTTCCCTTGTCACGACTGCTCATGAATATGCTTCGTTGAGATGCTGGCCATCTCCTTTAATTGGATACCCTTCTTTATAGGTAAGCACATTGGTCAAGATGTACGGCTCTGAGTTGGGACTGATCTTTGAATCTTCAGATGTTTCGTTGTAGAATGGCCAGTAGGCCATTTTCCTTCGTGCCTTCATGGTTTATCTTTTGTGTTACCGCCGTATTGGCAACTAATGTCCCCAACGAATTCTCCAGCTTCATCCCCAGCTGTGCTGCGGAATGTTTTGCCTCTTTCCTCAATGTCAACTATGTTCTCGATGCGTGCACGGGGAGGCCCCTGTTGGACTGTCTATGCTCTCGAAGAGGTAGTCTGGGCTTCACCTTAGGCGAAGGTGCAATGCAATGCGTGTCAGCTGAACGATCCATCGGATTCTGTTCAACGGTCGAAGCAAGTGGTATGTCTTCTTTCTCGCGAGTGCTTCACCACATGTGCTTACATAACTTAGAGCGAGTCATTGAGCGTGCGTATGCAATCTGCGATGGGAGACCGAATGCAGCCCATCCGACCTATCTCACCATCACAGCAACATTGGTTTTGGACCCTTCAGGTCGAGGAGTCGTCACTTTCCCTCCTGTGCCCACAGCGACGACTACAAAGAGGACAACAGTGAGAACTACGTCAAGCTTGGAAACGTCGAGCTTGGAAATATCGAGCACCATCCAAACATTGCCGACGACGCTAGTGATTGACACATCGTCGCCCCCTGTTATACCAAGACCATCAACGAGAACAAGAATACGATCGACGACAAGGGAGGAATCATCCACCGACTCGCCAGACGAAGAAACTACTTCTGCTCAGGACATAATTTCGATCAGCGAGCCGCCGTTCACCAGATCTACAACGTTCAAAACCACAACGTCTACTTCCGCTTCAGAGACTGAGACCACCACAGATGTACCAGGTGGTGCTGGTGGTACGAGTAAGGACCAAGACAACGATGATTCCAATAAGCTCTCCACAGAGCAGGTTGCTGGTATATCAATAGGCGTTCTCGCCGCTGTTGGGGTTGCAGTGGGAGCCATCATGCTGGCGAGGTACTACCGACGAAAGAAGTATCCCCAGATCAGGACCGGCTTTCTTCCCATGAGAGATACATGGGGGTACAAAGCGGATAGATCTGACAATGGTGGACATAACTCCTGGATGGTCCACCAGCTTCGTCCTGACTTGGATCCTGGAAGTCAAGCGCCGCCACCGCCTGCGTACAACCGAGCGAATACCAGACCCGAGAATATTGGTGTTGCGCTTTCACCTCCTGCTTCGAACCGAAACACGGTGCATTCGTCGCCCCTTAGAAGGTTGTCGAAGCTACTCCCTGCAAAGCCAACACTACCACATTTGTCTTCCGAATCAGCTAGTGAAAAGCCTCTACCTGCTATCAAGCCAGAGCCGGAAGAGACTAGACAGGCAGGTCAAAGTGAGAGCCCTCAGTTACCGCCCCCAACACTTACTGCTGCCGTTGTTGCTGCTTCACCACCGAGATCCCGACCCATGCCGCCAAAACTGCATATTCCTCCACCCAATGCATCTGTAGGAGGAGCTCCAGGAACGAACAACCGCGAAAGCAACGTGACCGAATTCGAAGAAGATCGGACATCAATATCTCCAAACAACACACAAGTCTGGAGACCACCACCCACGACTCCGCTCTCGGCCACGACCTACTATGTTGCTGACCAGTACGGTAATTGGGTTCTTGGTAACCCGAAGCGTGCCTCGGTGATAGCAAGGGGGTCACAGGACTCCAAGGGGTCTCAGGGAGATATTCCAAAGCCATTATCACAAGACAACAATGGCCCCATTGGAAATACTGGACAAACCAGCGCCAAAACACTTGCTCCCCCGGCTGAGATCATTGCCGCGGGCGCTCAATCCAAACCTTACGGACCGCGGCCACAGTATCCTTCCCCTTTCTTCTCATCGCAATCACATCCACGACGCAGTGCTTCTTCTCGTCGGTCTATGACTAGACCCCTGACTCGTCCACGCGAAGACTCCAGTAGCAGCAGTGCCACAATCATCACCACGTCCACGGAGTCTTCGTCAAGCATCCCTTCTGTGGCGCTTGAGCAACAAGTCAGCCTGTCTCCTGTTGTCGAGTCTCCCCAATCGGTTCGAGCTCGCCAGCAGCAGAAACAACCCCAGATACCACCCCGCGATCCCCGACGTGCGAGCCAGATGGGCAACCCGGGTGACAATGTTAGCACGAGGTTGGCTCCTCCTTCACGGCAGATATTTTACAGTCCCCCTGGCCAGCCAAGTCCAACTTTGGGAATGATGCAGCCTCCTCCTGGCGCCTATAACGCTGCACGACAACAATCAGGCCTGCAAAACATTCAACCCATCCCCAATGCAGGTCTTGAGACAGCTTCTCAGACAATGCGCATCGTTGAACCTTCTCCAGAGCCAGAGGAAACCGCAGAGCCTGCTGCTGTCAAGCCAGAGCAGATTCGGGCTTCTCCCTTTTACTTCGACCCCCCGTATCCTCAGCCTCTCCAAGCGCGTCAACCATCGCAACATCGCCGTTCTGCGTCGGGTTCTCAACCCCAAACGTATCGGCCGTATCAAAGACCTCCCTCTTTCCAACCTTCTCCCCGTGAGCAGCAAGCAGCGTGGCAGCCTATCCAGCGCCTGCACTCTCATCACCACCAGCAACGTCATCAACCTCAGCAGCAGCAGAACGCCTGGCAGCCCGCACAGCGCATGCCTCAATCATACCAATCTTTCCAACAGCAGCCTCCCTTTCAGCCATACCAGCAGCGCCCGCCGCAACAAAATCCTTACCAACAACAATCTCATATGTACCAATCCTTCCAAGCACGACAAAGCCAACAACCTCAGCCTCGCAATCAGGGGGGTTATCAAGCATTTCAGCCATATGCTGCACAGCAGCAGGCTCATATCCATCCCTCCCAGTACCAAAACTATCGTCCTCCCCAGCCTATGACCACGCCGCTTGCCCCCTCTGGAAGTCAAGATTCGCTGCTTGCCAAGCGTGTCGGCTCCGATCGTGCCGCTGACATGTCTATTGGCACCGAGAAACCAGGCACATCAAAGTGGAACCGTAACGTTGAAAATAAGACCCCTCCAAACTATCCCATGTCACCTCATTGGAAGCCAATGTTGACGCCTACTCGACGAGGCGACGATCTAGTTTTGAATGTGCAATGAGAAAAGAAACATTCATCCCTACATACCTAACAGATGACTTGCTATTTCATTTATTTACGATCTTAAATCGATTCGCTCTTGTATAATTTAGTATTGCATTTTTGGAGCTATAATGAGCATTAGCCATAGACTGAGAGCAAAAGGCAACATGATTGCGCACGAGTTATAGGGAAGACATACTTGTATACACTACACTAGCTTAGACGTTCATTCTAATTTTATAAGGTTACTCTTGCAACTTCCGTGTTCTCACTTGGTCTCAAACATCCTTACGGGAATTGCTGGGCCCAGCTTGATTCTCGTTTCTGGCATCTTCCTCGATTGTCTGACCCATCACACAATCCCTCTCAGAAAAGTGTTGTCTTTGCTGGGACGACTCGCCTGGCGTTTCAGTAGGATCAAGCATATCTAATTCTAGGTCATGGAAAGTCTGGTCGCTGCTTCTGCTTTGGTTGCTGCGTCGCGAATGGCTTCCATGTTTTCTCAAGGTTCCTCGTCTGAAAAATCCCTGGGCATTCTGTCGCATGTCGTCAACATGGCTTTCAAGAGCAACATCCACAGCGTCTAGCCCATGATCTAATGTATCACGGTTGATGTGTACACCCGCATCTATGAGTTTGTTTCTCCTTCGGATGTCTTGCCATCTCGTCAAGTTCCCCATTTCAAGAACGTTCATCCGGCGATTCTTACCCATCGGGTTGCCTGTCATCGCAGGCCGCCAAGCGTGATCTTCTTCCATCAGAGCGCGCATGTCATTTGGCATAGTGGCTCGGCGTTTAGAAGATTGTCGCCGAGCTTGAGTTAATTTCTCCATCTCTTCAGATTTTGATCGAGGTATGATAAGCACATTCTTGGATCGTATAAGTACGAGCAGTAGTAAGACGGTCAACATGAAGAGTATCCCCGCAACGACGCTCGTTGCAACTTGTTGTCCCAGTTTTCGGGTTACATGGCCACCTAAAGCAGTTGAACCCGCCGCTAGAATATATGACAGGGAGTGTATAATAGCGAATCCAGCTGTGACTCTTGGGAAAGATGAGTAATTCGTCCTTCGCTGGTCTTGACCTGATGGATCGCGGTGTCGACCGACCATGCCAGGAGACAGGTCTGATGTATCAAATGTTTCCATAATGAGGCCATTGCATTCAGAGATTGCAAGGCACGACAGAAAGCCTATACACAGAGCAAAGAAAGCTGGCACACCAGAGCTGATCGGTGGCCCAGAAGAGACAGCTGCGTAGCAAGCAGCTCCGATGGGTAAAGATATAGTGAAGATGGCTCGTCGGATGAGATGAGATGACCATACAACCTTTTTGCCTATGGTCTCACGGTTGATCCTGCCTTCTCGACGTCGAGACCTTGAGAAGATACTGGCCTTCTGGAAGGGAATCGCAAGCAGAGCGCCGACAGCAACTGCAGCGACATGAAGACCTACGTATGGTGATCTGAGACGATAAAATCGAGAGACAAGGGAGCCCATGAGGATGATCACAAGGACGATCTGTGCATATATCCATGAAACGTAAATTGCCATGACCGTAAACCCAGGTTGCTCAAGCATCTCCAGGGATAAGCGAATCCCATGATACGCTTCTTGACCCCACCACTTGGGACCTGTCTTGACGCGATGCATCATGACTTCTCCTCGAGCTAATCGACGTGAAATGTTCCCCCCGGTTCGTACTTCTGCGATAGATCGTCGGAACGCCGACCTTCGTACTTCAGGGCATATCACATTGAGGATTAGCACCACTGCAATCATCACAATACTGACATAGAATCCCCAGGCTGGGGGGTGTCTGTCAATAATGGCGGCACCAATGAGAAAACCAACTCCAAGAGATCCAATCCAGCACCAGGTCCAGATTCCGAGCCAGATGCCCATGCCACCCCCGTGCCTTCTTGCGTCAAACTGGTCGACGACCTCTTGATGAGGGTGTCTACACATTAGAGATGCACCAAATAGGTCTGTCAGGACTGAGTGAAAATTCATGCTGGCAAACCCTAATGAGCCCCCCATTAGTGTACGACAAACCAGAAGCATAGCTCGCCAGTAGGTAGTGTTTGTTAGTCTTTGATTGCTGACAGCAATCGCTTGAGGGAAGAGCAATGGCATGGCAATGATGAGGCTTGACATAATATATGGTTTTCGACCGTGAAGCAGAGGTAATGGCCAGAGAAAGAATGAGGGCAAAGAGAGCGCCAGGAAACAACCGGTATTGCCGTGCACAGCAACATGCGATTGATCGACAATGTAGTACTGGATTGAGGGGACCAGGCCGGTATAGATACCAAGAAGTACACCGATCAGAGCCGTGCTCAAGCAGGCAACAGAAGCGACAAAACGCTTCCGAACCGGAGACCAGTCTCTCGCGATTGGATGCCTTACGTGCGACTTTGGGAGATTGAATCCAGCTGTGTCGCGTAGACTGACATGTGATCTCTTCCGTAAGTTGACACCATGCTCATAATGTAACCTCCTGCCAGCAATGTCATGCTGTGGTAAAGCGTCTTGTCCGGTTCCACTACCGATGGCTGGTGAGGCGTTCATGACCGAGGTGCGCCTTTGAATTGTTGTAACGGCACCTTGGGCAACTTTGCCCTCAGCATTCGGCTTGAGAAGAGTGGCGGTACTGAGGAGATCTTGCAGCGCGACAGAACTTCGTTTGGGTTCCGCCTTCGTTGTTTGACTGGACTGTCTAGACAAAGAACTGTGTGATGTACGCTGTGAGAAACCTTCTTGATGAGTCCGCCCAATATGAGTTCTCGCTCGGAGCTCCTGATACGTTCCCGAATAGCTTTCAACAATATCAGCCAAGCGGGGACGCTTGGGCACGGCAGTGTAAGTGGCAGCACGTCTATACTGTGGTCTTTCGCGATCGTATTGATCGTCTCCACTCACTGATAACACTGTGACGTCTTGGGCGTCATGCGATATATCTGACTCAGTCATAAGATCTGGCCCGTTTGATGCTGGTGGAGTGTTGTATTGATCTCGCGCTGCAGCTTCAGAATGATCAGCTACCTCTGGAGCGAGCGACAGAGCCTCATCGACAAGCCTCTCAAAATCACGGAAGGTATGTGTGAGTATCGTACCGTCAGCATAGGGATCCGATTTACCAGAAAAGGTCGACCAAATTGATCTCTCACGGAGCGCCTGGCTGCTTGGTAGCACAGGTTCCGACGGACGTCTGTCATCAGCTCTTCCTGACCTCGTTCGAGGCGGAAGATCTGTAAGCACGGGATCGTAGGATCCTCTTATTCGTGATAAACGTTTCAACCAGTCGCTTTTCCATAGAATGTCCATGATTGACCCCAGCGACCGGCTCCGACCCTGTTGATACGCATATGCGGTCGACGATTCACGGGCGCTAGCTGGTGAACATAGTTGCGCAACCGAGTTGCAGAGATCATCACGGCCGTGCAACTTGCTCATGTGGGCTTCTTCTATTTCGACACCAGGTAGCTGCGTGCTTGATTCAGCACATGCGCTTACTTTTTCTTGGCTGCCAGGGCTTACAGAAGCTAGATGTCGGTCGTGGCCTGGGCAAGGCGAATCTTCTGTATTACCGGAGAAGTAATCAACCTTATGTACCTGGCTGGGTATACTATACTTCCGAGTTGCGTTGATCTTACGAGAATGCCGAGAAATGGTGGACCGAAATTTCCAGGATGGGAGCCCACGACTCTTATCCTTTTCAAGGGGGATTGTTCGTCCTTGACCTTCTTGGTTCAAGTCTTTCACTTGAAGATTGCCAGATTCCTAGTCCTCCTCAGGGTTGATGGTGCTTGGGCCAAGTGGGGTTTGATTCGAAGCTGATTGAACTTGCGTTTCGTTTCGTGAGTCGGTACATGTGCTATCCGCTACATTTCTATTTTGTGATATGGAAGTCCGGTGAGATGGAGTACTAGGTAAAGGATCGGGCGCCTCTGTTGGTGCCATGCTCGATACAATCCAAAGTGGAACTGACATTGGTGCAGTAGTATAGTCTTTAATAGCATTCGTTAAGTCGACCAGAGATGATTTGTCAAGTAGTTGTTGAGATGCGGCGTCTCTCTCCTTTCTTGGAATGTCTGCGGACGAACGCCCGCTGTGAGGAGGCGTGTGATCAAAGTCACCAATTCCAGCTACGCCTCCCTCCTTGGACTCCCTTTGGGGAAACAACCCGCGGGTATGGCCAATGATTGTGGAGAACATGATAGAGCCTTGGATATCTGGCGTTGAAGAAGAAGGAAATGAGAGTGAATCGTGGATAGCAGTAACGACACTGTCTAGCGACGATGAGCTAGACCTGTGGTCTTCAAGACTTTGTGCCACAGGGGGTTGTGATGGAAAATGCTGATCACTAGAACGATTTGTGGCTAAACCTCGAGCGGTTTGAGTTGACGATGTAGATGGGGACACACGATCGCTGGGCATAAGGGGGTTTCCGACAGGAGAGGCTTGAGAAACAATATGGGTATTACTTGTTATTTCTTATTACAAAAGAGGGTGATGCTAGGATACGGGCGGAGCGGGGAGAACAGGAAGAGGAGAGGCCCGTGAGAGATGATGTTGATGGTGTTGAAAGGTTACTGGATCACAAAGTCAAATAGTGAATGCCACCAAGGTGCAGTTGACTTCATGGTGATGATTGAACGAGGGTAGGTGCTTTCCATTCATCCACGATCGCCATTTTTAGGTACAGGGGGCGTATGACTTCATCTCACCATCTCTTTCCAGTTTGTCGTTGCGCGGGAAGGCATTGGAAGGTGGTAGTAGACAGAGCAGGAGCGACCAGGTCTATTAGCCGAGAGCACTGTAATATTTTAGTTCGAATTCATGATCAGCATGACGATATAGGAACATTATTTATCCCTAAGCCTGACTCGTGTGTAAGGCTGAATGAATTGACATGAACTCCCCAATAGCAAGCATGATGATGTTGATCATTGCTATGAATGCTTCAACCATATCACCTGTACTATTATGCCGAACGGTCGGGACATTTCAGGGCTGTTCCACAAGGAAGGATCCGTTACCTGGAACCCAGCTGCTCACTTACATCCGATACCCCTTACCCATGAATAACATAAGCGCAGCCGCGCTCGCTACACGTCTCCCCCTGTCGTAGGCGTGGCATCCCTGTCAGTACTTGATAAAAAATGCCTTGAGCTCTCCACTAGACGTCATACCCCTGCATACCTGTCTGGGTACTTGTCCAAACTTCTCGGCATTTACAGGGATAGCCTAATGGAATTCCTGGAGAGAACTCGCCACCGCCCAACCTCCACTACCTCCCTACAGGCTACCGTCAGCATGGGACCCAACGGAAACGCAGCCGATATCATGATATTCAATCACGGATACCGAATACCGAATCACATCACATCACTGTATCATACTCGTATTGCCGTTTCACCCATAGCTCTTTTGGGGGCTCACCTAAGCTCTGCAAGCGAATCACCTTCTTAACCCGCTGGACGCAAGCTTCAGGTAAAGGTTCTACTATGTCAGCACCGTGGGAGCAGGGTATGCTAGTTGACATTGAATCGACCAATTGAATTGGTGAATTGGCATTCTCCTTAGACATACATATCTTGTCAAACGTCGTAACAATGCTGATGTTATTGGATTGTTACATCCGAGAAGTTATGCTGTATCATATCATGATGGCAGTGAGGTTCATCAAGTCCCAAGCGAATTTCCGAATCTGGTTTCCACTACCTTGTGCCGCATGCCCTCATCTCGATTACGAGAGTTCCTTGGCTATCTGCTGTAAAAGTCATCCAGATTAGACTAAACCAACCCCTCGATGTTCCTGGTAACCCGACCGATCGTCTCACACCCTTGAAATAGTTCCTTGCAGCGCGCCAGTGCGCCTAATCGCGCACCATCAGCAAATCAAACCAGCCCCCAACCATCCTAGTCAGCTGCGTCAAAAAGCTTCATGAGTAAAACAGCCGAAATCCTTCGATAGCAAGGTTTAACGCCATATGATATGATTGGTCTTGCTTACGCCTAGTACACTAACATAATTCTCCCGCGTGGCTTGATCTGGCAACCTGCCGGGGTGCAAGGCCTAATAATAGGTCATTGGACGCTATGTAGGGAGCCAAGCCATTGGCTTAGACACTGCCGAAGCTGATCATTGCTGCTGCAAGGCTGTAAGACACACTAGTCCATCTTGTAAGTGTTTTTAGACTTGTCTGCCTTGGGCCTGCGATGCTAAACCAAGCACTCGAGTTTTGCACTAACGAGGCCTCCCCATAATAATTTTGACAAAGTACGTTCTCTAGAGGCTAAGCGTCTTACGGTTATATTAAAATTCGTAGTAGGAGAAAGAAACGGTTCCCAGGCACGTGTTGTTTTCGACCTAGGCCTGGACTTTATCCTAGGTACCCCACTGTATCCTGAAGTTGAGTTCAAGAATACCTCAAACCCACCATATCTACTATTAGGCATGTCTTCACGCGGACTGTGAGATGGGAGAATAAAAGGAACTTCAGTATCTTGAACAGAATAAAGGGATTGGTTCATGTATTCGATAAATCATGATGGACGCTCTGCGTTCCAGTTTATATTGTTCTGCTATATAATTGGGAGTCCAGTCCCTAAGTAGGTACATAACAGTTCTGACTGCTCACAGTCAATGCATCTTAAGAGATAAAGATATTCGTGGAGAATATAAGAATATGATCTTAATCCACATAATGTTTCTCTTCAAGAGGTAAAATAATGGCCAGCCATTCGTTGCTTATATCAAACGCTGCAAGCGTTATGGTACAGATCCGCCGTTCAAATGCAAGAAATGATAAACCCCCAAGACCCTAAAGTGGACCATCTTTTCTCAAAAAAGACGCCCAAGAAGAAGAGAAATACAAACAAAACACGCCAAAGCAAAGAAAAAGAAGAAAAAAGAAACTGTAGTCCATAGGCAAAAAGCCATTACCTGTAATGCCCTTGCTTTTCCTGCCCCAAATCCTGAACATCGTCATCTAAAAAGGCCGCGAGGCTCTCAGCAAATGCTGACCCAGAAATGTAACCCAGTGTTTGTATATCCTGACTTGTTCCCAGCCAAGCGAAAATGAAGTGGCACCAGAAAACCCCCCGCTGTGAAAAAATGACAAATAAGCAAACGCTATCAACAATGTGAGATGAGAGGTTTCCCCCCGACTGTCGACGAATACCCGATTCGGTGAGTAAGTGGGGAGTGTTTGAAGCGTTCGGGAGAAAGGCCGTGAGTTGAAGAATCATCCATCATTCCCAAGTCTTCCACGAAGTTTTGGTATCTTCGTAACATAATGAGTGGCCGATAAGACAGAGCGAGTAACGCCAATGACAATGTGAAAGCCAGTGACAATGTCAAACGATGCACCTATAAGGTGACCCGCTTGAAATGCCATTAATACAACGGAAATGCCCTGCCAGCAAAGAGGAAAGTCGTGACGGGTTGAAGGAGATCAGGTAGAAGATCCAATCGTCGAACTCGAACAGCACAAGTCGTAGTGATCGAGAACCCATTGTCATAGAGATAATTATTCATCGATAGCTCCTTGAGCTGGAGTAGCCGCTTTGATAGCCACTGTCGGAGTAGCTGTGTGGTGATGCGTACTGAGCGCCATGGGCCGCGTGTGCTGAGCACAGGTAACCGACAAGAATCGTTCGCTGCTGGATAGAGTGACCAGGGCGGCCATATGCTGCGCAGCGGTCGATAGCGTGTGTGTAGTAGGGGCATCGGCAACCCGAATACAGCTCGACAAGTTGATAGCACATGGTAGCAGTGTTGGGCCGGAAGTTGTTGGCCAGGTGTTGGTACAAGGATGTAAGAGGTTGTAAGTGATTCGGTTGGAAGGTCTGTTAAATTGTATGAACCAACCAAGGCTGGGTTTTTGTAAGTTCGTCGAGGGGAGTAAGGTGTTGGTCGGAGGGAAGAGAGCAAAGCACAAGAAGAATGAAGTTGGTAGACGAGACAGCTAGGTATCAATGGAGAAGCGCTTGCTTTATGAATGTCGTGAATAGAAGGATAGGAAGTGAGGATAAGACAATTGGCATCAGAAGAGGCATCGCAGCCTTATAGACCTGCTTGTAGCCTGGAGGAGAGCGTCGAAGCTCATAGCGACACTCCCCGATCCGGGGGTCTTTCAACAGAGACACTCCTTCAGAAAACACCACTGGGATGTGCGGCAAGGCACCAGTGACGCCAGAGACGCCAGTAAGGGTGCGTGAGAGCAATAGCCGCAAGCTCAGTCTGACTGTCTTGACAGGTGACAAAGGCTGGGTCGCGTCTATTGCAGGCATGGGATAGTGCAGACCCACAAGTAAACCATCAAAGATGCCTTGGGCCTGGAGGGGGAGGGGGGTCTGATGGATCTTTGAAATTGGGGGCTTTTCTTGTCTCGGAGGCTATGGCTCTTTAGGACTTTGTGTGTCAGTCTTAACTGTGTGTGCCCTGATCTATTCTGTGCCATCGGGTGGTGCTCGTCCCGAAAGGTCAATTCATAGGTGAACATAGTCTATTTTTTATTTTTTTTTCATGGAGTGAGACTGCGAGAACACGCACGGGCTTGTTCTCAAGGCGCAGCGCAGTGTGGGATCAATGAGCCTGGGTACCTGTACCGTACCGCATCAACGAGGGCAGGGGGTCTGATTGAGATGGCAGGGGAGGGCAGATATAGCAGAGTCCTGTAGGTAGATTAGGTACCGTAGGTACAAACACCATGTGTAAGAAAAAAGCCGGCGATTGATCCCCAGTTCATCATTAGGAAGCAGTTCCTGTTCGAAAAGGGCGGGCTCGGCGTGAAGAGTCATCTCACCCATTGGCTTGAGACAGGGTGGTTGAATTGACCTGCAGCAGGGCTGAAGAGGAGGGTTACAGGGCCTAGAAGTGAAGTGATGCAATAGCGACAGTTGAAATGCAGCGGATCCCACTATACAGTATAGTACGGTACATTGCCATCATCTTGTACTAGGTTTAGATGCATGTAAGAAATAATATGGGACGACTTCTTCTTCCACCGGCCGAGGGTGGCTTCGACAGCTTGTGACAGCAACCATCCTGTCGCTGATAGAGAAACACCGTTAATCAGCTTCAATACGAGAAGGCAGATTTATGACGTCAACCTGGTGTATTGGGAATATGTCGAACATGTAGATTAGTAGTTGAAGTTCTAGACCCGTATCAAGGGCGAAAAAGACGTATCGGTTATTGTTGTTGATGATGATGATGATGTCGATGAGATGCCTAGGCGTTGTAGAAAACTCCATAATCCATGGGAGATGCGTGTGGATTAAGGGACTTTGGGAAGTTAGTCACTCGAGGCAATGGTTCGCCCAGCTCTTACCCACTGAAAATTAAGTGCCCAGTTGCACTTGCCGAGTTTTAGGAACGAAACCCAGCACACGTGCCTACCCACTAAGGCAGGCAGATCAGGCAGAGGGGCCCTATTCTCGCATTATCGCATCTTCAACGAGTAACAATCTTCGTTGTTTTTCTCTTTCTTCCTTCGTGCGCAATGTCGATGGGACTTTAGGACTTTGAAACATGCAGTCACTAACAGTCATACCTACTTACGCAAGAACAGCAGAAACCCAGCCACAGACAAGCGGCTGATGCCTGTGTTGCCTTGTCCAAGAGAAAGAACAGCTATTTGCAATTGCTTCTTCAAAGATTCCTAATGCCAGAGTAAAGGGACCATATTGGGGTCCCAAGATCCAGACTTCTCGACGTCACTTCCAGTGGGCACTGTTTCTCAGCGCTAACCCTTGTTACTCGGCACTTATGGTGGTGGTGGGTGAACCAAGATGGAGGGACTCGACATGTTTGGGTGGCCTTCCTGCGGCCAAACGTCCCGGTGCTAGGGCACTGGAGTAGCTCAAATCTGAGACTACTCTGTAGGGGGTTGCCTGCTCCTTGGGATCTGATTTGGGTTTTTTTGTTTCTTGTTTCCCCCTTCATGATCAGCTAATTCCGCACTTGGACAAAAGCAACGACCTGAATTTAGAGTCACAAAGCTACAGGCTAGCGGGCTTGGAATCCTACGGTCTCAACCGCATTCCAGGGGTCCATCATCTCGTTCTGACGCTGGCCACTTGAGACTTTCGTTCTCACGACTCTCACTACCTTACGATAAATTCTACGATGGCGGCACAGCGATCATGAATTCTTGACCTATGGGAAAACGGTAACGGCAAATTGAAGTGGCCCAACACCATAAAAGCACGTTAATGTCTATTCATATCTCTCCAAAAACGAGGTGTACCAAGTATTTCGGTCGTACACAACTTTCCAAGTGTTGCCTGCAGATTGAAAAGTGCTGGAAACAGATCAGATCGAGGACTACGTTTCGTGACCTCCACCCACAACCACCCCAGCACTATGCTGACAGTCTTAGCGACTGGGTCCCCTGTCAATCATAAGGCTGTGTCTGCGTTAACCCCCCGGCCTTGGCAATGCTTGCTCTCTCTCCTTGCTGCTTGCTTGCTCCCCGACTTCACCATCCTCGCAAAACAGTAACTGTGCCTATTAACATTTTCATGCCGTACCGGTCATCAAAGTCCATTCTTCCATACTTCAGTATTTGGCAAATCCATTTACAGCTTATTAGTCTCGCTCAACTTCCCGAGACACAACCAATAGATCTGAACAAGTTGGTCCCTGGGAAGAAATCTTATCGCAACCTATTACGGTTGTGTTGGGCTATGCAAGGTTTCTTGTGGCTACCCCATGACCGAGACGCTGGAAATCTAACGCACCTCGATCAAGCATGTTAGTTCCGGCACAACTAACACACTACTTGAACCCTTGAATATTCTCGAGCATTCTGCCAGAAAAACCAGTCAGCACTGGGCATCATTCCGTATTGTCTGAACTTCAGCAGTGGAGATAAACTGCATGGCCTCGCATTGGCAGCATTCGAAGGCTCTAGCATGTCTTCTTATGTTCCATGTACAGTACACATACCTCAATAAGACTGCTGACAAGTTCCCGAGATTTTTATCCCTCCTTGCATAATGTCTTACTCGAGAAGTCGTTCCTATTGGAACGGGGCACAGGGTCGCATGCCGCTGTAGATAGGGAAGCCTGGCACCTGACTGCTTGGAAAGAACACATGCCTCACGTGGGCTCTGATAATCAAATGCTGACAACGAGGCCTCACAAGACTAAGGCGGCCGAGTCGTCTAAATTGCAATTCTATCTGTGTTCGAAGCTAATACAACAGTCACATTAGAGGGGATGAACCGACGCATGTCTCAAATTGACAAGAAGGTTTTACATCAGGTCAATTTATGCATCTGTATGCTGTTCCTGCAATGCTACTATTCACTGCGGCAGGTTCCCCGTTGCTTTCTCAAGTGTTCCTTGATCTCTAATCTCCTTGATCTTTGATCGAATGTCTCGCTGTACCCCCACACTGACCGACCGTTACGGTTCACATGTCTCGCCAAAGACACCCTCTTTTTGGCACGAGATGTCCAATTGGCTTAAAGACAGCGAATTGCACCTGATTGGGAATCATGTCTCAGGTACGTTTCCATCCTGCTTGTCGGCCAGGTTCTTTTCGTTGGTACTACGTACCGACTGTTCTGCAGAGAAACAAATATAGCAATCCCATTCTTGGGTCGAGCCACAACGAGCTTGAAACCGGTGGGTACGACAGTGAGTCCCTTTTCATGCGACTAAAGCAAAGAGTCATATCTAAATAGGCATCAAGAAAACCCCTGTTGAGGAAAGTATGTGGACAGGAAACACCAGTGACTGGCTAGTCAAGGGCTAGCTAAACGCCAATACCGATGGCTCATGGAAGATCATGGGATAGCACAAACGAAAGTTGTATACCTCCATCATGTTGATGATGAAAGTCATTCGTGTCCTTCTGCCTAAAGAGTGACATTGCTGGACGAGCTGCCAACTTGCTAGATAGAGGGCTTTCCGCGAAGTCTAATGATCGAATGCTACTACAGTATCATTCATCACCTCCCTACTCTTCACCCACCTCTACCAATTTACAATTGTTCATGATGGCCCTGACAGCTTACTCTTGTCATGATGGAGGGTTCAATGACCTCACACTCATGTTGCACAATATTAGAGACCCTTCAGCCTTGCGCTGAAACTATTTGAACAACCTTGTCGTCTGCGGGGGGATGGGTCAGTCCCCCTGTTCGTCCGGCGGCGCCCAATAATCGGAGCCCGGAGAGAGGCGCCACTGCATGCCCCACCCGCTGCGCCTCCCGCCGTGGCTTGCTTCCGTCGATGGTCCCGGAGTCGCCGGCGGAGAAACTTGACTTACATGATGCTTTTCGGCCATATCATCACAACTTATCCTCATCTGTGCTATTGCAGAAAGCTACTCTACACCCAAAGAAAAACATACTGTACTCGTTGCGGGCGGACGCAAGGCATCCAGATGACCCACCCTCGTGCTTCCCTTCCTATTCTTCTTCGAGACACTCGTCCTGAGCATCAGTCTGCCTTGGATCGGTAGACCGAATCATGCCAGGTACACATGCAGTCCTCTTGAACGTATTACAACGGGTAAGACTCCAGTTTCGGCCGGATCCCGCTTCTAATCTTGTCATAAGCAGACTCGACATTGTGCATTCGCCAATCATGGTGTTTCCCGCTCTTTCTGACTGTAATGTTTCCCACTTGCCGGATCCCAAACCACGGATTGGGAAACCTAGTTCCCTGCATAATCGTCTGAATTCTTTGATGTCGCGGCTGTTTATCGATGCAGTCATAACCCCTACTGGTTTTGTCCCCATCCAAAGAAAGATGTCACCGCTTACAGTTAGTAAAACATCGTTACAGAAACTCCCTGCCACAGCTTTGCCGCCGAGTTTCATGTTTCTGGTCTTGCCTGTTGGCGCTGCCGCGTTTCTATTTGTGATCCTCAACCTGGTCCGTGAGCTTTCCGACATCATGAGGCGTAAGGCTGATCTGCACCCGCGCAGATGTTTCTCGAAATTGCACCATCCTGCGAGCATCTAGGCTTCAGCTTTTTGAAGATCAAATAAGCATCTGACGTTGTACATGTTTGCGGTTTCTGAGCAGTCACCAATAGTTCTTGTCATCAGAGGGAGGCCTCAGTCAGGAGTCAAGAGCGGACGGTGAGTCTAGTCTCGAATATTCCATTATGTGTATGTAAAGCTGTTTGGACGCCTGAAAGGCTCGCTGGTGCAAAGTCGTACTTGCGATGACCGCCCCTTCTTGTCAGCCCCTATACTTCTATAATCCTCCAATTCGATACGGACAACGACGTCTATCGAGTTGAGTTGAAACAGTCGTTAAATCTCGTGATATACACCCTCCCCGGAAGTTACAGCCCCAGTTCCAAGCTATCTTGACTCACTTGGCGTTATCTTCTTGTGCTACGGCTTGCTCCCAGGCAAACCTCTCGCACGATAACTACAAAGCGAACGTCTCTAAGCATTGCGTGTGCCTAATCACAAATTTCGAAATGAATAATCGAGATGAATCATGCCGCCGCCTTCCTGCTTCTGCGCCCCTTCATACCCGTAGTTGTGGTGATGCGATCGTGTAATTGTTGTAAGGAGAAAGTTATGTCGTCACAAGTAACGCCGCAGCGCAGTGTATGGGTTACCCAATGGCGCATAATTTTGAAAACAAAAAGGAAATGCTCGACACGGCCTGAACTCCAATCGTTATGAAAAGGCATTCTCTAAAATAGAAACTATGATCGTCGACTCATAGCAGCCGTCGCACCAGCAGCGGCCAGATCCTGCTTTGCGCTCACACTCCTGCCGGCAGCTCGAGGTAAGCCACTCGCCCCTTGTGCAAGTCCAGTCGTACCGGCGCTGGTTCGTTTAGCTGGCATGGAGCTGATCGGCCCCATCTGTCCCGAGGCTTTACGAACGGGGCCAGAAACTGGTTTGTGAGGGCTGGCTCCAGATCGCAAGGATCCCAGGGGTTTAGAAGCAGTGCCAGGAGGGTCAGGGAGGGGCCTTGGAGTGGAGATGGTGTTGTGTCGCTTCATAGGTGATGATTCACGAGTCGGTGGCATACGAGGAACGGCCATCTTACGTCCGGTAATAAACTCGTGCCGAATCGCATCCTCGGGTTTGAGTCTTCGTTCGGGATCCCAGCGCAAGCAACGTTGCAAAAAGTCCAAGAATACCTCATCGTCGCACTTGAGTACTTGTGACAAGGTCTTGGAAGAGGGCCGACGTCTGCGACCCTTTGAAGACACTGTAAGGCGGGGTTTACCCATTGAATCAAAGAAAAGCTTCTTGCGGGTACTCTTCTCAATCAAGTGCTTTTCGGGGGGTCCAAACACCTCCATGATGCACGCAAGTTGCTCCTGTTCGTTTTCTCCAGGGAAAATGGGAACTCCAGTGTATAGCTCTGCCAAAATGCAGCCAACGCTCCACATATCAATAGGCATACCATAAGTCATGCCGAGAATGACTTCAGGCGATCGATAGAAACGTGACTGGATGTACGTATAAACCTTCTCGTTTTCAAAACAGCTGGAACCAAAGTCAATGACCTTAATTTCTGCATGAAGAGGATGTCGCAAGAGAATATTTTCAGGCTTGAGATCACAGTGGATGACCTTGTGTTGCTTGAGAAGGTTAAGTGAGCTGAGGATTTGCTTGGTAAAGCGTCGAATAATCTTGATAGAGAAGCCCCTGAATGCGTGTGCCTTGATTAGTTCGTAAAGGTTCATATCAAGCAACTCTGTGGATATACAGAGATGGCCACGGAAATAGAAGCTTTGCGTAAAATTGACCATGCTGTGCTTGTTCTTTGGGTCCTATTACGAGTTAATACGGAATACCACAGGATTAACAAAGGAACCAACATACCCATTCACGAAGCTTCTGCAAGATGTTGACCTCAACAAGAGCTTGTTGGTGGAATCTCTTCTTGTTTCGGATGATCTTGATTGCAACCAGACCGCCCGTCTTGTGATCAATGCATCGTACGACTTGTCCGAAACTGCCCTTTCCGAGAACATCAATGATTTCATATCGGTATGCAAGGTGGTCTCCGGGCACAATAGTATAATCTCCACGCTCGTCATCATAGCCAAAGTTGGGTGCATCTGATTGAAGGTCACCAACCACTTTGTGAGCATTCTGGGTCCCACAGAAGAAAACGTCAGTGTAATCAACAATCTCGCCCCTCTCATAAATGTTGAGCATGGCAATGCGAATGGCTTCATGAGCACCGACTCGTTCCTTTGGCGTCGCTCGCTTTCGGAGCGCGTCCAAGGTTCTAGCAGCAACGTCTGTTTCCTTGCGCCGAGAACCTAATTTGGCCATTTCTTCCTCAGCTGCTATATCATCCTTATCGAGATCAGCAGACCACGAGTCAGGACCCTTCGCAATGTTGGAAGAATTCCTAGGGCGGAGAATCTTTTGCATAACAGAGGTATTTCGGCCAACCGGCATTGTTGAAGGATCAGGGACAGACTTCTTCGCAGTCCAAGAATCACTCTTAGTTTTATCGTGTGAAATAAAGCCATTGAGACTTCCGCCTGAGCTCTTGCGTCTTCTTGTATCAAGATAGCCACCTGGCCCTTGCTTCAAATTCGGTGATGGGCTGGCTTGCTTGACGTTGGACAAGTTGTTGAGAGTGGCCGAAACTGGAATTCTGGGAGGAGGCATGGGTTCCTCAGGCTGCTTTGCACTTGCTTTATCAGCATCCCCAGAAGCAGTAGTATTACTCTTGGAGTTCCCACGCTTCCAGGACAGGCTAAGCTTTCGTCGGATAGAGCTCATGGAAGAAGGAGTTTGCGGTTCTTCCGGTGTATGCTCGGGGGGAGGTGATTTGGAAGTGGTGGATTCAGCATCTTTTGGCGGTCGAGGACCTGCAGGCTTATGGTGGACGTGATCTTGGAAGATGCTCGCGTCGGTTGTCATAAAATCAGCACCAGTTTTTGATCTTTTCATAAAAGCATGGTCTGCTCCCCCCTTGGGTAGAGAGGAGGATAAGAAGGGCGACATGCTTTGCTTGTGGTCGAGCTCTTTGAAAGCCAACGAAGACTCGGTTGAACTAGCATCGGGAGGCGTAGGGGTGAGGTGGGTGTGGTGGACCGAACTACTACTCCTCAACGATGGGAGCTCAGGAGTATCTCCGCGACGAGTCTTCGCGAAGAAAGAGCTCTTGGAGGCTGTCATAGGGGTCGTTGGCGTCTTTGGTACATGTCGAGGCGGTGGGGTTTCATGTCTGTCGGTACTATTTTGATCCTGCAAGGCTGCAATTTTATTAGCTGTTGGTGTGCTTAAGGGTCCCAGATTCATTGGCGGTAATCGTAATGGTTGCAGGTGTCGCTTGTTAGGAGGGGTGGCCTTGTTATCAGATTCAGCGGCCACCGTTGGGACATAGCTTCTTGGACCGCTTGGCTTTCTTTGCAGCTTTGTAGGCTCGGGAAAGACGGGCATTGATATAACACCAGTTGGGTTGGAATTCGCGCCCATAGCATCCATATTACTGAGCGCGGTTTTCTTCTTTTCCACAAAGTAGGTATCTGCAGGGGAGTCCTTCGGAGACTCATATGCCTTCGGTATGGCAGGGACGGGAGGCACATATTCGTCGTCGTCGGTTGGCATGGGGTTGTGTACTGTCGTGTGCTTCGGTGCAGGTAGGCGTGACGTAGACGAGGAGGTAGATATACGATGTAGCGACCCGGTTGATGTCCTTGCAGAGTTTAAGCTCAAACAAGAAGTAGCTGATAAGACAGAGTTGTAAGATTTGCGATGCATATCTGGAGTAGTTCGCATGGACGATGGAGTACCAGAGGTCCTTCTTGGTATCATCGAAGGCGATTTTGATTCAGCCCTTTCTACCGGATTGTTCATCGATACTGGCGGTGGGGGTGGAGGGGTCGACACTTGACCAAGGCTCACTGACTGTGGCATCGTGGACATACGCTTCATCCTCCTGGTATCAGTAGGACTAATTGTTCTTGCCCCAAGGCCTGTCGCATGCGACGAGTGATGGGCACCAGGCATCATCGAAACTCGCTTGTTGGCAGATGACGGCGTGCTCAATCGACCGCCAACACGAGGCGATCGTGGGGCAAGAGTTGAATGCCTATTCTGCTCCGGGGTGAGAGTGTTACCGAAACCCAGGTTTGCTTGATTCGAACGAGGTGGTGGCTGTACTGATTTGGCTTTGGCAGCCCTCGAACTGGAGAAGTTTCTTGTTGTATTCTCTAGCCATGACGAGTTGCCATCCATCGAAGTCCTAGCCGAGCCTGCAGGGGCTCCTTCAGAGAACAGACTAGGTCGCCGCTTCTGGGCGGGACGAGACCCAAAGTCGCCATCGCTAATGATTCCAGGACCGATTGATTTTCGAGGAGGTTTGGCCGCGTTAGTATTGGACACAGGAGGATATTGGCTTTGCCGGCGAGAGCGGGCAGTACCTGGCCCGTTTGCAATTTCAGTGTGAGCCGAGACACCAGAGGCATTGGTAGGCTGTCTGGTAGAGTTACTAGGTCGGCGCAGGAGCGAGCCTGATCGGGCGGGTCGAGTGTTGGTTTGGACGGCAGGGCGAGTGGGAGCACCATTCGAAGACGGAGCTACTTGAGAACGCGAAGACATGCTGCTGTCATCTGCTCCGTGGGGATCGAGAATGCCCCCTTCACCGGTGGGGGAAGGGAATTGGGTGAGTTTGAAGTCAGTTGAAGCAGATTCGATACTGCTCTGCAGATCGTCAAAACTGACAGACGGCAAAAAGTCGAAAGACGCAGTCGAATCGTTTAATTGATTTGGTTCCCCATCCCTACTGAAAGAAAAAAGAGAGTGGTTATTGGAAGGAGTTGCGCTGAGCATTGGATCGTCAGAGGCAAAGCCGGGATTCGTCGAGGGTAGAGGTGGTCGAGGCTGAGCGTTGGCGGTTTTGCCCCTGTCACAAAGGGATCCAGGTCAGCTTGGCCATGTGCAAGGAAGTGCAGGGCGACAAAGGTTTGGACGATGACGATGACAGACCATAACAAGCATGGGCCATCAAGTCAAATGTAGAAAGACAAACGAGGAAGACAGATGAAAATGCTCACAGTCGCGTTGGAGAAAAGTTGGCTGGACGAGGCCCAGCAGGTGCCTTGTGCTCGCGGCTCATAGGGTCCGGTCGAGGGGTGGCTGGCAATGCGACGACGGAGGTGGATTTCACGGGGTCGCTAGCACAGACTCAGTCCGGTCAGGGAGCTGAGCGCATTCGAACGGCTACCTCATTCCGGAACGGACAAGAATGTTGAGATGCAGGAGAGCGGACAGTGAGGAGTGAGAGCGAGCGGTCGGCGACAGGCGAAACGAAATGCACTCGACTGGTTGATTGCGGTGGGCGCCCCAAGAAAGGGATGGTACAGTAAGATGCGAGATGGAGATGGATAAAAAAAAGATGGAGTCGTTAAGACAGGTTCCAGTAGTGGAGGCAGTTTAGGTAAGGTTGTTGGTTGTTATTTTTTTGCCCTTCCCTTCCCAGGACGAGACGGAAAGAAAGATGGAGAGGACGGTCTTTCCTCACTCGCTGTCAGAGGTGGCCACAGGCAGTTCCGGAAGGGGGCATGGGGAAGACTTCTATGGATGTTGGAAGCTAGGGGGGGGCCCTCGGCCTTTGGGGAGCCACCTTAGCGGGCATTATCCAATTTAGTGTGAGAACCAAGGCGCCTGAGAGGCTGATATTGGCAAAAGGGACCTTGTAAAGGTAGATGTATCACGGTTAGGTTAGTAGACACTTGGACAGTTAAGCAAGCGGTGGACCTTGACGCGGGAAAAAATGATGGCATGATTGGACGTTCAAGCTGGGAGATTGGTCCCTGAATTAGCTACTGGTAGAGTGAGCGGATGCATGTTCCATACCTGCCTGCAATAGAGAATGGATTGTCCTTTTACCGCCATTTTAGTTCCATGATGCGAGGTACATCCGTAGGTATGGACTAGGTATTGCTGCCGGCATCAAAAAGTACCTACCTATCGTCCCGTTTTTACATGCAAGCCAAGCTAAAATCCACGGTACCTACCTTAACAGCAGCTATCCAATCCCCTTAATTACTGGACTTTATTACTAAGGTGCCTAGCCTCTATTGAACCCGCCATGTAGATATGAAGGAAAGGTCAATCTTCATCACTTTGTCCGTTTAGAGAGATGAGACATTCTTTGACTTGTCACAGTGGAATGCCAGCCCGATTCCGCATTAAGGCCGCAATTATACTGTAGCTCTCCCCGTCAGAGTCGTGGTTTATCGTCATCACATTTCGTTCTTCGCTGTAGGTTACAACTATAACCCTGTCTCCCAAGCACGTCTAGCCGATAGCGAGCGGCGTCGTCGGTGATTCGAGGTAGAAGATTTGCATGTACGGTGGATACTACAGCGGCATCGTGATGCTACCAACCATACCACATGGTGTCGAGTGGTATATACGCGTGAACCGGTTGACGCATCAACGGGCACTGGTGCGAAATACTACTACCGCTAACGACTAAACAACTCAGGCTAGCAATCAATTAGATTATATGCTGTATTGGGACGGATGTCAACATTGGAGCTGCCAGGTATTCAAATTGAGATAAGGGACAGCAGCTGGGGTCTCGAAACGAGAATTCTACCAATGTAACGCTGTTTCGCAACCAGGCTGCCAAGTTTTAGAACTCCCCTTTGATAAATTGACGGATGTCATCTTCATCAAGCCTTCCGCTCAGACCAGCTAGGTACTTCGAGAGAATACAAGACAAGGATTGAGTCGTGTCTCGGATTTGAAGGACCTACCTAGTGGAGGACCCATTGCCCAGGGCCTTTCTCGGGCATCTCCAGCCGATAGGGCCTTGCAGAATGCATCATCCATCTCTCTTTGCGGATCAGACAGCACATACAGTACTATACCGTGACTATTTTAACCAGCGCATTACTCCCAACCCAATAAACCTTGTGTGGAGGCTTTTGTCAGGACCTTACCTTATGCATTGTTGTCCTGCCAAAAACACCAAGGATCTGATCGTGCATTTCGAGTCGCGTCGGGTTTTTGTTGTTTTTTCTGCTGTACCGTCTGCAGAACCCTGACCGCCCCCGCAGGCGCACGCCGCTGATTGATGCACAAGGAAAGATAGGCATCTAGGATACGATATGTGAGTTACATATCATCATCACGGGACATGGGCAACCACTGAATGTGTACCTACTGTACTGTACTACACGATGCTTTTGCGAGGCGCATTGTCTATCAGCTGGTCAATTGCCTATTATTGTTGGGTATATATGCGCAGGGCACTTAAATTGGGTTTCATATATAAGTTAGGTATTAACTTAAATATCGTACCCAGGGATACATTGCACCCTTGATCTTCAAATCTGTCACAATGCCTGAACACACTAATGAGCATGAACCCGAAATAACGAGGGCCATTCTGTCTGCCGGGTTGTTGTGGGGTAAACAAATAAACATGGACATTGAAATGGATCAAAATTTCCGTTAATTTGGGTCGGGGGATATCAGAGTATCACAAAGGCTCAGTGTTATTTCATCTTTCATTTTTAGTTTGTGGCACATTCAATGTATCTCAAACCTCCATATCAAGCCAAATGACCATCGTTGGGTGATGAAACGATCTACGGCGTTTCCTTTTCCTCAACGAGCAACAGACAATTTCAAAGCGCCACGGGCCGCTCAACGCTACTGTGAACACTACCGCATTGAATACCTACAGTTATATCATGGCGGTTACTTCGTTAGCAAATAAGAATTCACTTCTAATATGGCATTCTTTACTGGGACTAGCTTCTATGTACCCTTTTTCCCACTGGAGAATCCATTCCATGTCACGGGGCGTTAGCCAAAGTGCAGTACACGACTGAAGTTAAGCGTGCTTCCAGCCGTTAGGTGACCTAGGTAAGGTGATGTCACTCAGTGTCACATGCACACTTGTGATCGTGTCGTGACACCTCCACGCGGGACGAGCATCTAGAATCCACAGCTCCAATCCTTCGAAACCTCCACTATCCGATGCTGTACACACACGCTATGTCTTGAGACCTCCTCATGGACGACTTCACAGCAGAGATGTTCGCCACAGGGCGAGCTTTTGACCCTCCAGAGGATCCCCGCCGGCGTCGCGGCAACGACGATGATGATGACAAGACACCAGTTCCGGATGCCGACTCGAGCTCTTCTCCAAATTTACCTCCACGACCAGAATCGCCTCCTCAGAAGAAAGGTCTACGTGGAGGTTTCGCGGCCATTCGTCAGAAAGCTAGTATCCAGGATCGTTTGGTAGAAAAGTATGCTGAGCGTTCTGAGTTACCACAATGCCAGACTCCCCAACTAACGACACGATAGACTCCTGCAACAAGTGATACCTACCGATGGTGATGACCAGAATGACGTCTCCTTTGTGGGCGACGAGCAGACAGCCGCTCAAACCGAAAGACCAAACTTCAATATCACTACCATGTCCTACAACTTCCGTCGTTTCAACGCTCGAATAGGTGTGGTTTTCAAGTTTCAGGCTCGAGTCGAGCGCATCTTATCTTGGAAACAGGCGTCACATACACTTTCACTGCTCGCCGTTTATAGCTTCGTCTGTTTAGATCCGTATCTGCTCTTCGTGCTGCCCATCGCTGTGCTACTGCTAGGCGTGTTCATCCCTGCCTTCATGGCACGACACCCGGCGCCGCCGAAAGGCACACTATCGAGTGAACAAAATGTTGGGTATTCTCCCCAAGGGCCACCGTTGGCACCCGCAGCAACGGTAAAACCGGTCAAGGAGCTCAGCAAGGATTTCTTCAGGAATATGCGTGATCTGCAGAATTGTATGGACGACTTCAGTCGAGGGCACGACCAGGTCGTCGCTCTACTCGTGCCGATAACGAATTTCAGTGATGAGGCGCTAAGTTCTGCGCTCTTCTTGTTTCTCACAGTTGGTGCCATATTCATGACTGTTGCAGCCCAGCTTCTCCCTTGGCGGATCATATTTCTTCTAGGCGGCTGGGCCGTTGTTGGTATGGGTCACCCGTATGTTGGCCGCCTCCTGGCTGCTGCTCATCGTGAGCGCCTACAACCGCAAGAGGCCAAAGCACGATCATGGCTAGATAACTGGATCAGCTCAGACGTGATTCTTGACACAAGTCCTGAAACGCGCGAGGTCGAAATCTTCGAATTGCAGCGCAAAACTTCTGGTGGTGGCGAGTGGGAGCCCTGGTTATTCTGCCCTTCTCCCTACGATCCCCTCTCACAGCCCCGCATCGCGGGTGAACGACCTCGAGGTGCACGCTTCTTTGAGGATGTTATGCCCCCTGAGGCTTGGGAATGGAGTGAAAAGAAATGGGCACTGGACCTGTGGAGTCGAGAGTGGGTGGAAGAACGCATCATTACAGGTGTCGAAGTCGAGACAGAAGGCGAGCGCTGGGTATATGATATCTGGGATGAAAGAGATGAACGCACGGGTGTCGTAGACCTTCCTGTCAACGATAAGGGAAAGCAAAAAGCGACACCTAGGCCAAGCTGGGAGGAAAATGAAGATGGCAGTGGGAGGAGGGGAGATTGGAGACGACGACGATGGGTCAGATTGGTAAAGCGTAAAGCAGCTCCGGTGCAACCGAGTTGATGTTATAACATTTCTGTAATAGTAAATCATAATATGTGGTTTTTTACACAAAACATTGCTGCTTGGTGAGTAATGGGATAAGCTGTACAACTAAGGCTACAGGCATGCATCACAATAACTTCACACGAATAAAACAGGAGCTAAGCTATTAATCAATTGGTGCGCTTTCAATTGGCTGGGCTACAAAAACTGCATGCCGTTTCCAACACTGAATACAAGATCATCTCTCCAGAACCCAAGTGGTATCATGCTCAACAGGTGTCTGCTGTAACTGCAAAATTGGGGGTCGTCAGATTATCTCTGGCTCCTGCCAGATCATTCTATGTGCGCTCCGCTCATAACACATCAAATCGGTACCCATAATGTGACAAAGGAAAATGTAGAAGAAGAAGGGAAAAAGAGTAGGCAAGTCGTTCAGGTTTAGGGAATAGCCATCTTGTCGAGGATCTTCTGGATGCCCTTTGTGCTGCCGCGGCCCTGGTCAAGCTCTTCAGCCATCTTGCGAGCACGCTCGATGAGAACGGTGATGACCTTTCGGGTGTACTCGAAGCTGCCAGTAGACTCCATGTAAGAAACAGCATATCGCTTAACCTGGATGTCTGAGGTCTTTTGCTTGAGAATGTTGATGAGCTGGAGATTTGTGGGGTTGGAGCGGATGCTGTGGATAACAGGGAACGAGAACTTGCCCTCGGTCAAATCTTCGCACATTCCCTTGTTATGGCTGTACTCTTTAGACGACAGGTTCATATAGTCGTCGCGGATCTGGAAGATGAGGCCGATTAAGTTCACGAGGGGCACGCAGTCCGTAGGACCGTTGGCCTCGGCCGCCATGAGCTTGATACCAAGACGGAAAAGACCGCCCGTCTTGTTGCCGACCATTTCAAGGTAGTCCTCCTCGGTAGGGCAGGTCAGGGTGTCTCGCCAGAACAGGTCCATTCCCTGACCCCGGTGGAGGTTTACGAGCTCATCGGAAAATATGGTGATCAGCTCTGGGTTGTTGAGCTTGTGAAGCTCTTGTAGGGCAACAAAGTATACGTAGTTGGCCGAGTTGATAGTCTGGGCGACACCAAAGATGTTGTGTGCGACGGGAAAGCCACGGCGCAGCTCGGACGAATCTTGTACATCGTCGATGAGGAGCGAGGACTCGTGTAGCATACCGACGACACGGGTGATGACCTCGAGGCTTGGCGCGGGCACATCGAGCCAAGCATTGAAAGCGCCGATCAATTGGGCGCGGAAATCTTTGCCAGGATGGCTAATGACATAGTCGTAAGGACCACGGACGACGCTCTCCTTGTCGTTGTTCCAAGAGCGCTTAGCTGTGAACTCGAGATCCTCGTGAGCGTAGCGCTCGGGGTCAGGAGGAGGGTTGGGAGCTGCCATGACGCCGTAGCCGGGGTTTGAGACTTGTGTCTTTGCGGAAGCCTGCTTCTGGCTCAACCAGTCGCCTTCAGGAACAGGGCGCAGAACGGATTTGGTTGGTGTCGTAGTGAGAGAAGTTGGGATTCCGTTGCTCGAGGTGCGAGGTGGAATGGCGTTTGGAGAGACAAGTGGGTTGGAGGAGATGGCGGGCATCTTATGCATTGCCTTGGGCGACAGCGATAGCATGTGCAAAGCTGACGGGGGCAAGGTCTCAGGGTTGAGAGAGAGAATGGGGTCGGCCGTGGGGATCATATGGAGAGTGTTTTGTATTTTGTATTTTTTTGGGGGTAGGTAATTAATGAATTATAGAAAATGCGATTCGACGAGCGACAAAGGCTAAAGTCGAATTCGGAGACGGAGACGGAGGAGGGGTTTTTGTCCGTGTCTGATGGTTTTATGACGCTTTTGAAGATATCTAGAGCTGCTGCTGTCGTATACGATACGTCCGAGCTGTGGACTAGTGCGCGAGAGTACTCTGTAGAGCTGATGATGATGATGATGATTGCGAAAGACACTCAAGAAAGCAAGAATTACATCAAGAAGATTAGGGAAAAACCACGCAATAATAAACAAATGCCGTCCGTGTGTGCGCGCAGTCCGTGTCTCGTTTTGTCTCGTCTCGTCTTGGCGCACAATAATGAATGAAGTGATAGGTGTTATTGTCGGGTAGTTCGGGTGAGTGTATAAATGGTCGACGTCATTGAGTATCCAGATGATAATGTCTAAGCCTACCGAATGCGACGATAGAAGGATCATAGAGTTGAGCCCTGGGGTCTCAATTGTGGATAAATACACCAAGTATACCGCGCACGCGTCCAATGCGCATGCGCTGAGGAATACAGGGGTGGTTTAAAGTCCTGCAGCTTTCCAGTTTGAGAGTAGAAAAGTCCTGGACTTTGGAGATTGAGGTTTGTCCGTGTGGTAGGTAAGGTAGGATTTAACTACCCCAAAGCTTGTGTGTGTATGTGTCTGGCCTGTCTTGTCTTGTGATACCTTGGAGCTTGGAGGGGTACGTATCTGTCCTACGCAAGACTCACGGGCGCAGCACAGTTTTAAAAATGACAAGGTATATGTACCTTTCACAAGCTTGTCTTGCTTGTCAATAAAAAAAAGTCTGTGTCTTTGTTTACAAGCTAATGCAGAGCGGAAGGGAGCTTGGGAGCTGTAGCCTGGAGCTTGAGGAGCTTTGCTTCCCGTCCCCTTTCCTTTGTTGTCGAGAGGGGAGGAGGGGAGAGGTGGGGAGGGGCTAGAGGTGT
>JAAVUD010000101.1:0-72274 GCA_014898915.1 Fusarium chlamydosporum
CCTCCCCCCTCTCCCCTTTCACTTGCCTTCCCTTTCTCGATTTCAATTGCTCTTTATTACAAATTCGCTTACCATACGCTCACATCGCGCAGTGGCTTTCGCGACTACTTCATTTGCTTTCGCCGGAGTCTCTTTCTCAACACAAAAGCGGAAAGAGCTCCTTCCCTAGCTCGGCACCGCGAAGTGAGTTGCCTCCGCCTACATTACCTTAGTACCTAAATGGCACCTTCCCTACTGCTTCAGAGGCCAAACAGTCTCTGACATTTATCTCAAGTCATCAAACCTCTCTCTCTTGTAATCCTCATTCTCTTCTCCGACCACGCACCCTTTGCTTTCGTTCACGACCGCTCGCTATCGCTGTGAGTCTCCGCCAGAAACGTTCCCTATCTGGCGTTTACATCGAGACATTTCATTGAAGTTAAACACCATAAGGAAAAGGGCTCTGTTCTTCTATACCTATCATCTACCCTTTGCTGCTTTCACTGCCGGCACATATCAAGTAAGTGTGCAGCTTCTTGTATTGTGCCCCTATTTGGACTTTTTCGGTGCCAGTCCACTTGCAGCTCCAGGCAACTGCCGGGACTGAGGGTTTGTTCTGCAGCGCCTAGCTCCAACACTCTGAGCTTTATTCCACTTGCAAGTTGAGCGGAGTCATTCTTTGGTCCAACCTCGTGGTTTTGTTCTCTCCTTTTGCAAACAACATCTGAACCTGATTTCTTGGAGTTTCCGCTCGCGGCTTCATTGAAAATACGAGAGCCTATTCTTTATGTTTCTACGGGTCTTGTTTTGAATCTTTGCTAACAAGATGATTTTCACTATAGTTGACCGGCGGTGTCTCTACCAAAGATTGAATGAATTCAATATGACGACTTTCAGATACTCCGCCAAGGACCTACTAAGGTTGCGCCGCACGCACTCGCCTGACAAAGAGGTTTCTTACAAACTTGCTGAAAGAGTTGATGAGGACGGCGATTTGGGTATGTATCATTTTGTCATATGATTCCTTGATTAAAAGCTAAGTTCCAACCAGGGGAAATCATTCGCACAGAATCTGTGCGCTCGCTGTCTCTTATTATTGAGGAGAGCGGCAGCTCTAGTGATACAGATGGGCGATACCCTCGAGGCGCTGCTCAGCAGCTCGATGGTACCGACTCTGAGCGCAAATACCAAGTCCGAAGCGATTCTGAGCTCGATCGGGCACCACTGGTGGCGCCGGCAGACCTGTCCAGCCAGAAATCAGAGGGCTTTCAAAAGTTCTACAACTCTGTTGTCTCTCCCACTCATGTTCGGGTCACTGCTGGTGGTCGAATCGTGCCCAACACTCGAGGGCCACATTCCCCCACATCAAAGTTGAACCGAGAGCGTAGCTCGTTCGATGGCCAGTCCCATGCTCGTACCATGAATGGCAATCCGTCTGAGGCTTTTGCCTACCCAGTTCTGCCTCCTAGTTGGGGACATATGACTGCTATGGTTCCTCCCCAAGCTTCAGGCAGCATGCCAGGAATGACGATGAGACCTCCTGACGGATACACCCTCATGGCAGCTCCTCCTATGGGCTACAATATGGCAGCTGTCCCTTACAACCAGTTTCCCCCCTCCAGCCTTCCCATTCAACACCCAAGTCAAGCTGGCTACTTCAGCAAGCCCGCCGACATGGGCATAGATCCAGCGAGAAACGTTCATCTCTCACCTGTAGAGCAGTTTGATCCTAACCGACCATTCTTCTACAATGGGCAGTGGTTAATTGCGAACGGAAACAATTTGTACCCCATCAACATGGCTCCTCAGATGGGTTTTGTTCCTGCACATGTGCCTAATCAACCTGCCCCTCGCTCAGCCAGTGACTTTATTTCCTCTTCAACCAAGTATAGCCGTTTGTCTTCTCGACAACTCGACCCGTTGCCGATGAACTTACAGGCCGTTATAGACAACATGTCTCGTCCTACCAGTCCGCCCTACTCGTCGATTCGCCCAAGCTCCATCACGCAGAAGCAGCTTGAGGTTCTACGTAGCCAAAAGAGGTATCACCAGGATCAGCTCCAGTACAATAAGCACCAGATTGATCTCCGAGACATGGAAGACCGGCTGCAGAAGATATGTCTTGAAATTGAGAAGTTTGAGCGCATGTATGCGACACAACTTGAGTTTGAGGCCAGGAAGTACCCCAAGCTCGAATCTCCTGACGAGGCTAAGTCCAACTCATCAAATGGCTATCCCCATAGTCGTAGTGATTCTGGCGAGCCTGTCGCCGCTAACGCAGGGCCTAACCTGGGTATTGGGGTCCAGAAACATGGTGGAAGTACTCAAGTTCGCTCCGCGCATGCTCTCAGTCCGGCCAAACCGGCTGCGATGATCGCTTCAGCCAAGAGCTCCAACAACACTCTGAAGGGCGACAACGAACAGCAAAGAAAGCCCTCAAGCCTTCCTGTCAATGCTGCTTTAGCGCCAGTCTTCCAGCCTCGATCAGAGACGAATGGCTCCCTCATCACGACAGAGCAAACTGACGAGGCCGCACGAGCTCGGCATTGGGAGAGTATGTCCAAGGGTGCTGCCTCTTGGCGATCATATTTTACCAAGGAGATTGAGGCTGAGAATAACCTGGGCCGTCCTTATCTCGTTGGCAAGCTCAAACCAGGAGTCCTGCCCCAAGACGCTCGGCTCGATGACTACACCTATGAGCGGGAGCTAACGGCGGACGAAGAGCGTGCTCGCTACATCTACTGGGAGAAGACGCCTCACTACTTTCAGGACGGTCTCCCCAAGTACAACGGCAAGGACTTCTACCCAAACCCTGTTGCCAAGGAGAATACTCCACGTCCCGGCGAGACTGCCTCTCAAAATATCACCAATCCAGCCGAGACGAAGCCGTCGTCTATTAAGTCTGGAAGTGCTGTTCCGCTCGACGCCATCGGGGGTTCTGTTCGTCGTCGGTTCGACGAGGTCACTCGATCCGAATCTCTGCGTCGGACTGATGACTCCCTTCGCGCAAGCTCCAACTCTGAGTTTCCTCGCTCCGAGTCCCACGCTACTCATCCTCACTCCCGGTATATGGAATTTCGCCGTGCTGTCGATGAGAGTACACGAGTTTCTAGCGACAAGTTCCAGGCCAAAGTCTCTGACGATTCGGGTGAAGAAGAAGGTAGTCTGATCTTCAAAGGGCGCCGGGCGAAAGATCGCGCTTCCAGGTTCGTCAATCACTGTCCTGCTTAGAATTGGAAATACTAACTTCTTTGCAACAGCAAGTACCCTAGCGATATATGGTCGACCATGCGCAAGAAGGGTAAAACGAGTGCCAATGTGGTTGCTGGTCAAGTGTCCCCTATGACAGCTCAAGGTGTACTTCCTCACTATTCAGGCCATGCTACCGCGTCCTTGACCCCGACTATAACTACCAACTCTCGTGGTTATGCTGCCAGACAAAGCGATCTGAACCGTTCACCTACAGCCCATGCCATTCTTGGAAGACGGGAGGAGAACAGGCCCCCCCTCGAGCTTCTTGATCAGCAGCTTCGCAGCGCTAGTCACGGGTTTTCAGCTCGTTGAACAGCCTCATCAACGCACTTCCTCTTATCAACATTCGTTTTGTTCTTGACCGCGACACAGTATTCAGTGTCGCATCCTCAATGCTTTCGATAAGCATCAGACATTGCTCTTATGGTTACCATTTGTATGACTCACTGCACAAACTTCTTCGTATGGTCCATGCCCCGATGGATGATTTTACTTGCGAATGGCTCGAGTATGCCACACTTGGCATTTGGTTGTCATGGCTAGCAACTCATCATTTATAGTGCCTATGCGGATAGGCGTTCAGGCAACATCAGTGTTAGAATAAATAACATGTTAGGATTTTCGAGGGCCACGAACAAAACTTCAGAAGGATTACCATGAGATGTCAACATCAGGGGAGATGGATCATTCTTGTCGAACGCATGGCTGTATTGTACGAAACTCATATTATACTATTAGAGACATGACGGACTTTGTATGGTTAGAACACACTTGCTCACAAAAGACATCGCTAGTAACCGACCAACCTCTATCAATGTGATTTGGTGACTGGATAGTAGTCTGCCCATCAGTGATGAACTGCATGTTCAAAGGGTTGGTTGTATTGAGATGGAACGGGTATGAAAACGTGAATGGTCTTGTATTTGATTTGTGTAACAATAAAACAGCTGTCTACATCATGTACCTCACCTTCAAATTTCCAGCCTCATTGGGAACTCGGTGAAAATCTTCTAGGGAGAACAGGACCCCATGATAGTGTTGGGTCCTGTCGGGTTTACTCTTCGCTAGACGTATACCTCGAAAACCATGGATCTAAGTGGTTGACGCGGAGATATCCTAGCGGTGTGTTTGAAAGCCTACGACTTACCGCAGAGAAGGCACCGAAGTGCAGAATTGCATTCTACGACAGACAAGCATCGCATGCGTCTGATGTTGAGTTAGCATCCTACGAGAGGACAGATGGGGGTGGGCATCTGTCCTACAGAACATTCACGAGGGTACTCGCGATTGTGCATGTGGGGAGAGAGCAGGTCAAGACTTCGGGATAAACCTCCCATGGAGCATTTCACCAGTGAGTGAAATGGCCATTGAGAACCCTAAAAATTCTCAATTCATCTACCCTGCTGTAGACCGGGTACCGCGCCGTTAGAAGGAAAGCACGCAGGTATCGTAAAACGCCGGAGTATTATGCCCATTTCCTCATCAACTTTTGCCCTTGATGTTGCTCACACTGATGCCGTGACCGTGTGATGGTGAAAAAAGAAAAGATTCGTCCTCGCCTGGGGGGGAAAGGTTTGATCATGTCGTCTTGAAAATTGAAATTTTGGTTTTTGTTGTTGCTCGACAAGCTCATCGCTTAAGCGGTGACCTTGTTGTTGGCAGCGAGCTCGCGGCCAACCTTGGAGCGGGCCAGGATGTCCTCACGGTCCTTGTCAAGCTTGAGCTTGGTGATGACGACGTTGGAGGGGTGGATGCCCAGGGGAACGGACTGGCCGTTGGCCTTGTCGCGGGTGACACGCTCGACGTGGACAACGTACTTGAGACGGTACACGGAGGTGATCTTGCCCTCACGGCCCTTGTTGGAGCCACGAACAATGGTGACCTCGTCGTCCTTTCGGATGGGGATAGAGCGGACCTGAGTTATGTTAGGACTGTGGAAAAAAAAAATATTATTCGAAAGTGGGGTAAGAACTAACGTTGTACTTCTCACGGAGCTCCTTGGAGAGGGGAGCGCTCATGATAACACGGCGCTGGTCAGAGGGAGCCTTGAAGTGAGCGGCACGGCTCTTGCGTCGGGAAGACGAAACGACTATTTCAAAGAGTCAGTAACACGAAATAGAAACCGCAATTGCATATGGAGGCACTCACGGTGGTTGATCTTGGTCATTGTGTCGGTGGTTGGGCGAGGACGACGCTGGTGAGTTAGTTGGGCGATGAAGAACGGATTGACAACAGAGGAAAATTTCGAGGGAACAAACTGGATTTTAATCTGTGCGCACGTGACCTCGGTACCCTACCTACTGACAAGGGGTTGAAATGGACGTTGGGTCTTCGAAGAGGGAGATCCTGGTGGGGTAGAGCCAGGTTTTTGAGCGGGCCGCATTTACGCTTTTAGGAAAGCAGAAAGCCGGTCTCGGTCGGCGTAAAAAATGGTGATGAATTACAAGGATATACTGTAGAGACAGTTAATGACAACGAGTTACATAATATTGTATGGAGGAGGTTATGTCTATCTCCAAGGCTAAAGATGATTTTGCATGTATTCGATCATATAAGACACACGCTCATAGAAAGTCACGTCAATACATAAATTTGACTTAACAGATGTATATGTGAAAGAACTGCGCCTGAGCGCAATGAGTATATTTTACAAGTAGTTGAATCCATAATGTACATTTGACCAGATATATATCCCAGCTATGTCGACATGGGTCTTTGGAAGCGTCCATTATTGTCATATCTTGCTTCTGTTGAGTCTGTTAGCATCATCTTTCTCGTTGTCATAGATCTCGTTCAACGTACTGAAGAATGTATAACTCAATGTCACTGTCTCAACACCCTTCATATTCATATCGTTGAGCAGATCAGGATCCAGGTAGAAGAAGACAGGCATATCCACAGTCTCGCCTGCATTGAGACGCTGCTCCTCAAAGCAGAAGCACTGGATCTTGCTAAAGTACGGCGCACACTGAGCGGGCGTCACACTGTAAGTAGCCACTCCGATGATGTCCTGGTCGCTCTTGTTGGTGGCCTTGTAGAAAGCTAGCGCAGTCTCGCCAGGAAGGACGCGGACTTCGCGCTGCTGAGGAACGAACTTCCAGGGAAGTACGTCGGAAACTGAAGCGCTGAAGGTGACCTTGATTCGCTTGGCGTCTTTGACGGGAATGACTCGGCTTGCGAGGTCACCATCTTCGGAGCCGGGACCGCCGTGGGCACGTATAGGTTGACCTCCCCAGCCGGTGGTTTGGCAGATCTGTATAGCCGTTAGATGAAGAGCATCGACATGGGAGAGGGTAGTCACCATCTTGTAGAGGGGCACTGAGCCGTAGGTAAGGGCGACAAATCCGAGAATCGTACTCAAGGTATAGTACCTGACCATGGTCAGCTAAGCCCACACGCCAATCTCCAACCCGTTCTTACGCTATCGTCCTATTCTTCTTGCTATAATGCGCACGAATCTCCTCCATTGTAGGGGTATAAGGCTGTCTCGGTCTCGGCGGCTGGTTGGAGGCATTGCGGGCAAAGTTGAGACCTGTTCGCTGGGACTTCAATCGGGCATTCTGGCAAAAGAAGCACGACCATGGTGTGGCAGCCGCTCGGGCTGAGGTCCGCGCAAGTCGAGGCGCGGTGTTCATGGTCAATTGGTGGGGGACTGGGTGGTTTTGTCTGGTGGTGAATGTGAAGCTTAGACTAGAGTCGGATGATCTTTGACGATTTCTGGGTGACGTCGGCGGTCGGCTCCTGGAACGCCGATGGGAATTTGAGACTACCCTACGGAAAATGCCAATTGATCATAAACTTCCTCTGGGGAGTGCACAATTAATTTCTCTTGTTTTTTTTATCCTTTCATATGGATCAATTACTCTGTGATTACTTGAATTGTAACTCAGTTGATATTGAAATTCATGAGAAGAGTCCATGCTAATGCAGGATCCTCAACTTGGTACTATGTATATTTGGAAGCATGATTATTTATCATGGCAGTGCTACCCTGCTTTCGGGATAACAATACCGTACAATGTCACAATATTGTATCCAGTCAATTTTCGCATTTCAACTGAAGCCTTGTGAATCCCTGCTTCTGTCTGTCGGGACACTGAGAACACAAAACGGCTACAAGGCCCATTGAATGCCTCTCGCTACTAACTCAAAACTATCTTGAGAAAGTTAGCACATTTTCGCAATACAGGTGGGCCCTGGTTATTTGCTTGTTCGTATTCTGCTCAGCACTGGAGTTACAGGCACTACTGAACTCTATATCGATGCCATGCTGTACGTGGCAGGTCTAGATTGTACTACGACAAACCAAGCTGCAACTTCCGAGCTCAGTTGAGGGACCAAGATAGGTACCTACTTTGTACTTGTAGGACTCGTTCTCGTAAGCGACGAATTGTGCAAGGTACCTACTATGTATAGGCACCTAGGAACTAAGGTACTTACTTACCTTACCTATGATTCATAGGCCTCCAACCAATTGGGTTCGGTATGGCGTTCATGTATTCCAGCAATGACCCGATCGATCTCCAACAAAAGCTTAGCAGGCGATCCTCGGCAGTGACTCCCCCAAACGCCCAATACCACCATGTTCAACGGTAAAACCCTTATTTCATTAACCTTACATGGACAACGGATTGAGCCAAGACCCGCCGCCACAAGGAAGGCAGACGGTAAGACAGTGGAAAGCTTAAATGCAAAACAAGCACAGGCTTTGAATGTCACCGCAAACTCACAATGTTCTTCTCTAAAAACCGTTTACGCATATCCTATTATCACGAACGATACTGATGGAGCGCCGCATAACTCAAGAGGAAAGCGGACAAAAGAATCCGGACTCAGGTTTCGAGTTAGAGAGCTTCCATACACAAAAGGAGCGGCCAGACTCGGAGCACCACCATGCATACCAGTCGAGGGACGAATCGAATCCTCTTGTCACATCAACCTCAACATCGTCACCAGAGCCAGAAATAGGGCCAGCATTGTCGGCATCAGTAAATTCGACCAATCGTCAAGGCAACAAATCAAGGGCCGCCGCAGAGAAGCTTCGCACCCGTCCCAAGAAGCTCAGAAAGGCCCTCTTTGCAAACCTATGGCGATGGTTCTGTTCGGTACTCTTCGTCATAGCCATCTATGTGGTGCTGTGGTCCTTTTCCCAGCGAGATGTCATGTCGACAGAGATAAAGCGAGAATTTAACGCCCTCATCATTGGCCTCTCTCTCGGTCTTGGCATGAGCATAACAATATCTCTCGAGGCTATGGCCGTAGAGATTAGGTGGTGGATTCTCGAGCTTCGGGACTGGCCAAAACGAGAAGTATGCAGTCATGACAAGTCATTGATGCGTAGCTGCTAACAGGGTGCGGCAGGCTGAATTGATATTGAAAGCCAAAGACTTGACCAAGATTATCCAGCTTACTTGGGAGTCTGGCTCACGGTCCATTAGATCTTATGCTGTTGCTTTCATTATACTCAACCTCGTATCTCAGATTGCTTTGGCGATGTTAGGTCTAGTCTACTCCACGAATACAGCTGACTCGGCCGCGATCCTGAAGCCTGGCGAGGTCACCGTAGCAGACTTTTCTGACTTGGAAACAACCAGGGTTCTGTCATCAAAGTCGCAAGCCTTGGGTGCGTTACGATACACTGCAAACAGGTATGCCCATTGCCTACTCAAAAAGAAGCTACCGAGGAGTATTGACACTTTCCTAGCTACGGGACTATTGCACTTGGTTGGGAATGGGGAGGAATGGACGATGTTCCTGAACCTGGCACATTATGGGACAACAACGACCCCTTGATATACTGCGGCAAAAAATCCTGCAAATTCGTCTTCCAAGAATGGACATCAAGACCAAAGAAATACGATCTTGTGGTGAGCACAAATCGTAGCGTCGAGGTCACAGGAAATTGTCGCAGTTGGAAAGTCACAGAAGGAGGCAGTGGAAACGTGACGAGGATCACTATTGCTGATGATGACCGAACAGAGGTCAACATCACGGCGATAAATGGTGTTAACCAAACAACATTCATGTTCGATGCCGCAAGAGACCAAGGCGCAACATGGAGCGAGATCACAGCTTTTGAAGCCTCGGAATCAAATCCATGGTTCTACCGCTGCAACGTCAGTTTCGGGCCAGTCATCAATGCCTGGCGCAAAGAGCACGTCCTTGGAATAAACGTTACCTCATTGTCATCATCAGCGATAGCTCTTCAAGGATACGGAGCTTCTTCATTGGGCCCTACTAATAGTGACCGACAGTTTCAGAGCTATCCTGCCGAGTCGACGTACGGACAACCTGCTAATGGGAATGCAGACGATATGGGAGTACTGGTGGCAGCTTTTGCGACGGGTGTTGTCGCGGTCGTGGGTCAAGCCGCCAGTACTCTCGTGATACCAGGACTTCAGCCTCAGAATGGGGTTGTGCTGCAGATATCTAAATGGACGTACGTTCATCTGATCCTGGGGCTGAGTCTAGGCGTACAGCTACTTCTGGGTATTGGAGTTGCGATATTGTCCAACTCATAAGTCCATCTGATAGATAATGATGTGTTTATATTCAATGATAAGCTAGAAACCCATATTAGGGTTGCTGTGAAAAACTTCATCACAAATACACTGTAATGTCTAGATTCGTCTAGGGATCCGAGACAACGTGTCGATACATGACTCTACAGCCTGCGCAAAGCTTAGGGAACATTCACAATAGCACTGCTTCGGCCAGGAAGGATACAAGATTACCTTCTGACTATGGTGGGCGAAAGTATCAAGTTTATAGTCGAAAGTCGAAAGGAATGTATTCGATAAAATCATGCAGTATAAAATCTGCTTCAGCAATCTCAACGCTTTATGCTATATAAACACCAACATTTTGCAAATCGAAACCTAGACAAAAACTCCTCCTTGGCCATGAGAAAAGCAAAAACAAGAGCTGTTGAAGTAATTCCACTTTTATCGATGCTTGCCGTTTACAAACTTTGCACTCTTCCCGTTTACAAGTCGTTGACGCTTGGGGACACCGCTACCAGTCAAACGCTCAAGCATTTGGATCACAAAAACTTGGATCACCAAAATGATCAAACGCAGCAGGAGGTCAAAGAGTCCCAGAAGAGGTCTCTTGCCACGACTGTAGGTAGAGTCGGTGTACTGAAATGGCAGCTTCGCACCCAAATGATCTTGCGCAACCTCAAGTCCGCTGGTGAAACCGTCCTCGTGGAAACCGTACTTGGTCCAGGCACCGGCATAGCTAATACCTCGGGTATTCTGGATGTGTTTGAGAAGCTTCTGGGCTCGGACGGAAGATGTCGTGTATATGGGTTGAGAGTAGTAAAAGCGACCCTGTGTTTTGGCTGCCTTTGGCTTGCGAAGTGGGTTCATGGTAACCAGGACATCTCCAAAAGTGTTTCGGGGAATGTGCTGGAGAAGATTCATGTTATATGTGAGCGAGACCTGGTTGATGTTTGCCTTTCGCGAAGACGGCGATGACAGGGTGAGGTAGTTCCAGCTGGCCCAAGCCTTTTTGCGTCGAGGCATCATATCTAGATCCGAGTGCAGAACAACTTCATTTTGCGACGTCTTGAAGCACGACATGATGAATCGCTCTTGCTCAGTGGCAGAGGACTTGATGATATCGAAGGCCTCGTCGCCATGGGTAGCAAGAATGACATGGTCGTAAAGAGCTGATGTACCGTTTTCCAAATGGAGTCGAACTTGGCCGTTGCTTTCAGTAGTAACGCGCCTCACAGGTGTCTTGAGGAATAAGTGATTTGGAGGGAACCCCTTCATCACAGCGTCGATATATGACCTGGAGCCTCCTTCTATCGTCAACCACTGGGGACGTGTGGCGAATGTAGACAGTAGATGATGATTGTAACTACGGCCCAGGTCAGTATGAGTCCGCATTGCGAACAGTCGGACAGGACTTACAGGAAGCGAACGAATGTCAGAGCAGGGAACTCGAGCGCACACTTATCTGGACTCGTACTCCATATTGACGCGGCCAAAGGAAGAAGATAATCATCTCTAAAAGCTTGGGAATAACCCTCTTGGTCTAGATACTCGCCAATGGTGAGGTCGTAACCAATAACGTTCGTCGGCTTGCTCTTTACTTCAATGTTTGATATGTCGTCTTCATCCTTGCTTAACAGATCCACGGAAAATTGGTTGAAGCGAATAATGTCAAAAAGCATCCGCCACATGCGCGGCGAGAGAAGATTTCTTCTTTGGCAGAATAATGAAGTCAGGCTGGAGCCGGCCCATTCGAGGGCGCCGCAATCGCGAGATACACTGAAGGATAGATCCGTAGGGGCGGTCTTGACATTGAGCTTGTCCAAAAATCGGATAAAGTTGGCTAAATGAAGGCGTGTGAGTTTGTATGACGCATAGGCGTTGCCGTTGAACGAACAAACTTACGGAACGTTTCTGCGTTTAGGACATGAAAACCGGTGTCAACTTTTGTCGAAAACTTTCCCTTTGTGAAATCGACAGTGTTTGTATGGCCGCCAAGCCTATCGGAGGCTTCGTACACGTAGACATCGTGATATGTTTTGTTCAAGGCCCACAACGCACCGATTCCAGCAGAGCCGCTGCCGACGATAGCGACCTTCTTCCTGAGGAAGCGATATGGATCAGCTGAGGCATTCATTGTTTGAATATCTGGCATGCCGAAAAAGAAAGAAAAAAAACGCAGATTTGGTTTGAGTTGAAGTGAAGCAACGATTCAATTCAGCAGGGTGCAGAGAGCAAGCATTTCTATCTTCAAGCAAGGTGCAATTCAAAAAAGCATGTGACAATGCAAACCCAAACTCCATTCATAGGGGCGATCAATGCATGATTGGGTAGACGGGATGAAAGATAAATGGCGGTATCGAAAGCCACCAGACGGTTTCGACTCTGATTTGATGACCAGTCCTTGAGAAAGACTTTTTGAGGGGGGGTTGGACAAGTCAAGCACAGGTCACCATGACGGGGACTTACATGTGCAGTGGCTCCAGCATGGTTTCGTACGTACGTATGGGTATGGATGTGTTGTTAAGCGAATAGCGGATACGGTATTGTATCCGAGACGTAGGAGATAAGTCAAGTTACCGCTGGTACCATTAGTGAGAGATAAGGTTGATGCGTTGTCTTGCCCTGTTTCTGGCCTCGAGATAAGTTGGAGAGAAAGAAGGAGAGACAAAGATCTACGGATATGAGAGAGAGTTCGCTTGCGGACGGACAAGAGATGAGCCTCTTTTTGCTGGGGGGTCCTAACACGGAATGACACTGATAATGTCCCAACCATTTGAGCTCGTGCCCCACTGAAAACTGCCCGCTTGAACCTGACCTGAACCTGGACTGAACCGAACCCAAGCTTGGAGCTGCCAGGTCCCTGTTGTGAGCTTGAGCTACCACTATCACCTAAGCTAGCTGACCTGACCTGGCCCAGCCGGCCTGCTTGCATGGCATGGCAAGGCATGGCATAAGCATAAGCTAGGTATTCGAGGCATGAACCGAGTGGCTTATGCAGTTGCATTGCATCTTGATCTGACCGAAGCTGGGCTGAGCTGAATTGACCAATATCGATCTGATGTGGCTTGGCTGACATGCCGTTTCAAGGTTGTTGCCTTTGCAGCATTTCTCTCAGACACCGAAAATCTCAAGTCGATCGATGGGAAAAGCTTTGCGTCTATTCGAGACAGGGAAATTTTACAGTTGTTCGTGGAAAGAAGAAAGAAACACATTGTCTTCACATGCAAAAACAGACACACATCAGATCGCCTTTATTCATTATGCAATCTTCAGTTATGCCCAGCAGAGCCCTCCGTATCAGAATCAAAGACTCTGATCTCGTAGGTATGTCGAACACTCAACGGGACTGGTAAACGGTAATTCGAGTCACCAATTCTTAAAAGCGCCGTGCGAGATTAACCCGCCTTCGTCTGCCCAGCTTGTTTCAACCCGACGCCATTGACCGAGGTCGTGACGCTGAGCCGCTTTTTCTTCGCAATCCGGGGTATTCAACTTTCTATGAAGAGAAAAGAAAAGAAAAAGTCCAAAATTTTGTCGCAAACGCTCCATCATATACTGCCCGCAATTTGAAAATGCACGGACCTTCATGTCACGTGCCCAATCCTACAGCGTGTTGATTGGCCACCTGCCGTCATACGCAAACGACCAGGCACTGAGTACTCGGGCCTGCCGAACCTGGAAGGCTGACGAGAACGTCAAATCATCAATCACTTTAGTAGTCCAAATCCTGCAACGCCCGAGTATTGCGCGTTCGCCACTAAATCAACCGTATTCTTCAACCAAATCAATCCATCTATTTCGACGTGCGACCTTTACCATCATCCTGCCTTGACATCTTGACCCTCGGCCGTTTACCTCCAGCCTCCTTTCACCATGTCGAACCCTCTCGATACCGACGCGGGCTCTGAGCTCTTCAGCTCTTATGAAGCCGAGTGGAAGCTCATCCAAGCCGATCTGAACCAGAAACTGGATGAGATTCCCGAACTGGCTGGCGAGCCTCGAAAGGCTGCCATTAGCCAAGCCGAGCGGGCGCTCGAAGAGCTCGATGAACAGGTAAGTCGATATGAGAGGCAAATACAGCCGGCAACCAAGTTACTGATGTTCACGATCAGCTCAGCGCAATGCGCCTAGAGAAGCAGAATATCCCGACCAGCTATCGCACCAAGGTCAACCAGCGCTTTCGAAACTACGAATCAGACACCGATGCCGCCCGTCGCAAGTTAACCACTCTCTCATCCGACCGCTCAGCACTTTTCGGATCGCGATACACAGACGACCCCGCTGGTTCATCCGACATCAACATGGAGCAGCGACAACAGTTGCTCTCCGGTACGGACCGCCTTGATCGAAGCACACAGCGATTGAAGAACAGCCAGGCTCTTGCCTATGAGACCGAAGCTATCGGTGCGGATACTTTGGCAAACCTCAGTCAACAGCGAAACGTCATCGAGCATAGTCGTAGTACAATGCTCGAGAGCGAGGGCTATGTGGACAGGAGCGTCAAGACACTCAGGGGCATGGCACGTAGGTAAAGTGGCCCACACATACGACGTCATGGCAATTACTGGAAACTGACTTGAACGACAGGATGGCTACGAATCGGATAATCACCATTTCCATCATCACTGTTTTGGTTATTCTTATTATTGCCGTCATCTTCAGCAAGTTCCGTTGAGGGACGAATTTGGTTATCGGAGTTTTAGGCAGTCACTTTCTGGCTTGGCTTGGCTTACATGTGGTTTGACTGATAATGGGCCTTACGCGTACTTTCGTTTGACGAAGGAGTTAAACGGGTTTAATGAACTGTAGATGTAGACCGGTTTCGTCTTGCAGTATACACAGATTTTGATATTATGAGAGAAACGCCTGATGTTTTGTGTTTGTGATATCAGATGCCTCTTAACGTTACTTTATGTGAACGGATCAGAGGAAGGCATTGTTCTGCGAGGGAGCTATTTCAAACTCCATTGTATCAAGGCAATAAATCGAATACTTGTAGGGAAACCAAATCTTCCTCAATTCAACCCCATTCTTAAATATATAAAAAAACACATTGAACAATAGACATTGTAGCCTTCGTCAATCGCATCTAGCTACTAACCTTAGGTACCTACTTTAGGAGCTACCTGAGCTGGAGCTACATAGTACGTAACCACATTATCGCCGAGAAGCGCCCGAGGTTCAGCCGCACACTACTAGCAGGGCTTCTCGAGAAACATCCAGCCTCTTTTCATTCCTCATCTCTCACAAAACTCTACCTCCACACAACCAACCACCTTCCCCCTCCTTCACCTTTCCCTCACCTCACTTCTCTCCCTCGCTCACGATCAAGCTCTTCCTTCTGCTCTTCCCACTTCCCTTCTCGCATACGTCGCATTTACTGCATCTTGCCGCTACTGTATTTTTATTTCAAGCGTTTTTCTCCCACAAGCTCTCCACGTGCTGAACGTGGCTTTTCACATCGGCGATGTCTGAATTTCTCGGGTATGCTGGACGTGGTCATTGAAGCCTGTCTACGCCCGCTTACGCAGCCACAGGTCTCGCATTTCCCTCATCTCCAAAAGCGACATTCGGTATGTTGTCCAGCTCTAACGCGTCAATTGACGTCGCTGATCCAATCGTAGCTACGTTGGTACCCTACACGAGATCAACTCGGACGAGTCGACAGTATCACTTGAAAATGTGAGGTCATTCGGTACCGAGGGTCGCAAGGGTCGACCTGAAGAGGAGATTGCTCCCTCCGACCAAGTCTACGAGTACATCGTGTTCCGCGGCAGTGACGTAAAAGACTTGCGGATTGAGGATCATCCCAACATCAAGGAGAACAAGCCTCCAGCCGTGCCCGATGATCCGGCCATCGTTGGCGTAAGTCAATCCCTCATGCAACGTTCTTCCTCCCTTATTCCCATATGATGAAATATTTCGGATGTAAAACATTGTCATTGTCGGAAAGCGCAAAAAATAATGTCGATATTTCCGTTGCCTTCCTTCTGATTGGGAAATCACGCTGCTGCTCAATTGCTATTGTCGTTGAAGACACATAAGCTAACAATATTTGCAAGGCTGCTCGAGCTCGCCCTGGTGCCCAAGGACCTAACCCCAATGCTCCACCAGGACCTGGTGCATTTGGTCAAGGTCCCTACCCACCTAACAACTTCTATGGAGGCCCACCACCACCGGGTAACTGGGGTCGTGGCGGTGCTCCTGGCCCTGGACCAGGCCCAAACTTTGGAAATATGCCCTATCCTCCTCCTCCTGGCTGGTTCCCTCCCGGCCAAGGCTTCCCAGGCGGTCCTGGGGGTCCTGGTGGTCCCAACCCTCCTGGCGGTCCCGGACCTTGGGGTAACTACCCTTTCCCTCCTGGTCCTGGCGGCCCCGGTGGTCCTGGTCCTAACGCGCCCGTTGAGGCTCCTGCCAACCAGAGAGCAACTCCCAGCTCCGGTCTCACCCAGGATGGGAAGCCAGCTCCCATTGGCCCCGGCGCCGATCGAACCAAGGCTGCCACTCCCAGCGGACAGGCGGCGCCTCCTACAGAGCCCAAATCTCTAGCCCAAGGTGTGCGTCAACCCTCGCACGCCCCGACACCACCCGTTGATTCGAAGCCATCGGCTGAGGAGGTCAAGCAGACCGCTGCTAGCCTGGCTGCCAATGGACAAGCGAAGGCTGAGGAAGCCAACAAGGCTACCCCTACCGGACCCAGAAACCATAGGGTGAACCCTGTGATCCCTCTTACCGGATCCTCTGCCAAGCCATTCTCTCTGCCCGGTGTTGGAGGAGATGCTGCTGGCAAGGCGCCTGTGACAGTTGCGCCGGCCAATGTCCAGGATGCCACCAGCGCTGCTCGAGCTGCTGTCGCTGTCGCCATGGCCCAGTTGGGTAACGGTAGTGGTAATGCTATGGACAACCTGACCAACAAAGTCAACGAAATGCGAGTCAACGCTGTTCGGGGTGGGCCCGCTGGTCGGGGCCGAGGTCGTGGAGGACGACCCGCTGGCGCCACAAAGGTTGTTGTACCTGATTCCGATTTCGACTTCGCTCAGTCCAACGCCAAGTTTAACAAACAAGATGCCGTGAAGGAGGCTATTGCTGGGTCTCCTCTGGAGGTGCCGGAAAACCCCGCTGTCACTGAGCACCCAGAAGCCGCGACTACCGGCGACGATGTGCCCGTGGCCTACAACAAGACCAGGTCGTTCTTTGACAACATCTCTAGTGAATCCAGGGAGCGAGCCGAAAATGGGGGTCAGAAGCCCGGTGGTCGCGAATGGAGAGGCGAGGAGCAGCGCAAGAACATGGAGACGTTCGGACAAGGAAGCGTCGATGGTGGCTACCGCAACTATCGCGGCCGCGGTCGTGGTCGGGGCCGTGGTGGTCGGGGCTATGGTCGCGGTGGACGAGGTGGTGGAAACCGCCCTCAGTACCAGAACGCACCCCCTCAACAATAATTGAACAAACCCGGCTTTGTCGGTATACATAATACGGAACCAGGCACATAACAGCTGTGTCCTTTGTCATCGCGAGACTAAACGTCACTGTCTTAACGCGGACAATCATCACGAACCAAGCTGAGACCTCGGTGTTACAGGTCCTTTCAGTTGTTTGTATCATATATCAGATTTCCGATTTTTGAAACGATTGCATTTCTGCAGCCCTCTATGGGCGGAACATGGTTTCTTAGGCCGTTCTTGGGCTTGACGGATACCATGAACGGAGGATTGGCCCCCACGAGAGCAAGGCCCGGAGTTAGGATTGAATTGGAGGCGTGCTTCGCATAGCAGGCTACAAAAGGAGTTGCTTTTGTCCTTTTTGAATTGCAGACTTTAAGATACGAAGGATGGCCTGGTATGGCCTGGCGCTGACGGTTATGAAGACGAAGGCCCTAGTTGATTAGGCACACGACAGCTTATGACGCAAAGAAACTAGGAAATGGAGCTTGATGGATCAAGGTCACAGCCTTCTCAAGGTTGCGATCTCTTATCAATACAAGAATTCGGGCCCAAAATCAGTTCTCTTGCACTGTGAATGTATTATTTGCTTGATGTCCCTCGAGTAAATCCTGTCGGGGGTTTGTACGTTAATACCCTAGATGCATATCAAAAACCCGTTCGTCGCCCATACGTCACCTGGATCTATTCCTTGAGATAATGAGTGAGGCTCGACTACCTCAGGATCTCAAATCTGAGTCCACATTGTGGTAATCATGACACAGAGCAAATATGTGGCTGCAAAGGGTAGCCAAAGAAGCGGCCGGAATGTGGTGGAGAGCCAGCTGCTTGCAAGTACGGTTCTACTTTTTCCCACAGCCCACCTTGCTTGTTCAAAGTCAGTCAAAAAGCTGCCCCACTAGCGTCATCATTTCTCGCGGCATGACGCATAAAATTAAAGGTGTGAGTACATTCCCGAAGAAGACTCAAATTTATCTGTCATTGGAGGCTTCACAAGGTATTGGTGAAGATTTAGGCTTAGCCCTTGCTCAGTTTACTCTATCCTTCGCCCTTCATTGTTCCTTTGTACTACAAATTGATACCCAATTCATTTATCGTCCCAGCATTTTGCCCCTCACTCACCCTATACGAACACTCAAAGTCAGAATAGCCGCGATCTCCCATCATGTCGAGTCGACAGCTTCGCAAGCTGCAGAAGCAGCGGGAGCTGGAAGAAGTACAAAACATCAACGAGAAGGACTCGGAAGAGAGCGGGGATGATCCGGTGCCGGTTGCGCCTAAGCCCCGCGTAAGTCTCTTTGCAGCTCTAGGTGGTGATGATGACGAAGACGAGGCACAGGACGAAGATGAAGAAGAGCAACAGCCAGAAGAGGAAGTGAGCGAGATTAAGCAACCTGTCGCGACAGGGAAGAGCAAGAAGAACAAAAAGAAGAAGAAGAAGGCGACAAAGACAAAGACTCCCCCACCACCCGAGGAGGATGAAGACGAGATCGACAAAGCGATCAAGGAACTCAACATCACAAACTTGAGATCCGGAGACCAATCTGCCGCAGGTGACTCGACAGTTCTGACCCGCCGAATCAACGAACTTCTTTCGATCAACCCATACCACCTCAAAGTCGCAAACGAGATGAAGAACCTCTTTGGTAGCGACATTATCCAGTCCGCCGAAGCAGAGGAAGAACAGGAACGCAATCGTCGATTCAGAGGAAACGTACCCCGAGAAGTCGATATTGAGACGTTCCTACGAGGCCCACCCGGCCAGCCCAAACTACCAGAAATATCGCTTCGCAGAAATGTCTTTATCCAGGGTCGTGAGCACTGGCCGAAGCAGAGTGCCGGTGGACTTACGATGAAGGAGATCAAGAAAGCGGATGATGGTTCTTGGACAGAATATGCGTACCTTCACGATAAGAACTACGATGCCACGCAAGCATTCTTCTTTACTTGTGTACAGATCGGAGACCCAATGCGCATGGTACATCTCCTCAAAGAGTTCCCGTATCATGTTTCTACACTCCTGCAGGTCAGTAGTGTGGCTAAGCAAGACCAGAATATGGCTCTTGCAGCTGAGCTTTGCGAACGAGCCCTTTTCACGTTTGGTCGCGTGACCACCAATGCCTTCCGTCAGAACATCGAGCAAGGCAAGGCACGTCTCGACTTCTGCCGTCCCGAGAACCGACAGTTCTGGCTTGCAGGATACCACTACCTCAAGAGTCTCATCAGGAAGGGTACCTATCGTACGGCGTTGGAGTGGGCCAAGCTTCTCTACTCTTTGGATCACAAGGATCCCTATGGCATGCGACACTTTATCCACTTCTTGGCTGTTCGTGCCCGGGAGAGTCGCTGGTTGATTGATTTCGTGGACGAGCTAGAAAAGACAAGCGACAATCGGGATACAATCTACTTGCGACAGTCATTGGTGTTGGCCCACCTGCAACTAGGAGACACTGCTCGCGCAACGGAAGAACTGGAGAAGGGTATGAGACGAGTCCCCTGGCTGTACTGCGGACTGTTCCAGGAACTAAACCTCGATACGCCACCATCGATCTGGGGTATCAGTGCCGACTCGAACGCGCGGTCCTTCTGGGTCAAGCTCTATATCCATCAAGCTAAGGATCTCTGGAACAACGCGCAGGCTACCTCCTTACTCGACAAGGTAGCCAAGAGCCTTGAAAAAGTTGATACAAGCGTTTTGCCCAGCGACGATTCTCCGCCTGATCATGGAGTCACTAGACTTACGTTCCTCGAAGGCCAGACGTCGCTTATCGCATTAGCACCAAGGGAATATCTAGACGTACAGCCAAATTACGAATTCGACCCGCTGCCACCACCAGAGGAGGAGAATATCTTCTCCGGACACGGCACACGACTGCCTTGGGAAGACAGGCAACGAGGCCATCAGAGGCCTACAAACGAGATCGAGGAACGCCTGCGCAACATTTTCGCGCGCCGCGCTGCTGCTGCTGCTGCCCCTGCAGACGGTGCGATAGAAGGTGAGGCCGACAGCGACGATGAAGCTGCCCTCCTAGCGCAACTGGACGACGAGGAATTAGAACGCGACCTAGCGGCTGCGCGGAATGGTAGCGACGGCGGCGTCCTTGGGGTTTTGATGCAGTTGCTTGGCGTTCAAACCGGGCCGACTGGTCAGAGCCCGGAGGAAGCTCATGCTGATCAGGACAGAGAAACTGGGGCTGGGGCCGGGGCCGACACCGACGGAGTCCCAGGGGCTTGGCCTGAAGACCACTGAGACTAACCATCAATATGAATACTGGATTTTGACGAAGACAATGTTGTGTTTGATATATCTTGCCATAGTAGAGCTTGCATTGTGCATTCCTCGAGTTGATGCGAGTCAAAGCATCAAGTACAGAATACGTAACTATTCAAAAAGATTGCCTGATGGGAAGGGCGATTGGCACAAGTTCAAGCCTGAAGCCTTTCCAGGACCCAGAATTAATGATGACTATTGCTCATGTCATGGTGTTGTGCCCCTCTATGTGCTCCATCCGATTGTTAGATTGTCTTGGCCTAAGCAATCGCTTACTCCCGCTAGGAGATCAGGGCTTTCCAGACGAACCAGAGAAGCCGGGATAACTAGACAGAAGTACCGTAGTTATAGGTCAGAAACCGTAAATTACCCCATACCCAAGGCGAGAATCTTTGAGGCAAAAGAACCTGTTAGTGCGGTACCGGAGATGAAGGGTTTCTAGAATGGGCGGTAGAAGGTAATGAACTAGTTACGCAGTAGCCAATCGCAAAGCAAGAGCGTTGCATGACGAGATATGCCAGAGACAAACCAGACTGCATACCAGGGGTGTAATAAGAAGTTCAGTACAGAGTACATTCTTTTCTTGGGAGTAGCTGAAAAATTTCCTCACGAACGGGGAGATATATCATCGTATTCTGATCAAGAGACACGCCATGTACACAGTACAGAAGGAAATAATAACCCGCCATGAAGCTTGTGCAATATACGTAGATATATGGCCGATGTATTTTTGTGATAATTAAAACAAAACATATATCAGAGTCTTGAGTACCTCGAGCTGCACAGTACCCTTTCCAGCCCTGTCTAGGTCTAGGTTGCTTTCGACAAATAGAGACAGCAGTTCGCAAAGGCGGCCCGGTCATCTGCTGAACAAACATTCCAGCCATACCGCATTGAGCAAGCACAAATTGTGAAGAGGCCATCGCGTCACGGTTGTCCCGTAAGGGGAAGCTTTAGAGAGCGAAATATCGCAACACGCTGCATTGCCGTTTGTACTGCAGTGGTAACGACAAAAGCCGTCCGGCATAATGCTACTGTATCGGTACTGTATGCAAATCCGTTCAGAGTGGCCAACCAGAGGTGCGTATAGGAGAGATAATGAGCAAGTTACGGAAAATACCAGGACCATGTCCCAGGGATATGCTGGTTAGATCTGGTAGTGGTCCAACCAACAAACCATTCATGTTGTTAAATGAGCGACTTCCGCCAGGGCTTTATCTCGGAGCCGAGAAGACCGACAATCCAAACCTAAAAGCACGGAGCACACAGTCGGCCGACTGCAATTGCTTGAGACAGATACCCAGCCGGGCGCATGCAGCGCGTGGAACGAGCATGGTACGGAGCATATGGTACCATAGGGTCAAGTGTGCTCTTTGGCACGCGCGTAGGACTATGAATTAGTGAGGTATTCGGTCTGGGGACGCCTACCAGGGTGAAACGTGGTGGAGAAGGGTTCTAGCCTCATCAAGTTCAGTCGGGCCACTTTGTTCGGGCGTATTTATGCCATTGAGAAACCAAAGTGAAGAACGGTATTCGACGGAAAAGAAATACAATACCTAGATCGTCGTCATTCTATAGGAACTACCCCGTCCGAGAAGCTTTGTTCCAGCCTCTTCCAAGAGCAAGAATCGGGAGTGAACAAGAGTGGGAACATGATCTGTTGAAAATTAGACCCTTGCCATATTGTTTGCGATATGAGGGCTTGCGGCAGATTGGCAAGCTTGTGCTAAACATATCTCAGGCTCAGCACTCGTCGCGTATAAGTTAAGTTTGTGTCATGCTGATACCCAATGCCGGGGATTGGATGGAAATGCTTGCGAGGAGCACGGCTTTGTGCGTGCGGAGGAGACTGGGGATTAGATGGAGACGACGGGTCGGCCGAAAGGATTATCTCTCAACCCGTCATGAACCCGATAGATGACAGCAGGCCAAGACATGTTGCAAACTTGGTGCTGCAGACCAGATGTCGCGATCGACATGTTTCCCTTGCAATCGTGCAGATCTCCATTGAAATTTCTCACGACTATGACTCTGCTGCGTGGTTTTCTCGGCCTTTCTTGGATTAAAATCCTTGGTAGGACGGATGTGCAGTGTGGCACGAGCCATGTGGCCAAGCAGTCGATATTGAGGCCTCTGGACGATGACATTTTTTTGGCGCCACAAGCGATAGACAGTAGAATACCAAATTAGTATAAGCATACAAAATAGACCGTTCGAGGCTGTCGATCAATGATGGGTAGAAGGGTAGATCGTGAGCGTGAGTCAGCATTTATGGGTTGTTGATATCGATGGATTCAGTTTGCAATCGGGCTTGTCTTGAACATATCGCATTCTTATCCCCATCAACATGTAATCTACTAACCTGTAGAGAGGGTAGAAGTAAGGGGATGATCGAGACCGCCTGCGTTAGAGGTCTGGGCCCAGATGCCGGCTCCGATATGGGAAGGAAGGACACCACCACGGACATGTAACCCAACATTGGGTCCGAAGCCAACCAGTCCCCAGAGTCATAGAAAATTCAACTCTTCTAACGACGGGGACGAAATAACTTGATCACTTTATATGAGTTCAGACGGGCATCTAGGCTATCTATTTCTGCCACCCCCGGCCAGCCCACCCAACCCAGCCAAGCAAAGGAAGCAGGTACTGCAGGTGATAACCGCTTTTTCGTACCTGCCTTCTGTGGTAGAGTGCACATATTGAAAGAATTTCCGACCGTTAGACGACGAAGATTTGTTTCTCCACTACTCCAGTGGACACTGTACTGCACAAGTTACATTGTCAAATTGCACATTTCGTCATGTTTGATATGAAAATATTTTTGGCGCGAATCTCATCATCTCATCCTTATTGTACATAGAGGGTAAGTGCAATGCAGTCAATGTACCTCGCATACCCCAAACCTGCGCAACTACAGAGTACATACAGTGGGCTATACTCAAAAATGTTGCCCACCATCAACCATAAAGTGATCGACAATAAATATGTTGGACCCCATTCTGACGTTCTAGCCAGGTTCTGGTTTACACAACAGTGCAGTACGTACTCCGTACAGCATCTACATACAGGCGAGGTCTCCACTGAACAGTCTCCATCGGGCGATCAGACCGACCCCCCGCCAAGCTAAATGCTTCCACCTCGAGACGGCGATTCCAGCGCCTCCTGGCAATTCGAGTACGGTACTATTGCCTGGGGCTGCATACCTACCGGTTCTGTTGCGGGCGGCTTAAAGAAACGACTCATTTGTTGACATCCATAACAGAGAGTATAGGAGATTAGCGATCAGTTCACCACGCACTAGAGACCACCGTCAAGCAGGCAATAAAAACATCCCTGAGCATCGCATAATACCTAACAACCAATCAGGGGTTTGGATCTCCAAAGGAACAATGTCTCCCATCCTGAGTGTGCTATTGAGACACACTCACTCACTGCAAAGGGTCCAGGACCAGCCCAATTCAACCCAGCCCAACGCAGCGGGTCCACTAGTCTGTGCCTAGGTACTGTACCTCGCTCGCATCTGCAGGCTCGCAGCTGCTGGATCGTCCGACTCGCGCGTGCGCGTGTCTGGGGTGGCTGAATCAGACAAGACAGCTAGAGAAAAAAGCAGAACAGAGCATGGCAGTCAAAGCAGACAGCGAAAACGGACCGCGCCTATTCTGTAATCTAGCTCCATGGGCACCGAATCTGTCCGGGTCAAACAAGGTAAAGCTCAACGACCCTGGGCTAGCAAGTTCAAGCCGCCCCATCCCATCCCATCCCCAAGCAAAGGTCTAGCTACTCGCTACTGTACGTCTACCGGTGTGGCCCTGGCTGTTCCCCGTGTCCCGTGCCTTTGTGCCCCGTTCCCTGTCCGAATCCGCGTGCATGGTATGGTGGTGCCTTTCTAACTTATCCGTGTCAGGTTTGCCTTGAACAATTATTCTCTAGCTTCGCCTCCTCCTCGACTTCGTCTGAGTCCTTCAACTATCATTGTCCGCCATGTCCGTTGCGAGTTTGGTGCGCTTGCGACCTACCATTGTCTGCCTATCTAAGCCGAGGCTGTCATCGGCTTCCTGAGCCTGAACACCACCACATCCCACTTGTAACCAAATCCAAACGTCTCGGAGCTGGTCCGCGCATTTCCTCGAACCTCGCTCGTTGGCCGTTTTTTATACTCTCGTGTATTCGCATCGTTCCGATTTGTATACGGCACCGACCCACCACTCACTCACTTCACTCGAGAACTTGTACCATCAAGCTTTTTTTGAACCGCTATATAGTCTTCCAATACTCTGTCGCCTGACTGCAGGCATGCCCGAGATGACCACGGCGCACTCAACTACTCACGATGCGGGCAGTGCTCCTGTAGCGGCTCCTCCTCAATCTATCTTGACCTCTACATCCTATGACACGCCTCTGTCGCAACAGCAAACACCGCCTCACCATCTGCAACAAACACCTTCACAGAGCCTTGCGCTCACTCACCAGCAGCAGCAACAACGGAGCGTTAAGAGACCTAGGCCAGTGAAGTCATGTACTGAGTGTCGAAAGCGCAAACTCCGATGCGATCGCCTTTGCCCATGCTCTCAATGCCAGAAGTCCAATCGAACTTGCAAGTACGCTGTCGATCATGACTCCGCAAACCTGTCGGAAGGATCCGATAGCGAAATGCCAGAACCTGCTCGGCCAGCCAAACGGAATTGCAACCCCAACATATTCAATTCGGCCACTCCTCTGCCTAGCAACGACTCCGCGTATGGGCCTGTTCGAAACGGAGACGCCACAAGTGCGCCATCGTTAGAAGAGTTGTCTATTCGCATGGAAAGGCTTGAACGGCAGCTCATGGCGAGAAGTCCCGCAGCATCTGAAGGCAGTGGCGGAAGACTTATTGTTGCGTCTTCTGACACTATACGAGGGCTGACCGTCAAGCAAGGAGCTTTGCGAACCCGATATCATGGCCAAAACAGTCCTCGTGTCTTGCTCAACTTGGTAAGGCTTTCTTGTTACTGTTTGAACTGTGCGTTTGCTAATATCACTAGTTTGACGAGGCAAAGGAATTCATGGCAAACAATTCCAACAACGCTGCAGTTCGTGAGGTCTTGCTAAACTTCAAGAGGTTTCACAAAGCGCTTATCGACGAATATCGCAAATCCTTGTCGCCAATCACTGTCTTCGTCGATTCTATGATGCCCGTACAAAAGCGAATGACGGACATCCTACCAAAGAAAGTAGTATGCGACAGGCTAATCGCTTCATATGTCGACACTTCCGAAACAATCTACCGAATCGTCCATCTGCCTATGTTCACTGAGCAGTACAACCTGTTCTGGGAAGGCAAGATACAATCTGAATATTTCCTCCCGCAACTGCTATCCCTTTTATCGATTGCGTCTCGATTTGAAACAAAATCGAAAGGGCTTGGCAACGAACGGTCCGAGGGCGTGCACATTCCAACAGCATGCGCTCTGGTGCGAACATGGTTGGATAGCCTGAGAGGAAAGCAGCTGGTCGATTTTGCTGTACTTCAGGTTGAGGTTCTTTTAGTGCATGCACAGCGAATGATTACGCCTAGGATACAGGACTCATGGACGTCGCTCGGATCTATTGTGCGCATGGCTATGACGATGGGTCTGCACCGCGATCCTTCGGAGTTCGAGCCTCGCGTTCCCGTGTACCTGGGTGAGATGCGCCGTCGACTGTGGTTTACAATCCTGGATATGGATCTTCATATCTCTCTCGCCAGCAGTTTACCTTGTTTGGTTCGAGAAGGAGACTTCACCTGCCGACCACCCCGCAACCTCGACGACAATGAGCTCTATCCTGATATGAAGGAACTACCACCATCGAAACCCATCGACGTAGTTACCGACAATCAGATGCAGGTTTATGCAGCCATGACACTGGGGGTGCGAATGAAGGTGGCACATATGTTGAATCGAATCGACACAATCCGGGATTATCAAGAAATTATGGACGTTGGAGCAAAACTCGAGCGCTTCCTTGACGACATCAATTACATCTTCCCTAGGCAAGGCATATTGAGCGATTCTCAGAAGAGCAAGCAGTGGAGGTCTCGGGTTATTCTTGACATGCACGTGCGGCGACCGTTGCTAGCACTTTATCGGCCATTCGCGATAGGAGCATCTGATGCGCCGGGACAAATCTCGCGGGCTTATCTGAGGTCATCGATGGTGATCATGAAATATCTAGATGAATTGGATCCTATGCTTGCGCACTTCCAAGACATTGCCGAGATGTACCATCAGGTGCTGAAGAAGGATATCATCCAGGCTGCGCTCAGCGTTTGTTTCTACATTCGGTCAGCTGTACGGCCAGCCTCTGATAGCTCCGGGCTCGGCTCGCAAGCTCTGCGCATGTCTCCCGATTCCTCGGATGACTTCCCGGTTTACAACCCAGAGAATCTTGTACTCTGGTCCCCTTCTCGACTTATCAGTACCGTCGAGAAGACACTGGACCTTTTGGTTCGCAACATCAGTGGCCGAGACACCAAAGATGTGGTGTGTCTAGCAGTCGTCCTGGAGTGTGTTTCCAAGCCAGAGGTCAAAACCGAAGAGGTTGTACAAAGTCTTCGTATGATACTAGACCGGTGCTCAAGGGCTACCAACATGAGTCTTGACAGCGTTCCTATGGGTCCCGCTAGCGTTGTCGACGGGTACCAAGGGGATGCATACAGACATCATGTGCCGTTCATGTATCAACGGAACTCGATCGGGGTACCGGCAGCTCTCAACGATTTTGACAATTGGATGTTGTGGGAAGGATGGGAGTGACATTTTTGAACGCATGTGTGTATTGTCGGGGATGTGCCGGAAGAGGAGCTGTTTCTTGAGTGTGTTATCATTTGCTTCTTGATATCGCCCCTTTCTTCCCTTTGTTTTGAGATGGAGATGCATTGATTGGGGCATTTATGTAGTTTGGTTGGCCACATTTATGGCAAAGGGGTGTTACTGGGCAGTATTATGCTGGGTCTGGAAAGTTCAGCGGGCGTTTGTTATGTTTCCCCATTGCACGGGGCATTCTATTCATAGTGCCGTGATACTGCGGGCCATACGTGGACCTACGAGGCGCATTTAGGTTAGATGAGCGAAGCGTGAGCTTTTTGTATGTTGACGCTTGTACACAACGGCTGGAAAGAAGTATTTGGAGGTATAGAAGGGGATTGAGGGAAACTGTTCAATGCCATTGCTAGGCGAGACTTGGACAAGATGTCAATGAATTGGGGCAAATGGCCTGGATTATTAATATTAAATCAATGTCAAGTGATACCCAAGCAACCACATTGGAATTTGACTGATCATCGTGTGTCTATCTTCGATCCTTCTACCATGGCAGACTGGTTCCTATTGGACTGCTTTGACCGTCATTTGGGTCATCTTGACTTTCTTGACAGCAGCCATCCAAGCAATACCACGTCCGTCGCACGGAGAAGCACGTATCGTCCTGGGGATCCCCTCAATGTGAGGGCGCTGAGCTGCGACGAAAGGCAAACCACTCTCTCGCACAATCACGTTAACCCTCTTGTAATCTTCTTGTCCCATTTGTGTGGCATTACTGTGAGTAAACACAAGACGACGAGGCAAAGACATTTCTGAGCAAGAAGTCTTGCGTTCGGTTCGATCTCGGAGATCTACAGCTTTAATAGCACTCAGGAGCGCTCGAGCAACCAACTCCCAAATATTGACATGATCGAAGGCTACAACAATGGCTTCAGGAGGTGCGGGAGTCTGTAGTGCTGCTTCGAGATCGTCCTGAGATGTAGGCAAGCCAGTGACGAGGGTAACGTTGGCATGGCTTGGCGTGTACCAACCACGAGGCAGAAGGACAGTGACAGTATAGTGTCTGGACAGGGCTGATTGAAGGATTAAAGAGCCGTTTTGGTCTGATGTACTGAGAAGAAGGATATGCATGGTCGACTTGTTTTTGGTCGTGTAAGTAACAGCTCAGGAAGTTATTTATCAGAACTCTGGAGATCAACAGTCTGGGTCGGTTGATAGGTTTTCTTTACAGAGGATAAGATGGAAGAGACAGAAGATTCCTATCTAGAGTTTACTTGGTTTTATACATCGCAGTCATGGTCGAAAGTTGGGAGCGACATCTCAGCATTCGGCCGATTGCGCCACGGCGCCGAGTCACTCGGCCGGAACATGATTGATGAGATCAGAAATCATCCGCCCTACTAACAATATTTGCGAAACATTCTGTTGTTGCTTGCTACTCATAAACTCGTCTTACTATCTTCCAGTATTATAGGTTGAGAGTTTGTAGGTGTTAAGAGTTGTCGTCTTTCACGAGCCATAGAAAACCCAAACTACTCTTGATCAAAAGAGGAAATATCTGAACTTGGAAAAACGAACGAGCCTCGGCATCTCGGTTCTCAAGAGTCCAATTCCCCCGCACGATGGCACTGTTTCAAAGTCTGGGGTTAGCAGATGCAACAAGGAAATTGATCTCATTTGATGAAAACTTGTGCTTGGACCGAGTTGTTTACCTGTTTTGGATGGAAACCGGGGTAGTATTTAGTCTAGTTGTCGATCCTGGGGCGGAATAGTCGGGCGTTTGTTATAAAGGGAAATATACAGACAACAGAGAAGTGAAGTGGTGATATCATGAATCTGTACATACATATCCCGAATCTCGTCTGTTCTTCTTCTTCTTCAACTCTCCAAATACAGCTAACAAATATCCACTGTACCCAATAATAACGAGCAAGTGCTTGTATACTGTCTGCCAAAATGTCCAGCAACAAAAAGGCACCCGTCTACGTCTTGGGCGTAGGCATGACCAAGTTCATCAAACCCCGCGGCAAAGTCGACTACACAGAACTGGGCTTCGAAGCAGGCGTCAAGGCCCTCCTCGACGCGCAGATCAACTACGATGATGTAGACCAGGGCATCGCGTGCTACTGCTACGGCGACAGCACCTGCGGCCAGCGCGTCTTCTATCAGTTCGGCATGACCCAGATCCCCATCTACAACGTCAACAACAACTGTTCTACCGGAAGCACCGGTCTTAACATGGCTAGAACCTTGGTTGAGCATGGAGCTGCGGATTGTGTAATGGTTGTAGGCTTCGAGAAGATGATGCCTGGAAGTTTGCAGACTTTCTTCAAGGATAGAGAGAGTCCTACTGGAACGACTGTCAAGATGATGGCTGATACCAGAGGTATTACAAACTCTCCTGGAGCAGCCCAGATGTTTGGCAATGCCGGAAGAGAATATATGGAGAAGTGAGCATAAACGGATACATCAGACTTATAACATGGACACTGACCTTCTCATAGATATGGAGCCACGGCTGAGGACTTTGCAGAAATCGCACGCGTCAACCATGCTCACTCACCCAACAACCCCTACTCCCAATTCCAACAGGTCTACACCAAAGAACAAATTCTCGAGGCTCCCATGATCCACGAGCCCCTGACTAAACTCCAGTGCTGTCCAACCTCAGACGGAGGCGCAGCAGCTATCATTGTCTCAGAGGCCTTCCTCAGCGCCCGTCCTCATCTCCACGAACAAGCAGTTGAGATCGCAGGCCAGCACCTCGCCACAGACGCTCCCAGCCTCTTCTCCCGCAGCTCAATCGACCTGATGGGCTACGAGATGACGCAGCGCGCTATGCAGGAGGCGACTAAGCAGGCTGGTATCTCACCTCGTGATGTTCAAGTCGTCGAAGTACACGATTGCTTCAGTGCGAATGAGATGATCACCATCGACGCTCTAGGTCTCTGCGACAAGGGCAAAGCGCATGAGCTCGTCCGAAAGGGAGATATTACATATGGAGGAAAATACATCATCAACCCTTCAGGCGGTCTCATCTCCAAGGGTCATCCCTTGGGCGCCACGGGCATCGCGCAGTGCGCAGAGCTAGTCTGGCACCTTCGCGGTTGGGCCAACAACCGTGCAGCGCCTAACACTCGATACTGTCTTCAGCACAATCTCGGTCTTGGAGGTGCGGCTGTAGTCACGATCTATAAGAGAGCCGACGGGGGTACTGCGCCTGCGGTGAACTCGACCATGGTGGGACACAGAAATAAGCTAGGATACAATCCTGCGGTTGTAGCTAAGGGATTTACGCAGGATCAGGTTGATATGGTGAGAAGTAAGAAGGCAAGAAGTGAGTGGGCGTTGCAGGATGTTGAGAACAAGGTCGAGGCGAGGTTTTAATGACGTGGTATATGAGCCAAGCGAGTGTTTGTATGTGTTTATCTGGTTTTGTTGACCAATTCTATTATGAATCGACTCAATATGGGCTGGGAGAAGTCGTTCTTCTCGGGCCACTGATACTTTAAAGCCATGGCAAGCACGCCTGTCGTTGTACGTTTTGGTTACGCGGCTACGCATATTTGCATCTAGTATGTGCATCTAGATGTGCATCTATATCGTCATGATACATAGTACAACCTCATGTCCCAACTACAAAGGAAGAATTGTCTATTGGGTACCAGCATGGTCCATACCAAAAAGACCCTTAAAGAAACCCCTCAGTCATGATTACCCAGGATAAAACCGTCAAGCCCACTCACCGCAAGATCAACCAGCGGCCTCCGATCAGATCATCAATATCGATCCTCAATTCCCAATACAAGCCATTCGTAAGAGGCCACGAACCCTTTGGCGTTTATTCTGTGCATCTCAAATAATATAATCTCTTCCAATTACCCAAGCACGCAGCTGTCAAACGTCATACCAGCCGTGGGGGTTCCTCTCCTGCAAGGTGTACAACTGTATCATGACGACTAACGGAAGAGGGAGTCCGCCTAGTCCGCATATCGAGATCCAGCATCAAGGCACAGTTTGTTCGTTTAGACCGAGAAACAGCCGTGATCGAAGCCCAGACTCGATATTGTCAGATCATATCATACCATACCAGATCAGATCAGATCATGATATGATATGAACTGCTCGGCCAGATACCCGGGGATATGGGCGTAGATTGTACGATCCACACCCTGTGGCAAAGGATGAACTTCGACTGTGGCTTTCGAAACAGCAGAGCCTCATCTGTCGATAGTGAATCTGTAACATGGCTTGTCCCTGCATCTCAGCTCTGGATGGCTTCGGTTGACGCTCATAGGGCCGAGCCGATCTGTGGGTACTGCACAGCGCGATGGGGCTCTTTCTCGGGGCTAAAAACAGAAACATAAGGCTTCTAGTAGCAGCTCAGGTGACTTGATGCCGCTGCAATCTGATAGAGTGTCCGCTAGCTAGCAGGATGCATGCTCCTGCAAGCACATGCATTTTTCTAGAACACGATCGGTGCTTGCTTCGGTGAATGGACATTCACATCACTGAGAAAAAGCCTCAGAATTACTATTACAGTCAGTCACCTTACTTCAACAGGGACGGCCTTCCAGGAATACAGTCGAGATTAACCCGGTGAGGCCGATCAGATCATGCTATTGTTGCCAAGAAAGGCGGGTCTTAAGAATCAGCCCATTTCCATTGCTCATCTCGTCTGTGCTTATTAGGTTGGTGGTAGTGAACCAAAGATGCTGGACCCTTTGAGATTGAGATAAGATAAACAATAGGCTGTGTACTTTGTATTTGTTACTCAAAGCTCTCAGACTGAAGCCTGATGCATAATGGAGGACGGACGCCATGTAGGAATAAGAGGGGGAAACAAAGGCTTACCAGTATCGAACTCCAGGTATAGGGTAACACGTGTATGTCAAATATCATCCACGAAGTTGATAGACATCACCCACCCGGATAAATGATTAATATGAATAACCGCAAGTACACACAGCAGTTGTGAGTCACATTTATGTTCATCTTGGTTAGAGTTCAGTTGCCGTATGTAGCTTCTATTGAGTTGACGAGAGACGCTTACAAGCTAAATTTAGTTTCCCATCCATCTCACTCACTTACACGGCGCCTACCAATAGAATTGACCACAACACCATTGTGTCCTGAAACACATAAATGAGCAAGTTGTTTTCGTACTGAATCATTATTAAAGGAAACTGAGAAAGAAATGAAACTGCAATCTGAAGCAAAAGTCCAAGCACCGGAGTAATTACGCATCAACAGAGCAGCGTTTCAGAAAAGTTTCCCCGTGTATTGAGCATGTTTCAATTTGTCACCCTCTGAAATTGGCGCCGCCTCGCCTCCAATTGCGCAATTATCGCGGTACGGAAGCGTACAGAAATATTTAAGTTATTAATAATTCACAATGGCCGCTCATCACAGTCAGCAACCAAAACAGCAACTTTACTTATTAACCTTTGAGATATCCCTCCCCCCTTTTTTCTCTCTCTAATAACATACAAATTATCGCAATCACCATCCTCCATTTATTTCTGCTTCTTCTTCTCTTTTCCTTGTAACTCACAATTCCCACTTTCAAGCACGGACCCTGCATCTCCAATTGATAGATACCCCGCCATTTTCTTCAACCTCACATTTACAATACAATACAAAACAAACAACAATACAAACCCATAAACCACTCTTCATAATGGCCGATACACACACATACGAGTTCGACATCGCCATGAGCTGCGGCGGCTGCTCTGGTGCCATCGACCGCGTCCTCAAGAAGCTGGATGGTATGTTTTTTGTGCTCCTCACTGACCTTTGACCGCCGCTAACAACATCTTGTAGGTGTTGAGAGCTACGAGGTTTCCCTCGAGAACCAATCCGCCAAGGTCATCACCGCCCTTCCCTACGAGACCGTTCTCCAGAAGATCGCCAAGACCGGCAAGACAGTCAAGTCAGCCAAGGCGGACGGTGTTGAACAATCGGTCGAGGTCGCTGCCTAAGAACGAAACCGACTACGAGACGAGACGGTGCGAGCTGAATGGAAGCAATAGTGCGATCGATTCTTCTGGATAACTATTAGCCTTGCGAGTGTATGGGAATACCTTCGGTGTTTATGGTCCTGAACATGAAGGACAGGAGGGAAATCTGGTTTCGCGCGTTAAATCCACACAAACCAATAAGAAAAAAAATACTGGTTGCAAATGTTGATGACGACATGCCTCCTTGAACTCATGCTACCCTCCCAAGTCACATTTGCCCACAGTCGGGCTTTATCTTGCTACGAAGCACCTTAACGGCAGGTAACCTGTAGCTCGACGAGGTAAATCGTGACTCATTAACGAAGAGTGGCTCCTGAAGAGAGTATACGAGCGTTGTCTGAGGCAGAGCTTGTAGCGTATGCATGCTGTAGGCATATGAGGTGAAAATATACTCGCCGTGTTCGCATGAGGGTTTGGGTTAGAAGCACTATATTGTAGAGTCAGTGCAATAATATCGCAAAGTCGGTAGGTGTCGTGCAAAGAAAGATTGCAGAAGAAGAGAAACCCATTTACTCCGTAGCACAGCAATCATACCGTGAAGTTCTAGAAACTGAACTTTAGGCTCCCTCTCCTAGGTTGAGCTTTGAGAAGCCATCATGAGCAGAGTTGTCCACATTTGTCGTATCTTGGAAATACCACGCAAGCGACAGAGGATGCAGACACGTCCACGAGGCATCATACCATATAGCTCGCCTTCGATCTTACACCTTCCTGGTCTCCGAAACATCAACCCCCCATTCAGGCGAAGGCTGGAAGTTGAAATGGACATTTTGGTGCAAGGCGCGCCGTCACAGCCAACCATGAAACACACAACCCCGGAAGTGCCAACCTAGGAGGGAACAGGGTACAACAGCGACTGTACATAGTTGCCTCACATCTGAATGTCATGACTGCATGTGCTGTCATGACAAGGAGAGCCCATGTATGCTGGTGTTGGCGCTTCCTGGTATTGTTGAACCGGGTACAGGGCAACCAATTGAACCATCCAACATGTCCCTTGAGCAGCTTCCGTTCCTCCAGAGATTGAAGAGTGTCTCGTTGAAGCATCCCTGATGGCCCAACAATCATCAAAATCTGGGGCCCCATATCACAAACGGCGCCAGGATGAACGGATCGTCCTCGGGGCGTCTTCCAGCCTTGAGGGGTGTGGGCGTGCCGCTACGTTGAATGCGGGGAAGACAATTGCGGTTGCGGCTCATGCAAGTCAATACTGCGGAGCCGCAGTGGATTCGATGCTGTTTTAGCACTACACAGGCCTGATGATGGGGCTAGGAGGGACAAGCGCAACCTTGAAAACGCGGAGCCCCCAGGAACCCACGGACCTGCCCCAGAGAGTTATGATCTAGGGACTAGGCTTCGAGATGAATGATAACTTGTGGCGATGCTAAATCTGGTTCTGCTTGCTCTGATATAATGGCTGGTAACAGTTTCGAGATGATTGTTTCAAAAAGTGCCTTGTGACCGTTCTCACGACTTAGTGCCGCTCACATAACTATACTGTCTTTACGGATTCCATGTAAGCTGGAAAGAACAGATACTTTCTCGTACCAGGTATTTGTTTGTGTGTAACAGGTCAAAAGCCTCGGAAACAAATCTCCTCTTGACCGGTTCGCAGGGAAGAAGAATGACTAGGCACGAAACGTGTCTCTGCAACCCCTGCGAAGGTATCGTGGAAGGTGGATCTTCAGCAATCTCAAGGTACAGTAGATGAGATAGTGCCGCTGAGCACCTATCCAATCATGCTGTTGTTGATGTGCGTTCGAGAAAGAACCTTGACACAGACAGGGATACAAGAGCCGCTAGGAATAGCTGGCTGATACTCTAGTTTCCAGCTGTCCTTAGATGAGCGTCGCAAGCATGTGTAGAGTTTGCAGCCAAGGTACTTCTGTCCGCAATCATGACCGATGAGACTTAGTTATGAGGCCTGTATGAAGGCGGGTTGTGACGGTACTTGGTGCATCGTCCATGAAACCACCAGTAACGACAAATACAACGCCCGGCCACCCGAGGCTTGAGTAAACAGCGCTGGCATGATCGAGGTAAAGGAAAAGCTGACGAATTACGCTTTTGGTATGCATGCACTGGTGAGAGGTTGCACCAACCGCATGAGTCGCCAAAAAGGCAGCGATGGCTCAAGAGAAAGGCCAATATTCTCGAATCCGTATTGTTATTGTTGACATATATCATGATACGGTATGCAAACATTGGCGTGCCGCTCTGTAAGCCGCCATGCCGCTTGTCCACGCCAAAAAGGCCGAAGACGATCTGAAGTGATCAAAAGTAGCATTCCCAAACCATGTCTCATCATAACAAGTCTAGCCCGCCTTGCTTTGGGACCATACTGTGCAAATCCGCATAGCGGTTCTTGCATGTCATGCCAAAGATTCTATGGCATTGAAGTCGAAGTGGACTGTTCCAGAGCCAACCTGCCTGCATAGACATACAGTATAATACACCACACCGCAGCGATCTCGAGTCAAGGACTCTTCAGTGCGCAACACAACGCAACGCTCTGAGCTAGCTTGGAGCTTCCCCGCATTTCCAAAATGGGTCTCCGCCTAACCGACTGGGATCAACCTTGAACCCGAAGACAGTTCCCAATCAGGTGTAGAAGTGGTCGTAAATGGCGTTGAGCGTAATTCAAGATCAGTCCGGGGGAGATTCTCATGAACGAACCTCATGTACCATCACGGATCCGAACCTGCTTTCCAATAGTGTGGTGCTAGAGCATCTGGGGGGACCTGCATCACTTCCAAAAGAAGAGTGCGGGGAAAAGTGAGGATACCCTCAAAAGTCCACGCCATGCTTTTGGCCCCATGTATTCGCCAGCACGATGCTCCACTGTTGTGTTACAGGTGTTTAGTTTCTATGCCAATGCTCCGAGAATTGACATCAAATGTAGCATCAGCCACGATGACATTGGCTTCTCATACCGTATTTTGGGGCAGTTGGTGTTCTTTTCCGCAACGTGAGCAAATGACAATCACAGGCTCCTTTCGAGCGAAGCCTGCCTTAGTCCTAGCGTCGTTACTTGTTGTCGGTGAAAAGGGGGTTGTGTTGGAGAGCTGTGCCGACTCATCGAATGCGCTTGATGTGTCTTGCCTGAACCGCTTTGACGGTTCGGCAAGGCAAGAGAAGAAAGAGGGCTTGATGCTTGCTTTGAGTGGACGGAGTGAGTAGGTAGGTCCCTGCTCATGATCTTCAATGGCAGGGGAGTTCCTTCCATGGATCAAGTCACATCTGATGTCAGAGAAGGAACGAAGGGGGCAACTGCAATGTAGATAGGTAGGTGTTGTCCCTCCATGAAAATCATCGGATTCAATAATGCCGATACTCGGCTACGAATAACACGAATGACGAAGTTTGATCCTTCATAAAACCATCACTTATAAAAGACAACCAGTGTAATTATGGTCCATGTTAATCAATACCAATGCAATGAGACACTAATCCACCAAATTCTCAATCGATCTCTCGTTGATTAACTCGGGACATATCGAAAGGCACATGTGTGTCGGCAGATGCTTGGTTGCGTAGCATGGCAGAGAAACTGGATTGAGCGTTTCATTGAAACCGTAGTCTATGAGGGGTCGAGTGGAAAATTGAGGCACAAAGACGGTTAAGGCGATGATGTTGCAAGCCTTGGTATGAATGTACCTATCGATTGAGAGTACACACCATAACTTAGCTCAAGTACGGAGCCGCTGCCAAACGCCCACCCCGGTTGATCCGCAGCCTGTTGATCGATGGCGGTGCAGCTACCACATGGCTGAACGGATGCACTTTGCTTGGATAAGAAGCTAACCTTGACCTACCTACAGTACTGTGCTGTATAACCTAGTAGGATCCGGAGCTTAGGAAGTCTCGAAAACGCGTGGGAGGAAGCATTAGTGAATGAATAGATGCCAGTTATTACGCGCCATTTCGACAGAGACCCTGCGTAACCCATGCTGCTAGGGCACAATGGGTTGGGTAGTGGGGGTTCGAGGTTAAGGGGTCCTCTCTCATGAGGTTTTTGAATCTCATGTCATGCCACAAGTTGCGTAGGGGAGGGAGGATCTTTCAAGGAACCGAATTAGGACCGGATATTCTATTGAAGGATCCGCATTTACCGCAATAACGGTAGTTTCCTCTTTACTATCTTTTTGGCCACCCGAATTTCATCTTCGGGCGTTTTAAAAATGGGTTTCTCAAACCGTTCCTGGCAATATGGGCTGTTACAGGAAAATAAAGGCCAAAATCCGGTGTAATGGGAAAAGGGCCGCGAAAAGCAGCTGACAGTTCATGGATGCTAAAACATGGATCACGACACCAAACAAATTGCTCCATTCATCATGACTTCTTCAACTACTGTACCTACGTAGCCATGAATTATTATTTTTTATCACACGCCCCTTATTAGACTAAATCTCTGTTGCTATGCCTCTTGAAGTTGCGGATGTATGTACCTTTCTACCCAGAGGTACATACACGAGTTTGAATTGACGCTACCATCATGAATTGCCCACTAGAACTCTTCTGAGGGGAAGCTGAAGGACGGCATGAGCGGGGGGTTCACAGTAGTCCAGACATGGATGGTGAGGAGACGGTAAAGCGCGGCAGGTACCGTAGGTAGCTTGCCTCCAGCTAGTTGCTGCCGTGTTGGTAGGGATGGATGGACGAGGAAGACAGCCCGTACCTACCTACCTACCCTGGCTCTCTGGGTCGAAGCTCCTCCACTGAGTTCAGTACGGTACCTACCTGGAACCCACAGGTGACGCCACTGCAAACGACTCAAGCTAACCTCACCTCATCTCACCTCGCACTCTCTCGTCTGTCCTTCGCTTTCGCGCTAAGCCTGTCCCTCCCACGCAAGCATAAGACGATACCGTGCAGTACACCAAATGCTACTTTCGCCGCATCCCGAAATCCAGAAGGCCCAACGAGCATGTTCCAAAGAGCGGATCCCCGTGCAGCCGAAGTGGCCCTCCCTTTGGCCCTTACTGGTCTCTTGGTCGAGTCCAGAATAGAGTGCTGTAGCTAAGCTACCGACCCAGGCTGCGATACGATGCGATGCTCTCTTGTCTGATCTGTTCTGATCTCTCGACTCTTTCTTCACACCCTGCAACATCAATTGCACTCCCTCTCCCCCGCGACCGCCAAGATGAGGCTTGACTTCTTACACCCAGCCGCCTATCCTTGCCCCGTTGGCTCATCATACGGTTTGGTTTAGGCCCGAGTTCTATCCATACGTACCAGACAAGACCAAACCATACCACATAGATCAGACCCTTCCTTCGCTCAGGATCTCCCATCCAACATCTATATAAACTCTGGTCCCGTCGGTCTCAAGCCGTTTCTTTCTTCTCCATCATCATTCAGATCATCAATCAACACTTCAACACTCTCAACAACAACTCTTCGTCTTCACGACAACCTTTCGATACCCTTCAAACAAACAACCAACCCACCCAACAATCAAAATGGCCGCCCCCGAGATTCCTTCCCAGCAGTGGGCTCAGATCTTCGAGAAGACCGCCGGTCGTATGTCATCCTCTTTCCTTTAAGCTACAATCTCAATTACATTTCTACCTTTGGATATCATATATCCTACAATCCAAAGCTCTCGAGAATTCGAGTCCCACCTACTCCAGAGCTACCCCACCATTCGTCTCATCACTTACACTAGCTTCCAAGCCCTATACTAACTTCCATTTCTCACAGCCATCGAGTACAAGCAGATTCCCGTTCAGAAGCCTGGTCCCGATGAGGTCCTCGTCAACGTCAAGTTCTCCGGTGTCTGCCACACTGATCTCCACGCCTGGCAGGGCGACTGGCCCCTCGACACCAAGCTGCCCCTTGTTGGTGGCCACGAGGGTGCCGGTGTTGTTGTCGCCCGTGGCGAGCTTGTCAAGGATGTCAAGATTGGCGAGAAGGTCGGTATCAAGTGGCTCAACGGCTCTTGCTTGAGCTGCTCTTACTGCCAGAACGCCGATGAGTCTCTCTGCGCCGAAGCTCTTCTCTCCGGTTACACCGTCGACGGTTCCTTCCAGCAATACGCTATTGCCAAGGCTATCCACGTTGCTCGCATCCCTGAGGAGTGCGACCTAGAGGCCATCTCCCCCATTCTCTGCGCCGGTATCACCGTCTACAAGGGTATCAAGGAGTCTGGCGTCAAGGCCGGCCAGTCTCTTGCTATCGTCGGTGCCGGTGGTGGTCTCGGTTCCATTGCTGTCCAGTACGCCAAGGCTATGGGTATCCACGCCATTGCCATTGATGGTGGTGAGGAGAAGGAGAAGATGTGCATGTCTCTCGGTGCCCAGTCTTTCATCGACTTCACCAAGACCCAGAACATTGTTGCCGACGTCAAGGCCTCTACCCCTGACGGCCTCGGCCCCCACGCCGCTCTCCTCGTCGCTGCCGCCGAGAAGCCCTTCCAACAGGCTACCCAATACATCCGATCTAAGGGTACTGTTGTCTGCATTGGTCTCCCCGCTGGTGCTCAGTTCTCTGCTCCTGTGTTCGATACCGTCGTTCGCATGATCCAGATCAAGGGATCTTACGTCGGTAACCGTGCCGATACCGCTGAGGCCATCGACTTCTACCGCCGTGGACTCATCAAGGTCCCCTTCAAGACTGTCGGTCTCTCTGAGCTCAACGAAGTCTTCAAGCTTATGAAGGCTGGCCAAGTTGTCGGTCGCTATGTCGTCGACACCAGCCGATAAGCGCGCGGCCATCGCCCGGGAAGTGCGGGAAAGCACACCCTAAAAGCAAACAGGGCTGCCCATTGCGCAAAGGGTGATTGATACCCTACTAAGAGGAGTTCAGGCGGGTGTTGATTTGGGTTTTCTGGCGGTGTTGTCGAGGTAGCCAGATGAATATTGGTTACGCTTTTGTGTATAGCCCTAGTTTATGATTTTTATGATTTTCTTTTGCATGAATAACAGAACGAATATTTCGATCAGCCCTTGACTCTCTTTCCCTGTGATGTCTCTACAAATTGGCCATAATGATGAGAAGTAACACTCTCCCGTTGCAATCATATTATAGTCATCTAGTATGTTGCTTGTCGCCCATGTACAAGAACTCTACATCTTGCTCATCTGATCACCTGGTTCTACGCGGGCTACGAGTATTGTGACAATTAACCTCCGGATTCATGGTGTAAACATTAATAGCACAAGAACCCGTAGTAGGTAGTCGAAACGAACCAGCTTCCTAATCATGCCCTTTGTCCTTTGAGCAGGTAATATTTTCTATACTTAGAGAGCAGACTTTCCGGCTTCAAATCCTGGCCGCCTTGGCCTATTGGCAGTGTCGAATGTCGAGTCAGTCATACACCTAACAAATCACTATTCGCAAGTTAACGGTAAGGACTACGACCATTATTAGCCAAATGTTTTGCAATCTTCCAATAAATGAGATTACTTTGTATATCTTCAAGAACACGGTCATGCTGGGGTTCACTTTGCCCCTCCATCCACTACAACCCCCAATGTAACCAACCCTCCCTCGGCTGCAGTAGAGACCCCTGCACTGGCAGCCACCAAGCCACTTCTAGAACACCATAAACGTCCAAAGAAAATCAGACCACTGCTATTTCTCATGCGTGAAGCATCTGGAGCATCTCGTTGCGAGACCAACGCTGCTTAGCTGCAGATACACAGATCAGAGTCTCGAACCAGATTACAGTGACTGAATGTCGGATTACGTGGCTCATGACTGAGTTGTAGGTAGGGATGCAACACCGCTGTAGTAACGCTCAACGGAAATCGCCTATGGATTTTATGCAAAAGGACGCATCATACATCCATCAACTGCACAATCTACGAGCGGGGAAGTACGACATGTTTCTAAAATGTGAATTTTGAAAACGACTAATGTAACTCGTTAACACGTGCCACCGCCTTGCCATCTCTTCCACTTGTATTTGCATCGCTTTAGGCATAATTGTCAATTGAGATTTTGCGCTGTGGGCGCCGCTTCGTTGCACCCCACAGCAGATTCCCAGTCTAGTCCTCCATCTACTCCAGAAAGCTTGCTCTCTAGGAAGTATAGTATGTACTCTCAGGGTCCGTTGGGGAGTGATTCTTGATCGTTTACGTCTCCCTTTAAGAGCCACCAGGACCACCCAACAGAGCGAATCTTCGCACAATGCTGGGACCATATTCTTGGTACTGTGACCTTTGTTAGTTATCATTTGTGGCAGCAGAGAAATCAATCTTACCTCGGCCTTGGTATGGCAGTATGATCGGAACTCGGGGGTTTGACCAAGGAGACTGCCTCCAAACCAAGGACCGTGTCGCTGTCGCTTATGGGTGATAACAGACACGTCCAAACCGCCACTTCGAGCACCTCCGCTACGAACCTCACTAGCTCGAATTCTGGCGTCCACCAGCTGCTTGATGTCTCGCTGTAATCGGCGTCCGAAGTCCTTGTATAGTGTGCTTCCTCCAGAAAGAACAATGTTCTTGTAAAGACCTCGTCGGACATCAATGGGCGACTGCTGAATAACACCGTCGACAACCACGGGAAGAGGAGTCAAGAAATCGGAGCTGTAAATCTCGGGGTTGAAGAAGATCTCGGGGGCGAGGAAGCGCTCGTAACCGACATCAACGCTGACCTGGCGGCCGTTGGGATGCGACACAACGTGCTTGGCAAATCGGGTGCGGTCGCGGTCGTACTTGCTAAACTCCTTGACGATATCGGGACAGACGTAGCAGTACTCCTCCTTGATTTCCTGAGCAGTCTTGAGCGACGAGTCGGGCTCGCCACGGTCTCTCAGCAGAGACTGAACAAAGTAGGTGATATCTCGACCAGCGATAGGAATTGACTTGATGGAGGAGCCAATAACATAACCCTCGGCGACGGGAATGACGTGAGTAACACCATCACCAGAGTCGATGACCGTTCCAGTCAGCGAGCGATCCTGTACCTTTGAAGATGTCCAAGAAGCAGCCAGAGCAAGAACGGCCTGGACGGCAATGTACATTCCAGCACAGTTGAAAGATTCGAAGAAGATCTCGGCAGTGTTCTCTCGGTTCTCAGGTGGATTCAGCGGCTGTTTCGATTAGTATTGTGTTTCGACTTCGTTATGGGGCGAAGGTTGCTCACGGGCTCGGTAAGGAGGAAGTAGTGGTCCTCAGGTTCGACTCGGAGATACTTGAAGATGGAGTTTGACCAGAATCGTTCCATGTGATCCTAAAGGCGGTCAATTCCAGCTCAGGTCAGGTTCATCGATAAACATACCCAGTTCTCTATTTGGCCATGTCGGATGGGATAGTGAATGCCATATCCTTAGCTTGTTAGTTTAGCGGTAAATGGAAGCTTAAATGGCTGCCTACCAGGTCCTCCTGAAGCTGCTATCGCCTCGTCACCGATAAAGAAGTCAAGATCCTCGGTTCCTCGCTTTCCGCTCAAGTGACCTCCAGATCCAGCACCTCCGGTAAGAAAAGAAGGCTTGTTTGCAACAGCCGGTCGTCCTGATCCGGAACCACCAGCTCCGCCAGTTGGCCCCTTTGTCGCGATCGCTGTTGGGAAGACGAATGAGGGTGAATCGTTACCGGCGAAACCTGCACTTGAGTATCAGCATACAATCTCAAGCTATTCGAAAGCTTCAGATGTGTAGATAGCAATTACGGACCTAGCTTGGAGAAACCCGTGCCGCTGCGAGCTGAGGTTAGCTGTCGTCGTCAGTGCGGGGGCTGGGATAAGTGAGACGTACTTGTCCATGACAACGGCGGGAGTTTGGTTAGCCATGATGGGCGAGAGTGCGAGATGAAGCGCACTATGAAAGAAGGAAATTAGGTGAAGAGCAAGTCAAGTGCCGCTCGTGAGGGAATGCAATGTGCGGCAACGGCGGTGGTCGTTGCGTTCGTTGGGTGAGGATTACGTTACGTGCCTTGGGAAGCTCCCAGCTTGGAGGTGAGGCTTGACTTGCGGCTGTGCTGCCCCGCCGTTGGGTCACTGAATGGCTGAAGCTGTGGGTCTTGCTGTTGCGATAACCGGGAGATGTGAGTTGGTAACTTAGTTTATCAGATGTTGTCAATTCGGACGATGAGCTCAAGGTAATTTATCAGGTACCTAGGACTGGTACATAGCTAGACAGTTAGACAAACGTAGGTAGTCGTCAAATTCTCAAGGCAATCGTTATCCCTTTGCCAACTAACAAAGGTAGGAGGGATATAGTTAATACCCGAATGATTGCCTATGAGTATTATCGCCTACCTACCTGCCTAGGCAACATACGCCTAGATCCGACGTCATTTTGAGGTCCGATCTAGCACAAGAGAAAGGTAGAGAGCGACTGCATCTACTCAAAGCTGTTACTCTTCTTGTGAACTGAGCCTTCAATCAGTCGCTTCCGTTATATCATGCGCATCGACATGGCATTTTAAATTGTAGTCTCTCATTCAAGTACATATCAAGGCATATTCGAGCATGAAGTTCTATGATTGAGTTGACGGTTCCTTGTATTTTCGCGTTCATGACCGCTTCTTCTATTTTTCTTTTTACCAAGCACAACAACCCCAGGCATTAAGGAAAGACCGATTAGATACATGTTTCGCGCTCCTACCGCTGCCCTATCTGCTTCTTTGCTTTTTCACTCACAGAGCCGCTCAGCACTCCGCCGCCTGTAAAATCTTCAACCTTACCTAAAAACATTGAACCTCAAAACAACATCAATCTCTGGGTGGTTCAGCACCAACCTAACTTCTCTTACCGGCATCTTCACCTCATTATTGACATATCAAATACTCTCGTATCATCAAATACTCGCTACCTTATGACGTTGCTCAAGGATGCCAGACAGCCTCGATGATGGAACCCCTTTCAGTGCAGACACGACTCCATTTGGAACGGACGGCGCTTTCGACCGTGTACTAAAAGCTGGTCAGAAGCCAAAAGCTGTGCCTGCTATCTTTGTGCATGCCGGAGCCGGATTCCATAGCCATCAGAATGAAAACGTTCACCTTCAGGCTTGCGTTGCGTGAGATCCCTTTCAGCCACTCTTCGATTTACGAATCTTGAAGTTAATGTTCATAGTGCTGCCGAGATGGCGATGAAATTCCTCAAGGCCGGTGCCACCGCAACCGAAGCCGTTGAGGCAGCTCTCCGGGTCCTTGAAGATAAGGAAATTACCAACGCTGGTTACGGCTCCAACCTCTCTATCGACGGCACTGTCGAATGTGATGCCACTGTTGTCGATCATTTCGGTCGCAGCGGGGCTTGTGGTGCTGTTCCAAGTATGTTCCTACAACACAAGCTCGATGGTTGATGTACTGACAAGCCTTCAGACATACGAAATCCCATATCTCTTGCCAAGCTCATCCTCGACAAGAGCAACAAGCCACTAAGTCTACGACGAGTTCCCCCATGTGCTCTCGTGGGAGAGGGGGCCAAGGCTTTCGCGGAGGAGCACGGTCTAATGACATATCCAAATGAATACATGGTTTCGAAAACCGCCAAGGATCGATTTCTGCGCTGGCAAGAAGATCTCAAGCGAGCTGATACCAAGATCAAGGAGCCCAAGGCATTGCCTGGCATTGCCGATACATGTCCTCCATGCCAGTATGATACAGCATCACCGATAAAGCCCCAGTCATCCTTGCCTCGTGATCAGCGAGCTGCTGTTATGACCGGTACTTGGAACGAGGGGCAACCCGATTCTCCTTTCGCTAGCACACCAAGCCAACCATCAACGCCATCGTCTGATCCACCTACATCCACTAGTTACTTCCGACTTGCTGGACCTTCTACAACTTCTTCAAATCGCGCCTCTTTAGCCCGCACAATTCTAGAAAAGCCGGCACCAACGTATGCCGGGGTGGCTGGTGGTGCACTGGGCATATCGTCGTCCCCCTTCCGACCCAGGCTATTGGCTCACAAACCCAACCCTTTAGCTGAAGATTTCAAGCCTGTCATGCCGGAAAATGCTTCAGTACATCAAAGACACCATGCGCATGCCACTAATAAGACTGATCATATCCTTTCAGAAGTCCTCCCTGGGAATAGCGGCTATGGTTCTGATCACCAGAGCTCTACAGGTCCTCGTGGGGTTAAGCGACCTTTCAGTCCAGATGACAAAGCACAACCCCATTCACAAGCTATAAAAGATCGCTTTCGTATTGGTCCTGGGGACGAGGACGCTATTACGGACACTATTGGTGCCATTGCGATCGACGATCATGGTAACATCGCTGCCGGCTCTTCCTCAGGTGGTATTGGAATGAAGCACCGAGGTCGTCTAGGCCCAGCAGCTCTAGTGGGAGTGGGTACGGCCGTTGTTCCTTGTGACGAAGAAGACGAAGAGCAGATTACTGTTGCTGCAGTCACAAGTGGTACGGGAGAGCACATGGCTACAACTATGGCTTCCCAACGGTGCGCTGAGAGGATCTACCATGGTACAAGGCGCGGTCGAGGAGGCAAGGATATTCAGGATGATGACGAAGATGCCATCATGGAATCTTTCATTGCGGAAGACTTCATGAAACACCCGGGTGTCAAGAATTGTCACTCACCTGGTGCGATTGGTGTCATGGTGGTCAAGAAAACACAAACGGGGTACTACTTTTATTTCGCTCACAACACAGACTCGTTTGCTCTCGCTTCAATGGGCGGCTCAGAAAAACAACCAAGCTGCACCTTGTCTCGGCTCTCCGAAAGTGCTAAGATTGCCAAGGGGGGACGTAAGATTCGAGTTGAGTAAAACACACCACTGTTGGAATTAGCAGATGGCATTCTCAATTCTGGTGTGCATTGAGGTTTCTCTCAAGCTGTTGGATGACTGTGAAATTGACGTTGGCTGAGGCGTTTAGAAAAGCAACCTAGACATTAAACAAAAGTGATACCCATTCATTCCTAGAGCCACGAGCCTCTCTGTTATGAGTTTAGTTTGTGACCAACATCTGCACATCATTAGGTGAAAAAAAAAGTTTATTCAGCTGCCTTCAATATTTAGCAACGTTCCATCTGATGAGGTCGACTGTCGAATGTGTGGTATTGTTTGAACCTGTGAGGGTATCTCTTGTTTATTTCTAAGTGATTTAAAATGAAAGGAGAACGCTCTGTATCAGGGACGAGGTGTTCCCGTTGCGCTCCCTGTCTCCTCTCTTGACCCGCCGTTGACCACCTTGCGCTTCTTCTTCTTCTTACGAGGAACAACGGCAGGTTTGGCACCATAGTTGCCCAAAGATAGCTTTGTTCCGCATGTGAAACATTCCGAGTTCTCCGGTGTTTCGCAAAAGATGCTGAGGCAGATTGAACAGACGAAGCCAGTGTCAACAACTCGACCATGGCAGAAGCAAGCAGCGCGGAAATCAACAGTGTCGTGTATCGGAGTGATTAGAGCTTCACGAGCTTCTGTATCCGCTATGAGACCAAACATGAGATAGTTTAGTAGGCCCTGAGGATGTGTAGCAGCTAAATACGTGCCGCCGGTATTGTAGCAAGCTTGTTCGAGGAACGTCGGCTCACCGGTAAGTGAGAGAGTATCGATAGCGACCTGAGTATGGGCAGCTGCAAAGACAGCATTCATGGTGGGGATATATTGCGATGGTTCTGAGTCGGACACAGAGATGACGAGAATTCGGCCACGGACAGTTGGAGGAGATGTATTGGAAGAACCTTTATGGCTGTCTTCGAGATTGGCTGTGGGTGAACAGAGAGCTTGCGCAGCCTTATTGATATGGCATAGGGCGAGTGTTAGAGCCCCAGATATTTGTGTTGTTGTAGCAGATAGGTCTTCCTCCTTGGTCTGGTCCATGATCTTCCGTATAGCAGCCAGAACAGCGGTTTCGATTTGTGCAAACTGGGGAAACTTATTGGCAGATGTTTGAGTTTGCGAAGCGTCGTTCATTTCGACATCTCCCGAGGCGTCGCGTGAGGGTTTAGGCGGCGTTGGATACAGCCATTCTGCACGATCAACGTGGGCGGCGATCAGGGCTACTTGGTTGGCATTGCTGAAAGCAAGATGGGCGTTGACGAAGACAAGAATGTTCGCGATGGCGCGCGACAATGGCAGGACACTACTTAGGGATGCCCATGCTCGTGGGTTCGTGTCGAGAACGATGGATAGTAGGGAGGGAGTGTCTTCGCGTGTGCTGACCTCGTAGTGCTCCGAAACATCGACAGCGTCCATAGTGACGGAGAGGAGACGGCTACGAGGCCTCGAAGCTTGAACAAGCTGTGTTGCTTTTTAACGGAAAGTTGGCGAGTAGGTTCTCAGCAGCCGACGTGTCGATGTTGACAAAACAGTCGAGAAAAAGATGATTTAGGACAAGGTTGAGAAACCAAGTGAACGAGTCGTGAATAGCGGATATTTGGTATGCGTCGCCGGCTCACAGCACAATGGAACAAACAACGCCAACTCCGAAATCTAGAAATACCTAGTAGTACCAAGACCTGAAAGGACCTAGTAAATGGTGATTGACGCGGCTATCATGAAAGGGAAAGGGTAAATCTGATATTGTTGGCTGGACGTCATCTGCAGGCATCATGAAATCTAAGCGCGGCTGCCGACACCAATCAGAACTCATATCGATACTCCCAGCTATCCGCATAACTTTAATGTCAAACGCCAGGCCACGTGATAAGCAGCTACGGTACAGTAGACGCAACCAGTGGCTAGGTAGGTAAATGACGGTCCCGTCTGCTCTAGCGTAGGTCGCTGATTTTGGGGGTTACAGTCACTAAAAAAATTGGCCTATCTATGAAACTAGGCAAGATCTAGTGGCCAGGCTCAGTGCAAGTGGCCGGCCTACGCCCAAGCTCCCGCGGACAGCCAGCCCAGCCCAGTCTCACGAGTTTGTGTTAGGTTGTGTTGTGGTAGGGTAGGTAGGCAAGTTGTTGTGGAGGCTGTGACGGGTCTTCTTGCCTTGTGCGATTTACATCACAAGTTCCAGTTTCGGTCTTTGGTTTTCCATTTTTGCTGCCACCTTCTCAATTTTAACTCATCATTCATCTAAACACTATCGCAAACAAATATTCCATCTCATGGCAGAGACCACACAAGCCGCCTCCGAGGCGCCTCCAGCCCAGTCGCTGGAGGACCAGACCCTTATCGTCTTTGCGCGCCTCATGGAAGGCGGACAGGAAGACAACGAGACATGCCGCGACCTCGACGAACTGACCAAGCTTCTCAATGACGATTATGAAGCTCGTCAGAAGGACCCATCTCGGGACACCATTTGCAAGGTCATCGATGGTGATTGTGTCGACACGGTTTTGTGCTATCTTGATATGAGACAGCCTGAGATAGTCCGCGGCCACGCCACTCTATCAACATCCGCCTATCTCAAAGCCGCTGGAGAAGACGGTTCTAAGAAACTGTCGACCTTTTTCTTTGACCGTGTCCGAAGAGGAACCTACGATGATTACATCGTCGCTTTCTGTGTTGCCGCTGCGACCTTTCCCATCGTTCCGGAGCTCACAGCACAACTGTTCCTCAATGAAGATTTCTTGCCTAGCCTTGGCACTCTTATGCGACGAAAATGGAAAAGCCGTAAGGTTGAGACGGCGTGTTTGGAGATGCTTAACGCCGCTTGCATGAACTCCATGTGCCGCGAGGCTATTAACAAGTACTGCATTGAATGGCTGGAGGAGATTGTCGACCAAGATCTTAGTGAGATTGTTAGAAGCACTAATGCGGACCCCAACCTACAAAGCGATGGCGGCTCAATCTCCATGAGACGCCACTCAGAGCAAGTTCAATATCTTGCTGCTGTTATCTTGGCTAAGCTGAGGGTAAGATGAGATGCCTAGGACCCCCCTATTCGATCCGACTAACACAGAACACCAGGCAGTTCCAGCAAAGCCAGCACCTGGCGAGAGCAAGTCTAGAGTCGAGCCCGCAGTTACTAGCATCGAAGAGCTCTCTGGCATGTTCACTAAGATGATCTTGCGAGATGAAGATCACGGCCGAAAGCACTCTATTGAAGGCCTCGCCTATGCCTCTCTTCAGCCCAAGGTTAAAGAATCGATCGTTGATAACCCTGAACTTCTTCAGAAGTTGGTCAAGACTCTTGGCGAAGCCCAACCCAGATCTCCAACTACATATGGAGCACTAAGCATCTTTGTTAACCTTACAAAGTATCTGCCTAACCTGACTGAAGAGGAGAAGAAAATGAACCAGCTCAAGGCGTATGCCAACGCAGCTGGAAAGCTTGGTGGGTCCGACCCCCTAAATGACGACGAGCATGTTGCGAGGCGATGTAAGTTGGTGTTCGACGCTGGCATTGTCCCGGTTCTCGTCACCCACAGTAAGAATGGGTCGCCCGCCTCCCTGGCGCTGATCATCTCCATCATCTTTGCTTTGTCTGTCACAAAGTCTCTTCGTGGCCAACTTGCTCAACAAGGAGCGGTCAAGCTTCTGCTGATATCATGGATGTCACTACCCCAGACCGAAGCTCCTGCGCGCCGGCTTGCTGCGCAAGCACTTGCACGTATTCTGATCAGCACGAATCCTGCCTTGGTGTTCGGTGGAAACAGATCCACTCCTGTTGGCGCTGCTGTTAGACCGCTCGTGTCTATCATTCCACCCGACCCGGCTGCTCAGACCCGGGATCTCCTGCCCTCATTTGAGGCATTGATGGCGTTGACCAACCTTGCTTCCATGGACGACGAGGAACTGAGACGCAATATCATTTCCACTGCATGGTCACAGATTGAGGAGCAAATGCTTGCCTCTAATACTCTTGTCTCCAAGGCTGCTGTCGAACTTGTATGCAATCTGGTGCAGGCACCTGAGGCTATTGCTCTCTACGCCGAAGAGACCGCCAAGGCTCGAAACCGTCTTAACGTTCTTCTTGCTTTAGCTGATGCTCCTGACGCTGGAACTCGTAGCGCTGCTGGCGGTGCTTTGGCTTCATTGACGAACTTCGAGGGTGTTATCCGAGGCATTATCAACCGAGATCGCGGTGTCAAGGTTATCCTTGGAATGTGTGTCGATGATAACGAGGATATCCGACACCGAGGAGTTTTTGTGGTGCTGAACTTGGTCACCGCCGAGGGTGAAGTCGGCGAACTTGCACGGGAAAAAGTTAAGAGCGAGGATGGCGTCGAGACCCTCAAGGAGTGTCTTAAGAAGAGTCGACGGCCTGAAGTTCTTGAAGTTACCGTCCAGGCCCTCAAGGCTCTATTAGGAGAGAAATCGTGAACGGAGTATGATAAAAACACATGTATATGCTAGCGCCTCTATAGCGCAAACCGGCAATGTTTGTATGGAAAGGAAGGAGGTAGCGGGTTCACCAGTTTATAACGTTTATGACTATGCAATGCAATGAATTTTATTAAAGATGATTTGCTTTTTACCCAACCATAATCAAGCGCCGTGTACTTTTGTTTTATGCCTTGGTATCAACTCTGTTGAGAATCGCAACGCCCTCCACATGACCAGTCTGGGGAAAGAAATCAAAACCTCGGAGGCTTTCGATTTCGTATCTCTCACCTTCTCCCTCTCCACGTACAAGAACTCCAACATCTCTAGCTTGTGTGTGCACGTTGCAGCTAACGTATAGTACACGGCGAGGGCCGAATTTGCGTAGCTGGTTCAAGAAGTCTGCATCGCAACCCTTACGAGGAGGGTCGAGAACGACCACTGTCTCGTCGCGGTTATAAGTAACGCTCTTAAAAAGTTCACCAGCATCGGCAGCAATGAATTTGCAACGATCCTCACCCATACCATTAAGGGCGGCGTTGCGACTGGCGTAAGCAATAGAGTCGGCAGCGATATCGATACCGATAGAGTGTTGGAACAGCGAGGCGAGAGTGACAGTGAAGAGACCAGAACCGGAGTAGGCATCGATGAGATACTTGATGTCCATGCCGGTCCCTGCGGGCGGGAGGATGTTGTCGCGGACGTAGCCGGTAAAAGAGGGAAGGATGGAGTTGTTGTTTTGGAAGAAAGAGCCGGCTGGGTTGGTGAAGGTGTAGGGTCCAATGTATTCGGTCGTGGTGGCTTTGGAGTCGGTGATGCATGACTTGATGTCAACTGTATCTTCGTTCTCAACGCGAACGGTGTAAGGTTCAGTCTCGCTCTTAGCCTCTTCGCTATCCTTGGGCACACGCTGGGTGTTTTCACGCAGAAGAATCGTGGCGCCGCGCTGGTAGTTACCAAACTCCTTTTGCATACGCTCACGCTCACGTGCCATACCCAGACGCACAGCGTTAGTACCAATAGGACAGTCCTCGATATCCAACACTTTTCGACGGCCCTTTTGCATGAATCCGATATCAGGGCACTTCTCAAAGGGAATCCTGGGGTTCTTTCCCCTCTTGCTGGGCCTGAACCCAGGGGGTCCGTCAAAATGAGGCGTGAGCTTGGTGCGGTAGCTGTACTGCAGCGGGCTACCCATGGTGTCCTGAACAGCGGGGACGATGTTGGGATCAAGGTTGGAGAAATTTTTGAAGGCCTTTTCGACAATGCGCTTCTTGAGCTTGAGTTGCTCGGAGTAGTCGAGCATTTGGAACTGGCAACCACCGCATGAGGCGAAGTACTTGCAGCTGATGCGTGCATCGTCGCGTAGAGGCGAAGGCTTTGTGATGGAGATAAAGTCGGCGAGGGTTTGGTTGTCGCGACGAAGATGACGGAAGACCTTTACCTTGGCGACATCGCCTGGAACAGCGAATGAAACAACGTAGACCTGGTTCGAGCCGGGCTTCATAGCGAGACCATCTCCCGTCGAGGAGAGCTCCAGAACCTCGACCTCTGTCTCAGTACCTTCCTCTGGGAGCACCTCGGGGCCATGTTCCGTTCCCTCGCCATACTCAACGGCTCGCTCTTTAAGCAGTGCCTGGATATCGTACTTGAGGACTTCCTCAGACGAGCCTTCAGTGATATTCTTCTCTCTCTTGGTCTTCTTCTGCTTCCACTGTCGATTGTTTTGCTGATTGGGCCTCTTGTTCTGTTGTTGAGGGTTGCCGTTTGCTTGCGCGTTACCATTAGGCACAACAGCTTCTGCTTGTACGCTCGCCATAACTGTGAAGGGGCGGAATTGAACTGGGCGAGGTTTTATAAATGGAGCTAAGGGGGGAATTCTAAGACGTCTCATGAAAGGTACTCTTCAGAGAGTGCACCTTTTGTTTTGTATGAGAAACGTGAATTTTAGAGGAATTTGATGAGAGTCTGAGTCTCTGATATTGAAGAAGATTTCTTAAGAGTAGACTGAGACGAAGAAATGTTTCTTGCAGAGGGGCCCACTTTTGGACTAGACTAGACTTTGGGGATAGGTAGTTAGTGGAGTCTTGTAATGGATGTCTGCTTTTTTTTAAGTCAAGTATGATTGGCTGCTTTGCAGTTATGCACTGGAGTTGGGTGCTTCTAGGTACCAGGTAAGGTACTGTAACAACTTCCTTAGTGGGTACCTATACAGCGTACTAATAGCAGGTTGTTCATTCTACCCGATTGAATCCTAAATCCAGCGACCCGTGATACTATTACTGTGTTTATCGTTACTGTTCGCCATCACTGAGATAAGTCTTGGTATCTGTGAACTGGGGGAATAACTCCTATAATATAGGTATTAGTAATTATGCCTCAAAGTCCTTGGCAGCAGCTGTGGTTATCTCTAATTGGTTTAAATGTCATGCCGGATTACCAAAAAGTCCTGTACTGCAGGCAGTCTCACTAAGAATACCTATCCCAAAGTTGAGATGCAGATGCCACTGGCCAATACGTGTAAAAAGGTTTCGAATATCTATCGAGGCTCTCAAGGAGGAAAGAAATCATTTATCTATCCCAGTTTCCAGTTCGAGTCAGGGTCCAGGAGCACTTCCTCCTGACTTAGTACGTTATCGCTATCGTGGTCATGATTGGCTCAGAAGTCCCATGATCGCCTCACGAGTCTAGCTCGCCTGGTATGCATCTACCGAGGCAGTTCCGACCATCGGATCGGCCTTTGAAGACATTAATAATTAAGAGCAACCTCTTATGAATACCAAGAATTGTAGGAAACATCGATAACGCGCTGGCCACTGGTGTCCTTCACATCAATTGCGTTGTATCTGTTTATCCCCTGTCGGCGTATTATAAGGCGAGCTTGAACCGTGTTTGTCCTTCTCTAAAGCACCGATAAGGACCTCGATCCTCCTGATAAGTCGGCGATCAAGTCCCCAACTACATCGTCTTCTTGGATTCAAGTGCAATTTGCATCTCGACTTACGACTGGTTTTTAATGCCGGTAGACTTTCACAGTTCTGAAACCCGTCTTTTGCAACAATCATCTCTCATTATATAAACCTACAGTGATTCAGTCCTTCTACCAATACTGTTCCTTATGGAGGGCGCATACTGATTTGTAATACATAGAACATTCATTTCCAGATGAAGCTTCCATTCTTGTTGTTTGCATCAAGTGTGCATTATGGCCTGTTATCAGCAACTCCTATCTTCGAGAAGTTCCTGTCACCAGAGGCTGGTACTAAGGGAGCTGTTGTGTCAGAGGCTCAAGAATGCAGCTACATAGGCCGGGATCTACTGGCGCGAGGCGTGAGTCTTCCGTTTCATCTTATATTGGATAGTGACTAAGCTGTCCAGGGCAACGCTGTTGATGCCATGATCGGAACGACATTCTGTGTCGGTGTTATCGGCATGTATCACTCTGGCATAGGAGGAGGTGGATTCATGCTTGTCCGCGATAAGGATGGCAAGTATGAAGCAATTGACTTCAGAGAATCGGCTCCTGCAGCAGCCTACGAGGACATGTACCAAGGGAACGTCAACGGTAGTATCTATGGCGGGCTGTCTGTCGGTGTACCAGGCGAAGTCCGCGGCTTCGAGTATGCACACAAGAGATATGGCGTAAGAACCACTTTGTTCCTACCACTTTTACAATACTGACAAACATGAACAGAGCCTGCCCTGGAAGACTCTCTTGCAAGGAGCTATTAAGGTTGCTCGTGATGGCTTCATAGGTACGTTCGAATCTAACCATGTAAAGCATCTTCACTAATGAATGGTAGTCAATGCCGATATGGCAAAGTTCATAGAAAGGAGCGCCAAGGGACACCAGAACTTCTTTGTCGAAGACCCCTCATGGGCGGAGGACTTTGCACCGAATGGTAACTCCACATCCCCTTACCTTAAGACTTACGCTAACATCGAAGCAGGACGCCTCGTCGCTGAAGGTGAAAAGATGACAAGGAAGCGATATGCGCGGTAGGTTAGAGGCTAACTTCAAAACCTTCACTCCACTAACTCTTGCAGTACTCTTGAAGCCATTGCAGATCATGGTGCTGATGTTTTCTATACTGGCCCTTTTGGTAAGCAGATAATTTTAGAATTCGAGTCCATACTAACACATACACAGCGGAAAGTATGATCAAGACTATTCGAGATTCAAATGGCACTATGACAATAGATGACATGAAGGACTATGAAGTCATCTCTCGTGAAGTCCTTCACACTGACTACAAAGGCTATGATGTCTATGGCATAAGCTCTCCAGCCGGCGGCGCAGTCTCACTCAATATCCTGAACACCATGAACGGCTACTCGCACCAGGACGCAGACCAGAACACCACGCTACACATCTATATCGAAGCCATGAAGTTTGCCTACGGCGCTCGTCTGCGGCTCGGCGACCCTGACTTTGTAGATGGCATCACTGAGCTGGAGCATGACATGCTTAACCACACGTCCGCCGAGAAAATTCGGGAAAAGATCGATCCTAAGACTACTCAGGATATTGAAAAATACGATCCCGATGGAATCTACTCGTCTAATGGACACGGTACTTCGCATGTAGTCACTGCGGACCGCGATGGCATGGCCGTGTCGCTGACCACTACTGTAAACCTCATTTTTGGATCTCTCCTCATGGACAATCTCACCGGGGTGATTCTGTAAGTAAACAAATACTTTCCTTCTGAAACCTATACTGACACTTCCTCAGCAACAATGAGATGAACGACTTTTCCATCCCAGGCGTTCCAAACGAATTCGGCTTCGCTCCAGCAGAAGCCAACTTCATCCGTCCCAACAAGCGTCCCCTCTCGTCATGCACGCCCCTCATCGTCTCACAAAAGGACGGCACCCTCTTTGCTGTAATTGGTGCCGCGGGAGGTTCGCGTATCATCTCCGCCACCACGCAAGTTGCTTGGCGTGTCCTGACCTCCCCATCTTGGTCTATCAAGGATGCTGTTCGTGAGCCGCGTGTTCACAATCAGCTTATGCCCAACACTCTGCTTGTGGAAAACAAGTTCAGCTTATACGACGTTCCGTCATTGAAAGACAGAGGTCATAACATCACATGGGTTGACGAAGGATTGAGTTCTGTGCAGGCTCTCGTCAGAGACTCGGACGGCGTTTTTGAGATTGCTCCTGAGCCCAGACAGAAGAACAGCGGAGGTGCAACGCTTTAGACTAGATTACAAGAGGAGGAATGGAATTATGCATTAGTGTATGGTTTTAGCTAGCAGATCACTAATGTGTCTTGTTTAAGATCGTAGTGAAGAAGGACGGAATTGTGATAAAGCTTTGCGTCTGATAGATTAATGACTCTATATAGTCTTTGATTTCGCTTTGCGTCTAGGAAAAAGGGTATCCTTTCGATTAACTACAACAGATCTACGACTCTCATCTCGCTAGCGATACCAAACGCGCCATTTGAACCGTCCACTTCTTTGCGAACTCCTCTTCAGTGAATCTCTTGGCCGACTCGCGTGCTCGCAATCGAACTGCCAGAGGATCTGGTAGCGACAATGCTTTCTCGTAACCTTCTGCGAATTCTTCTTCCGTTGTAGCGTGGAAACCTGTACATAGTGATTAGCAAGAGGCTGACTCTTCATGAAAAATAACTCACCAGTTGGCTGGCCATCGATTGGCACGACAATGTCAAATTTGGGGCCAGCGCTATCATGTACCACGGAGATGAGTCCAGCAGCCTGATATTCCACAACTCCGATTCCGAAGTGTTCGTTCCACATGCCGTTGACGCCCACAGATGCCCTTCTGAGCCAGTCAAGAACATCGGACCAGGGAGCATCCAGATGGAACTTGACGCTGTTCTTAATACCCAGTTCGTTGGCAAGAAGTCGTAGCTGGTATACACGTTTCGCATCGGAGTCGTCCCGCACGCTGCCAATCAAGATCAAATTCGTACCCTTGGCTGCCTCGCTCTTCGTCTTAAGAAAGGTAGCAAAAGATCGCAAGATGAGCTGATGATTCTTCTCTGGACGAAACTGCGCAAGATAGACAATGGCCTTCTCTCGTCGTTTTTCACTTTCCTCAGAAACCTCGACTTCTTGTTCCATCTCTCGGACTGCGGTAGGGGGGTAGACGACTGTAATTGGATCCATCTTACTCTTCTCTTTCCGATATGGGCCCCACAGACTCTTGATGTGACCCTGGGTCCAAGTAGAGTTGGTCATGACAATGTCAACTGATGAGCCTACCCAAGAGTACATCACGGCAAAGAGCTTCCAGTAGTTCTTCTTGGCGAAACCCTGGGCTCCCGCGCCCTTTCCGGCATGCGCGCCTTGATTTCCTGCGTCCGCCTTTGCGTCGAGAGATTCGAGCATGTCGGTAGAAATCGTGGGATAGTGCACATACGCTCCAGTCGGAACCTTCGGGAAGAGGAACTTGCATAAGCCCAGAGCAAAGGCGTAGCCCATGGTGTCGATAAAGACATCAGGAACCAGCAGCGAGAATGCATCCCACGCCAAAACAAGAGAACCAAGAGACTGTCCAAGCAGTGTGAAATGAGGCCATGTAGAAGGCAGAACCCAATCTCGCTTTGAGAGGTAAAGGAATGTTATCGTAGGAGCGTGAAGCTCAATGTTGAATCTTGTCTATCACAGTGTAAGCATGTCGTGGCTTTGCGAATAAGTTCTCCGATTGGTATACCTTAACTCGAGACAGAATAGCATCCTTTGTAACGTCGTGGTCGCCTGTATACACTACACATTTTGCTTTTGGCCAACGGTCTTGAGTGGCCCGAATGGCAGCCCAGAGAACTCGCTCTCCGCCGCCTCCGGCATTGCTTGTTGGAGTTAGCATGGTTCCATGACAGCTTCCATGATAACGCACCAAAACGGATGGAAGAACCCAACAATGCCAGCCCAGTCCTTCTGAGCACTCAATGTAGTTTTTAGGTTGTCATCGACATCAAATACAAGCTTCGTCTCAGCGCTACCTCGGGGGTCGTTGGCGCGGGCAGCTCGGTCCTCGTCTGTCATGAGGGACAGAAGCTGGGCACGACGACCTTCTGTTCGTTTCTGAAGAGACCATCCGAGGAATGTACGAAGGAGTTTTGCTATTATAGGCAGAGCGATCAGAATGATCAGAGGCACGAGGGCCGCCAGGGAAGGCATCTTTAGGATCGTCTTTCGTCGGCTCGATAATTGGTAGAAGATACGTGAAGAATGTCGACGAGATATCGTATAGGGTATGAATACCGCGTAAGTAAGATACTAGGGGCGCGGATATTTATGTGAGCCTCGAGGGCGTGAAGCGGAGGACTTGTGGTAGCAAAAGGCTACCATGAGTAAGAACAAGTGCGATGATAGCGTGAGGTGACGTCTACTCTAGGTCTCGTCCCGTCTCGTCTCAAAAGCTGGTGGGGGACAGGCACCTACCGAAGCTAAGTTTACTTACCTTCCCTAGCTCTCCAGTGTCAGCTTTTTACTGCTGGGTACCTAAGCTCCAAGCTGTCCACTCCGCTGCAGCTACTATGCAAGCAGGCAAAGTACAGGGGTTCGAGGCTCTAGCCCCAGTCCCTGGACCCTTGGTTCGATAGGTAGCCTAGCGGTTCCCGCGGACAGGAAGAACTGAAGGTATTCAGATGTTCTAGCAATATGGCATTCACTTGATCGTATGATGTTGGGAGATAGACCGAGAGTTCAAGCCAGTCAATGCTATGAGTTTTATGGACACGTCGTTTGAGTTGAAGGCAAACTATGGCAAACTCCATTGTTCTTTATCCTTAGGTATCCAATTTTAGAAAATATTGGGTAACGGGAAAAGCATCTTTCTAAGACGGATCTTCATTGCTAGGGTTTCCGATGTCAGTGTAACAGATTTGCCTTGTTTCGTTATGGAGAAACGTGCAGCATATCTCTATCATGACCGTCAATGGATTGCAATGTTGAATGGTTAGCTCTCATTGGTCATGTGCTAAGAAAAATAGCTGGGGCCAACTTCATATCATTGATCTCAGTCAATGGGCTTTCCAGAACCTCAACCATCCCACTAACAAAAGATCAATTACGCCCGTGACGGTCGAGGATTGGACCGAAATGTCTCTCCTTACACGAACCGCCCATTCTATATCGCCTCATGCTAGGCCATTACTTCAAACCACCAATCATCACATACGCCGCACAGTTGGAATTCCACACCCAGCTCTCACCAAGCCAATAACATCACCATGCGCTAGCCGCAGGAACTTCTCCGTCGCTTCTGCGCTCGGTGAAGCAGTCACCATAACATCAGACAGCCTCAGTTGGGTTCATGGCGCAGGTGTGCCATGGTATGTGGCTATTCCATTGCTAGCCATAGGTGTCAATGCGACCATGCGATTTCCCCTTCAACTCTATGCCCGTCGCATACACGAGGCTAGAAATTTATTAAGGCCCTTGCTTCTAGCTTGGGGACACCGTCATACAATGGAGTTTCGAGCCGGCCCTGACCTGCCCCTCCGGATTCTCACGCTTCGCATTGCTGGTGCTACTGCAAAGTCGACGAGACGAATCTTCAATGCTTGGGGCCTACAACGCTGGAAAGGCTTGGCGCCGCTGCTCTCCATGATACCTTTCGTCACCGTATCTGAAGCTTTGAGACGTAAATGTGGTGCCCCTTTGGGCTGGATCAGTCACAAAATCGGTCTAGGGAATCCAGACTCAGCAACCGCGGGCCTGGGAGCTGCGAGCAGCATGTTCGACGAGTCATTAGCGAATGGAGGTTTGCTCTGGTTCACTGACCTGACTTCTGCGGACCCTTACTACAGTCTACCTATTATGTGCTCGGGCATATTGGTTTGGAGCACCTGGGGCAAGATGTCCAAAGCTGAACTCCGAGCACTACTGAACATCAAGCCTAAAGACGGGGCTGGTCCCCAACTCATCAGTAGACTGCGACAACTCTTGGGCAGGACAATGTTGTTGGTACCAGTAATGCCACTTCTATTTGCTGATTTGCCTAGCGCCATCTTTCTCTACTGGGGCACCTCGTTTGCTCTTACTCGCGTCAACGATATCATCCTGACAAAATTGGTTCCGCCGAAAACTGCAAATCTGACAGCTCCTTACCCGAGCAACGAAATTCCCTTTTTACCAGTACGCCAGTCACCAAAGGGAGGAAAGTCTCGTGACAAGGAAATTGATTAAACCTTCGTCTGTAACTACCACTGTGTACCCTTCAAGCTGTGTATACCTAGAAAATTCCCATAGACGCCCTCAAAAACAAAAACTAGCCACCCATAATCGTCAAAGGCTGCGCTCTAATAATCTAGTCAAGGACAATGGCAAGGATAACAATAGTGAGGATGACAGCGAGGATCAGCAACAGGCAGCAGCTCTTGTTGCGGGCTGCCTTTTGATACCGCGCGGCCTGTCGGTTCTCGACGTCAGCCTGGCGCGTGTCTTCTCGGACTCTTTCCACATTGTCTGAAATCGTGCCCAGCTGCTCTCCCTGCTCATTGACGATTTGCGCTACTTGTCGGAAGAGGACGTTGAGGTCACCGACACCCTGCTCAATGTTGCGGATTTCCTCTTCACGCTCGATAATGAGAGCCTCCTGGAAATCGACCTCGTCTTGGGGCGCGAGTACAATGCGTTGTTCTTGTTGTTGAAGTTGCTCTAGTTGGGTATCGGATGGAGCGCCTTCGGCTGATTCGCCGTCCTGTGCCGCACGGGCGGCGGTAATCGATGCGCGCTCTTTTTCCAGTGCTCGTCGCTGAAGGCTTTGGAACTCTTGAAGAGCAGCTTGAAAATCGCTCGAGACCTTTGTTTGTTCATACTTTTGTTGTTTCTGTACAAAAATTAGCATGCGACAACGAATTAGAAGTGGTTTCGACATACGGTCAAGTCCTCCCATGTTTGAAGCCGCTTGACACCATCACCAATCTCTCTGCACATATCCCTCGTCTTATCCATACTGTTGTGAACTCGCTCCCGCAGGCGCGGGGTATCCTTCCTAGTACCCAGCACATTGACATCGTTGGCGAGTTTTCGATTGCTGCTAAGAAGGGTCTGTAGCTTGCTCTTGAGATCGTACTGTAGTTCTTGGAAGGCAGGGTCATCGGTATAGCCTCCACGGCCAGATTCGAGATCGAACGACATTATTACTGGTGTTTTACGAATTGCTCGGGTCGAAATTCAAATGCAAAGAATCGCAGGTAAACAAATATCGCTTGGTTTGCTGGTGATGGTGTAAGACACTGAGATGAATGCGCAAGCCAGCGTCAAATCAAGTCACCTGCTGCCTGAGTTTAGTACAGTTACGGTAGGTACAGTACAGTACGGTAGCAGGTGGCTGAGGTTCTACATCAATCAAGTTAAAGCGAAACACCCACCCTGCAAACATACGTAATTGGACATGATGACGGTCTAGCCAACCATAGGTAGCAAAACTGGACCTGCACTATCAGCACGTGATTGATAGTGACGGAGCTGCTTGGACCTTGCGCTACTAGCGTCCATGATGAGTGGTTGCTGGCTGGAGATTTTTATTATTTACTTGGATTGAGCTTAGAGCTTCCATTGTTAGTCTTCCTCCGATACACCCTCGACATCATCGCAAAACAACATCCTGAGCTCTTTTTCATCTCAGGGATGCGCTGCGAAGATGGCGGCCACCACGGTTAGAAAAGCGCCTTACAAGGACTTCTTGCAGCCAGCTCTGCATAGACGATTCACTTCAACAGCCACTGTTTTGCTGATTGTATCCTACCTACAAGCCATTCTCTTGGATAGCTGGACTTCTTGTTAGTCAAAGCACTCTCTGTTTCCTACGCGCTTTGCTAATCATGGTATCCTCTAGACTTCTGGGCTTGGTTTCCTATTGGTCCTGCTGGCTTCCGAACTGCCTTCATCTTCACATGTGGCCTCGCGATCGTCGTGCTCCGCATAGCAAACTACCACGTTGGCCTCCGCACGACTGGCTCTGGTTTCCAGACCCTCCGAAGCTCAATCACGCAACTCAAGACGTACGAGACTCTGTTTTGGTATGGCTTCTCAAGCTTGCTCTTCAGCCATATTTTCCTTTGGGCCATGCCTGCCAGAGTAAACCTAGCCTGGATCACCTATTTCCACGGAGACCGTGCGAGGTTGAACGAGAGACCACTCTTCCTGCTGGCCTACATGGTGTCGTGCGCTATCACGCAAACGTTCAACCACTACCGCAGGGACACTGATCGTCTGGTCCTCGGATTGTCAAAGGGCAAAAATGAGAAGCAGCCCGACGCGTTGAAGCTGGTCTATCAGGCAATTCCACACACCTTTAGTGATTCTGTTGCGGGTGCTGCTACTGCCCTCCCCGTCGCATTGGTGCTATATTACGCAGTCCTCCGATCCTTCATCTGGGGTTGGGCACTGATGTTCTTGCGCATCTTCTACAATCTACCCAAGACCAACATGCTCCCACCTAGTTGGCCGAGTGACCTGTGGCTTCTATTCCGTTGTATGGAGGCTGGAACCTTGGTTCACCTGATCTGGAACATTGGTAACTTTGCTTTCTCCTCTTTCATGGTCAAGCCGCCCCTGAAGAACGGCAAGCCTCTTACCTCTGAGTCCAAGGACCCCAACGGCAGTCTTTTGAATGGCCTTAAGAGCAAGAAACTCTCCATTAAGGTAAGGTTACAAACAGTAAACCCAATCCACCGTCCTTTCTAACCTTGTTTAGGCATTCGCCATGTGGGAGCTTGCGTACATCGCACAAGGATTCGAGACACGCCGGCAAGCTATCTACGAAGATATCGATCGCAAGGATGGACCCATGTGGTCTCAAGTCTACTCTATCTGCTTGGACGTGGTTAAGTCTATCGAGACCAGAGTTGATACATACGGCAAAGTTCCTGATGCGCCCCCTACTGCACCCGCTGCGGAACCTAGACAACGGGTGTCTGCTCCTCTCCGCGACGATCCCATTTTTAACAGCCGAACACAATCCAGAACAATGCGAAGCGAGGTTGAGAGGCGACTAGGTCAAGTCGCACGATCTCCTAGCGAATCTCCTGCATCGAAATTGAGCCCCATCGCCAGAAAGACGTGGAAAGAAGCCAAGGATCGTGTCTTGACGAAAGAACAGCAGGAACTTGTCGCTCCTGAGCATCTCAAGAGCCAGTTTGAACAGTGGACACTCCAAATGATGGAGGTCGACGCTGTCGCTGCCCTGTTTCAGCAAGACTTCCGAACCCAATTTGCCGCTGCGGTATTGGGAACGCCATACGCCGAACCTACGCTGTGTATCAACGCTATCCACGTGCTCCATCATCTTTCAGTGCACAGCTTGGCAGAGGACCAATTCGGCAACGTGCACAGAGATGTGCCGAGCATTATTCGAACCTTCACAACTGTCATTAAGAAGCTAGAGGCGTTCCGTGTTGAGTTCCCATTGCACTGGACTGACGTGTCTTGCAAGAGAGTCAGCCCTGAGGTGGAAAAGGTTGTGGATGCTTTGAAGACTGCTCTACAAGAAGTACTGGCCAATTTTGAGCCTTATAGCAGCGATCTTAGGTTGACGCTGACCGATATCCGCCTGGCTAAAGAGGCTTGTGCGGACGCGAAGAGCTCTGACATGGCAGAAGCTCGATCATGAGAATGGAGAGAGAAATATTTAAGAATAAAGGATCAGAGTTAAGGGGTAGGATAATGTATTATGATACCATTGTAACAACTTGCAGACGAAGAAAAAGCGTCTATAATTAAATAACTACATACGTATGTAAACCTATGCAAGCTTGGACATGCCATTGAAGTGTAATTAAAGTGACAGCGGGGCCGCGAGCAACCTAGTAAACCGTGATTATGGACCGTGTCCCGTCTTAATAAAACACTGTTAGGTCAAGGGTCCTCCTAAATTCCAAGTCTATCCAACCTCGTCTGCTCGTCGTCCAACTTGGTTTGGTTGCGTCAATCAATCATCCAATGGTTCATCCTTTGGACATTCGATTCGCCCAACCCAACCCCCTCAACAACTACAGTGACACCCCTCACTGAAGTGCCAGTCATTCGTTTAACTACTCATTCAACTACTGTTACTACTGCTCCGACTTAATTTCTTACTCTAGTCATGTCCCGTTATTTTTCTCTATATTGTTTATTATCGATTTCCAGGTCATAGCGGCCTTTGACTGCATCGCAGCGCTTTGCAACTGCGACGGTCTTTTGCCTATGGACTAGAAATATGGCGTCTCCTGTGTCTCACCGACGGCTCGTCGCCTCTATCGTATATCGCACGCTCTACTTTCTTCTTTATGTTTGTCTTCTCGGACTTCTAATAGCCACTCCTGCCGATGCGATTCATCGGTCATTTCAAAATCGACAGCTCTACAACATCTGGATACTAATCGCCGCCTACGTCACTGCTATCGTCGTCGTTTCCTTCGTCTTCATCACTCGTCTCTACATCAACAAGACCGATTTGGGTTCGATACCGAAGGGATGGGTGCCGATCGAGAAGGGTGATCTGAAGTCGAACGTTTATAAAGTGATCGCGCTGGGACTTGGTCGCAGTGCATCGATCGCATACGAATCGCGTCCCAGGCTTCGAACAGAGGATTCAACACAGGATGACGAAACTGTCGAAACGAGAGTCAAGCTGGGTTTCGACGGTCCTGAAGGTCCAGCGGAGGAGTTGGTGGTGGTAATACCTCGTCGTAAACCAGTATGGGGAGACATCGAACACTACGGCTGGTCGTCACCCAACGCGCCTGATCTACCTAATCTCGAATACTCGACCGTGTTCTCCGAGCTACCGAATCTTATCGAAGGCAAGGCTCTGACACTTGCGCCTCCCGATCCGACCTCGCAAACGAATCCACCGTTACTCGATCCCGACGCTGTAGCTCTTCTCCAACGAACTGCGAACATGAGTCTGCGCGACTACATAATCCATCTTGCTGAATTACGGGTACTGGCGATGGACGCAAACACCACCAAATTCCTTTCACATTACGAATACGCACGCTTCTCTAATCGACCTATCTCCAATGCTCAATTCAAAGAGCTTATGCACCTCTTTGCTGAAATTCTCCGCGCGATGGGACCCCTGGATCCAAACATCCTTGATGATCAAGAAGATGCATCCTCGCCCTCCACCAACAGCGACGATGACGCCAGAAGCGGTTCTTTCCGCAGCAACTTGACACCATCGGATGCTGTCAGTATCAGCAGCTCTACCCGACGAATCAGACACCAACCATCAACTAATACCTGGAACGTGTACCAGACTGCTCCTAATAGTATGAGGAGTGGTATCACTGGAAGGGGGACTTTGTCGCGAAGGTCTAGCAATAATAGTCTCGCTCAAAGTCAGCGCCGGTACCGAATGAGCCAACCGTCAACCTCGAGCCTTCGATCTAAGTCGTCGGGCAGCTCGGGGTCCGTCATACGGCTGGCTACACATCACGATTCTACAGATCTGCCTTACGTGCTCAGTCTAAGAGATACTACTGCCAGCTACTAATCAACTGGTTCTGGACTTGCATGCTGCAAAGCGAGATCATCTTACGTTAACGAATTTACGACTTAAAACAGGATCAAAGGAGTATAGGCGGAAAGAGGCTGCCTGGTTTTCTTAATTATAATCAATTCAAGTATATACTTCCAAGATTCAAATCAATTAGATAGCTTACAAACTTCTGTATTATTATCAAACAATCAAGCTTTTTTTTTTTCAATTGCTATGTTTCGCATTTGTTGATGTTGCAGGCATTCTCTCTGATAGATAAGATAAGCCTCCAGAGTCTAGAATGTCGCATGTGAAATTCTTCTACGGCAGCCTCTCCACCAGACTTTAACATCACCAACTTCTCAGACTAACACCGCAAATCCTTGAGTTTTAAACTCATAAAAAACCCACTCTCTTGACACGAACACCTAATTCGAAATCTGCCATTGTACATATCGCATCACAACATCGCACGTCGCAATGGCACCCGCACCACCTCCGCCTCTGCCCGTCGCAGACAATTACGCCTCGCTCACGAATCGCATCTCCCTCTCCATTGCCTCAAGATCTTCTGTCCTCAAAAGCATGAACCAAAGTAAATCTCAGCCTGTGAGGCGTCGCGTCATCCCGGACGACAACGACGAAGATCTCACCCGCAGTACACAGCCAAATACCGGAGTCGGCTACGTACCGGAGAAGAAAGACGTAGAAAAATATGCCAACTCCAAAGAAGAGAGGATGCTAAGAGGCAGAATGGGCAAGGGCGCTACCGGAAAGGGCAAGAAGATGGTGGAAGAGAGTGAGAGTGAAGAAGATGTTGGAAGGAGTGCTTTGGGGAAGAGGAAGAGGTCGCGGAAAGAGGCTGTCGAACCTGAGCCCGAGCCCGAGCTTGAGAAGCAGACATTGCCTACAACGACGCCCGAGAGCGACAAGAATGGAGACGGAGCTGAGGCAGATGTTGAGATGAAGGACAGTGTCACCAAGGAAGAGAGCACAAATCTTGAAGGAACGGCAGACAAGAAGCGCAAGAAGAAGAACAAGAAGAAGAATAAGAAGCAAAAGACTGGCAATGTAGAAGCAGGGGCAGAAGCATGAGAGCACGTCAATCACCATTAATAATAAGATACCCAAATATGATTATCACTAGATCGTATTTCAGACGCCTTTGTCGCCATCCGTCAAACGAGTTGATCTAATTAAAAGGAAGGGATATTTTGTTTCAACTCCACGCTGATTTAGGATCATAATATGGTACTATACCAATGGTGGTCTTTACAAAATACCCTATCCCATGATAACAGCCTTCAAGTGGCATAACCCAGCACCCATGCAACTCCTCCCCGAAGATGCGATGACCTTCTGTTGAATGTACCGAAACGAACCCACTGTGTCAACAAGGGCGAAAAGACCACGCGGTTAAACAAAATGCCTGCCATGGTATTGCAATGCGTCGCACTGGTAATGAGTAAAGCCTCCTGCGACTATCATCTAACCCACCCAATGTCCTATACTCCAAAGTAGGCCCCCTTCGCCATAAGTGCAAATATGTATATGGCCGGATATGATGTTTGCGGAATGAATAATCAAATATGAAATCTGTGTAGTATGTACGTCGTACACTTCTGTTCAAGAAAGCTGTTGATAAAAGAAAAGTTGCGGGGTTCACCCGGTTTAATTATGTTACGTTTTGGTGTTCGTTTCGTTTGTTTTACTGCATTCGCTTTCGCTTTCTGTCTTCGTCTCCTCGAGGATCCTCATCTTCGTCCGATCTCTCGGCAGTGTCACTGGGATTAAGAATATGAGCCATGCTTCCACGCCGAGTTGGGGGGGCTGAGTGGTCTTTCACAGAAAGATTCTTATTCTCGCGGCCAGCAGAGCTCCATGACCATCCTCCGAAAGTATCCGATCCTCCACCAATACCGTTCGCGAACGGAGGAGGAGGAGTAGTTGGGCGGGAGTGAGGGTGCGCTTGAGTTGCGCTTTGCAGCGAATATGTTGATAAAGAATCCCGAATACGCTGTTCCTCAGGGGCGGCTCGACTAGGAGAGGGGGGCCACGCGCCTGATGGTGCGCCAGTGCCGAATGGAGAGGGTGTCGGTTGCCAACCATGAGCACGAATATCGGCGGCAGTGTGGCGGCGTGCCAAGCTACCAGGACCAGGGACAGTCTCGACGTTTGATAGAGGATGAGGTGCGGGGGGCGGGGGTGGAGGACCTGTACGCAATGGAGACGATTGGGTAGTGCTGCTACCACTGATCGAGCCATACGGTCTTCGGGCGCTGGTTGACAAGTTCGAGGGAACTGGCGGTTTGTAAAAGTTCTGGCTGCGTGCTGAAGGGACACCCAAAGTAGGGCCTCGTCTCTGATCGTCTTGGGCAAGCTGTCGCGGTGATACTGGAGCATTCTCGACACCGGAGAAGTACTGCTGGCGACCAGTATAAAGGGGCTCCGGCGGTGGCTCGTCGATCGTTCTGAGCACATCAACTTGCCTTTGAATCTCGCCCTGCAACGCAATCACTAGGAATTGTTAGTACTACAAACATTCTTGCTGGCAATGGCACATACCGTCACGGGACACGGGGCTATCCGCAGGAACAAAAGATAGCATAGTCCTAGAAAGCTCTTGGTTGAAATGGAGAAGTCGGTTCATAGTTTCCATAGTCGCCTGGTTCTTAACGTGCATATAGTGAGCCGCTTCTTCGCTCCTTTGCAGGCGGTTGCTCAAATCAAAGAGTGTATGCTCGATGTTGAGTAGTCGGGCGTCGGCGCTGTCTGGAGGAAGAGGGACAGGCTCGGCCGGGGTGCCTGGTTGGGAAGTCGTAGGCTTTGTGTAGTTACTTTCGCGATGCACGAGTGCATGTCTGCTAGCGCGACGCTTGATCTCACGCAAACCAACTAGATCACCGCGCTTGAAGTTCCCATTGCCGTGCTTGAACTCCCAGAGAGTCGTATCAGGGTTTCCCGTGTGAAAGACATCCCGTTCTATTGCGGATCAGTCATCATGAGATTCTCGAGATCTAAAATTCTCGGCACTTACCCTTATGAAAACCGTACATATTAAGCTGTCGCACGAACGATGATATGTTGGTGTGCTTGAAGTATTGCCTAGAAGGCGTTAGTCGCCTGCTGATCGACCAGTTTACGGTTGCTTTGAACGCACGAAAGGACTTTTGAGAAGTCGGCAGAGGGCGACATGACGAAGCTTTCAGCACTCGCAGACCAAGAAATCAAATGTTGGATATTGGGATCTTCCAACATGCTAGCGTGCTGTTAGCATGATGCAGTACAGCGAGAATTTTTGGCAGCGCATCCTCACTTGTAGAGCTTGTGGATAAAAGCCGTTTGCACAATCTTGGGCTGGTGAACGGCAGCAGCTGCCGGGGGAGGCGCAGGCATGCTGTTGGAGCTGTTGGCATTATTGCTTGTGAGGTTATTGGCATCGGGCGCGGGAGAGTTCTTAGGTCGATCGCTGGATTTGCCGTTGCCGTTGGTTTCGGAGTCGGAGTTGTGGTTGCCATTAGAAGAAGGCGCAGGTGAGGTTATCTCCATCGGATCGCCGTTGCTGGGAGGAGACATCTTGATCGTCGGAGTAGATATGGGAATAATGCGAGCGCCCATTGACTGGTGACTGTGGGAGAGGGAGGGAGAATGCGGAAAGGTCTCAGTCCTGACGGCCATGTGCGCTGTAGCCATGATGGTTAGTCGACAAGAAGGGTCATGTACAGATAGACAGACAGGGCCAGGGTCAGGTTCGACAATGCTTGCTCTTGAAGAGACAGAGAATGCAAGGAGAAACGAACGGCAGGCGAGAACGGGAGGAAACGGGGAGGTTAAAGGATGGAGTACATAGATAAATGTAGACAGGCACGGTTCAGGTCAAGTAGGAGGAGGGTGAGCTTAAGCCCGATGGGGGTGTAAAGATCAAATGGGTGTGTAGCAGACTAAACTTTGAGACGACGACGAACAATGTGGGAAAGGAAGGAAAAGGAATAAAGGCTGGCCACAGAGACGGTATCGCGGGTGCGAGACGGTGGATCAGAAGCCGAGAGACACCGGGGGGGGACGAAGCGACATACAACAGAGTGGCAGTGGTAATGGCAGCCGAGTCGGGGTCGGAGCCGGTCAACGAAAGCCCAGCTGGAGGAAGAAACGTACTGTACTGTACGGTCGATGCAATGCAATGCGATTTGATGCGATGCGATATGATGCGCTCAATGGGTAAGTGTCGTACTGTGCTGCACTGCACGGGCTGCTTGGACAAGACAGAACAAGCTTACCTCATTCTCTATGCGAAGAAATGAGCGAGTGGGACGATGAATGTCTTGCAGGACAATCTGAGGTGGGCTGAAGCTGATTCACGCGGTTCCCAGTGTTGGTAGGCGAGCTGCGCGGTGTCGCTTCGCTTCGAGTACATACAAGATGGAAAATGAGAAGAGGCGAAGGATGAACTGTGCTGGAGTAAACTGACTGTAACAGTAGGTAACTGCACAGACAAGAGCGGCGATTTGCAGCTGGGCTGGCTTGGTCCCGCCTGGTCGTTGGTTGGGGAGGGAGCAAAGCTAAAACCTCAATAGGTACAGTACCCAGGCCACCACCACACCTACCTTATGGAAGCTTTCCATCAGACCAAAAACCCCGTCCAGGTAACCTCTACTAAAGTTAGGGGTACCTGCTGTGATACAGTGCGGGCGGGTACGTAAAGTCAGGTATTAGTGAAGGCTAGATTAGCTTAGCTTGGTTTAGGTTTAGGTGACAGACACCCTGGCTTAGATGGATGGCCGCTGCTGATCAGCCTCGCATAGGGGCTTTTTTCAGGGCTCTCGGTTTTCTAGAAGGCGGGGAGAGGAGGCGAGATTGCTAGCGACTCTACTGTATCTACTAGGTAGGTTGGCAACTCAGTCAGATGATAGGCTGTTCGGGCAAAGGGCATAATCCGACAGAATTCAGCCCGCCCGCGCGCGAGGGGAGAAGACGTAACAACAACGATAGACGAAACAACACAGATCCTGGTAGCGTTCGCACAGCCAGCTCGGTGACTCCGCAAAGATCAAAATGCTTGTCTAATCAAGCGTCAGACATCTCTTTTTTAGCTTGACTACTGCACAGATGCCAATGGAACCAACCTCAACCTAGGTGCCTACTGTACCTAGGGACAGGCGGGGAGAGCTTTGAGGGTCGCCAGGGAAGATTGGCGAGTGGCGGCCGAAGCAAGAAAGGGCTGAGCGCCAGCGAAAAAGAAAGCTTCTGAACAGTGTGAAAGAAGACGGAAATGTGCAGGAATTGTGAAAGTGGTTTTTGAGAGGCTGAGAACGGAAAGGCTCGCCCTTCTAGCCAGATCCAAGTAGCTGGTTGATATGAGCGTGCGCGATCCGATCATAGACGTTCCATGTGAGAGAAGAAAAGAGAGAGTGAGGGAGGGAGGGAAAGCAAGAATCCTACCTAACAATCTGTTGGTCAGGACTGATTTCTTTTTCTGGAACTGCAGGGAAACCAATGTGATCATTATCAAATGGACCCAGGAGCCAGGATTGGAAATTTGGGGACGTGGCTCTGAACAGTGGCATGGAGTTCATGGAGATAGGATGGGTATGGGGATGTGGATGGGGTTCGCGTTTGGGTTTGATTGACACTCTAGACACTCATGGCTACCCTGCCCACGACCACAGAAGAAAGGCGGAAGAAGTTGGTTGAGATCCAATGGAATTCATTACTTCAGTTCCCAAGGAAAACCCACCCATCACACCCACACCAGCTTCTGACACCCACATTGTTCATATTTCGGTTCCATCAGACAGACCCCTACACTCACTCCCAATGTCTCACGCCTGTGAATGAATTTCAAGCAGCTTACAAAGTAACTCTTCCTGTTACTTTCGTCGACATTTTGGACCCATGCTCAACTGCAAGGATAACAATGCGTTGCAGTAATACAGTACAGCATACTCTGTACATAGTACGAGACAGTTTGCCAACCAAAGAGAGCAATGCATTGATGATTCTGCATCAATGCCTTTTGTTATCCATCTTCAGCATTGGAATGCAGTTCCAGTGCCCAGGCCGTAGGGATACGTCCGTCATGCTGGTGTTACAACTAAGGCTCTGACATACCTACCTGTGTAATCAGTCAAGGGAACAGTAGAAGCCCTTACGTATGGCGCCGCCAAGATCAATCCGTCATTACAACTCGTTAGAATCTAGTGGCGGCTTCAGTAGCAGATCTGGCTGGTATCAAGAACTTGCCGGCCAGTTGTTCCAAAAACGAACCAGAGGAAAAGCTTACACGAAGAAGGAAGGGCCCGGAACATTCAGCGCCCAGTCTTGTCCTGTCCGTGGCGCCTTGCCGTATCTTCTCACAAAATGGTGTGGATGGGCTGGAGTCTAGGAACGCCGGGAGGCGAACTGCAATGTGTGGCGTCCAGCGTCGATGGCTCGACGAGGATGCCCCAATGAGTACCGAATATCAAATGTGCAAGAAGGAAAAAGTGAACATATCCTCATCTGCTCCAGTGTTCAACAGCCTAGAACATCCTGTTTTCCTCCAGTACGTCTTTGATTGGGCGGAGTGCGAGCGAAATCTCGTGAAAAAAATGAAGACGTGACTAGGTATAGTCTAGTAGAGTACGAACGTCCCCATCAGAAGTTAGAAAGTTTTCTGGATTCGTGTGCCTGGATGCAAGAACCTCTAGAGAAAGAAAATAGAGAAAAAAGCCTCAACGTCGCTGCATATCTACTGGGTCTCTGGGGCTCATCAATTTTGCCCGGTTGGAAAGCCGCTGTTGCGAGATCGGAGTGATGCTTCGTGATCGCTCTCATAAGAAGCAATACCTCTGATGGTATTCCGCAACGAACCAATGTCAGCATCTGAAGGACATTAACGATATGCCGATAATGTACGCACAACTCACTACTGCCTGCACAATGTCCGTGGCGGTCGGATATCATGAACCGTTAGTACCATACTTGTAAAAGTCGTAATTACGGAAGACAAGGTAACATGTCAAGTCAATCTTTTGCTCGGACCCTCTGCCTCTGCTAGAGCNNGATGGCGGGCGGGCTCTAGCAGTTGCATGGCAGGCAGCGGTTGGACAACTAGGAGATGGATCTGAATCGACCTCGACGGGCCGGATAACCCTGGCTCAACAAGTCTCCCTGACATGATGGGCCCTTGTCAGGCTGGGTACGGTTTCCGCAAATCGTGGCCGACTCGTTTGTGATAATTACTGAACAAGTTGAAAGGGGTTCGCGCCCATTGGATGTTGTGCATTTGTTTGCCGTTGTATGTACAGTAAATGGACAGGAAGCCCATGATATGCATTTGGTGTAGCTTGTTCTAGCCCAGCTTCTCAGATAGTCGTTCTGATGCTCCTTCCTTTTCGTTTGGTTTCTTGGAAAGGAACTTCTGCTACCTTAGTACTTACCTATCAGGTGGGTCGAAAAAAA
>JAAVUD010000102.1:0-55129 GCA_014898915.1 Fusarium chlamydosporum
GGGGCGTGGGGCACAGGCTTGATGGTGGGTGGGTGTGCGTGGGGAGTCGTGATCCCGACCCATCCGACGCACTCATCTACTTTGTTCGGAATGTACCCCTTAAGTATCCTGTCATATCTCCGGGCTGCCTTACTTTATGCTAGGTCCTGCATACAAATGGTCAGTGGCCTTTGCGATACGCTGTCTCGCATTCATGCTTACTTTACAGGACAGTACAGCCCTGTTAAGGCGGTGTTGCTGCAATCAGCATCGTTCAGTCCGATTGCTCGTTCATCCAAACATAGCACTCGCACATCATGTGCGACGAATAAGAGAGAACATGGCCGCCGTTAGGCTTGTCTGTATATTAATTTCCTACATTACAGTACTGTAATGCAGAAAGTTCGTAATGGAGAGTCCATGGAGAATCGTCCAACGGCAGCGGCCAAATCCTATATCCCGGCTTGGCTCATAGCGGTCGCGTCCACTAACGTAGACGCTACAGCTTCGTTCTATTCCATCCCGTCCGTCCTCCTATCCTGTACTCACTGTTTTCAGTAATAGACGCAATCAATCATCTTTCGATGTGAAGATGGTCAGCAAGGTCAGACCAAACCTCAGCCCTGGGAACCTTAACACAGGCGCCTCCCTCGGGTGTATAAGTTACTGCGGTATTGGCGGCCACTACAGATCCGTGACGCTAACTCGAGCGAACGTCTCCTTTAGTCCAGTTGGAGAGACGGGAAACTGCAATGGAACCTCGTCGTCCAGGGATCCGCCAGTTGAGAGGTACTGTACCTTAACAAGGCCGCAACAATTAGATGCGTAACGTAACCATCCGCACAACAGCGGCCTCATAAGATCCCATGCAGATCAGAGACTTGATCAATTTATTCGCAGCACTCTGGAATATTTCTCTATCCAAGCGTCAAACGAAAACTCGGTCCTTTGAGAGCTTTGTTGGCAACTTCCTACGCTCTGCTGCTGCATACGCCTCTGGCTGGCATTTGCTGCCCCCTTGAAGCATCAACCCACCCCTTGCAAAGGGGGAAGCCTACGATAGGACGCGTCTAAATTTGCCAAGGAGCTTGTCAACATTGTCCCTAGGCATCTGTTGCTTGTTTTTGAGAAATCAGTACAAGCGATTACAGTCTTCTAGGATACAAACCTCGACATACAGCAGCAAATGGAAATTTCGGAGCAAGAAGTGTAGAAATTGACGATTCTGGCTCCGTCGCTTCCGTCTATCGACTCCGCTTACGGGCATTTCACCCATCCGGACGGGCCGTTGTCATTACCACCGAAGATATCGATAGTGTGGTATGAATCTTGAAGATGGTTAAGCTTCTATTCGTTGCAGCCATCTCGACTAGTCCGTAAGAGTGAGAGAGTGTAGTTTTTAATCGACGCCGGCATCGCCACGACCCTCCTACCCTTATTCTATCGTTTCTTTCGATCATATAAGCCAGAAGCAGGGCGGGGTTTCGACAAGATTTCTTCTTGTCCTCACCGCGTCGGTAAGCCACCCTTGCTCGACACACGACGACCTGCCGCGGTATTGCGGTAGGCCAACGGTTGGCGGAGTTGTCATTTACACGCATTGTATAACACAAGTACTTGTATGTACATATTATCCGTGAGCGGTGACTGCGCAAATCTCCCTCCTGACGAGGATCAAGGGACGGAGGTTGCGCAACGAAAATTGATATTAACCCCAAGGGCCAAGGAACCCGTCGCCGCACCAGTTGGCACTGGACAATGTTTCGAGACGGGATCCTCCACTCTTTCGTCCTTTTCAACCTTGCGTGATGATCTTTCTGGGTTTCGGTCGCTTGGCGGCATCAAGATCCGGTATCGTCTTGTCGAGTTAGATCTGAGACTACTACTATATGAGTGCTCTTTTTTAAGGTTGTTTGCCCTTGGTTGTTTTAGATCAGGGTCGGTCTGGCGAAAACAATGAAGAGCGTTATTGACATCCTATTGACTGACATTCCAGGTCTTGATGGTTAAACGGATACTTAATTCACAGCCTGTGACAACGTGACAACAAGCTTACATCTAGATCTTCGCCTGACTGCCTCATTCAGAGAACCTAAACGACGCAACCCAGTAGGTATTGTTCTGCAAGCCCCGCGTACGTAGCGGTTTTAATCAATATCCGCTCCTCGTCAAAGCGGCCTTTGGTTTTATTGTTTTTTGACTTTTTTTTTCTTTCTTGTATCTCTAGTTCGTTCCTCGATTTGTTTTATTGCACACAATAAATCAAGTCAAGTTACCGTCTTCGCAATTCTGTGTCCTATCCCGGGGTATCACGAACGCCTTCCTTTCTCGGAAGCAAAACACAATGCTTCCATTATTTTCGGGCTCCGTAGATCCCGTTATGTCCAGACGTTCCATGGTACCTCCGTGTTGTCGGGCTCACGGAGTTTAATTACGAGCGAGGGAAACGCCACGTTCTTCTCCCATCGTGTCTATGAGAGACCAAAGACTGCCGTAATCCGTCGACGGAGCTTACAAACATGCGATGTATCTTATAAACCAAAGCGGGGACTATCTCTTCTTATTTTCATTCACATTGACTCATTCTCATTCGGCGAGAAGCGGCATCGCCGTGGTACATTAGCACTTACTCAATTACTGTACAGTACCGAGTACATAAATGACCTACTTACTCCGACGGATTATGGCCCACTTGGTGGGTTATGGAAATACACTAATATCGACGTTTCATGATTCAGCCTGACTGATTCCAAGCTGAACTCGATCAAGCCCAATTCAGTGGTACGGTTGCTAAAAAAATTATAGAAAAATTCATGTGCTATTCCCATGTTCTAGCAAAGTTTTCGGGAACACTAAAGCAATCATCTTATTCCTGTAGCGTTACATTCAGGATTTCCATAGGTAGAGTAATACCAGCTGTACACATAAAGTCTGGCTTGTTGTACTGTACTTTCCCTCTGTGGGGTACGAGTATTCGAGAGTACCTAGGTAACAAGCAACCCAAGATCCATTGTCCCTCGTTGCCCTGAATCTCCATCCTGTAAGACAGCCCGCTCAGTGACGCTCGGGAACGCGAGTGCCCTTGGCTCCCTGTTTCGTCAACTCCTAAAGGACCCTTGCTAGGGGTCTCCTCTCCTGAGCCAACCTTCTGCAGGTCCAAATTTCACTACCAGGGGCGGGTACCTAGTCAAAAATCACAAGCACAACTACTAACTAACTGTTAGGTCGTCAAGATCAACAGTCTATTTTGAATCATACATAGCAGATATGGTATAGAATATGCTGGAGATTCTTGTATGGAAAAGTACTTGTTTAACTGTATGCTCCACCAGTCTTGCGACTTTTAAAGTATGCGATATCTCATCGTTGTGAACATTGACCCGATCTGTAATAAGCATTCTGAACCCGATATTTTTTGGCGCTCCCAGGGACTTCCCAGGCTAGAGAGAGAGGGAGATCCACAGATCCATTTGATCCATTGTTAGGTAAGGTACTCTGTAGTAAAAAGGAAAGTGCTGGATTGGGCTTTGTCAGCCTCGGATTGGTCATTGGGGTTGGGCACTCGCAAATGAATCATTATCGTATTTGATGCCATTGACAGCCCGCAGGCATTATCACTGAAGATTACAAAGAAAATATTTATATCAAGTTCCAGTCAGGTATCTTCTCAAGGTACCTAGTTCGTGCTTCTATTCCCATGCTCTTTGCTGCTTGACTATGGCCCACATGCAATTCAGATCAACGTTGGAATGACAATGGACGCACGTAAGCTTTTCCAGGGATTAGAGACAGATCGCATGCCAAACGCAAGGATTCAAACCCAATTTTGTATATGCGACCCTCTGCTGCGCCATTATTTGTGCAGCAATTCAGGAACAACATGTTGGAATGAACCGACGATCCTCCCTCCCGTTCTCTTCTCGGCAGATTTGTCTGGCATAAAAACGCATAACCCCTTTTCTTGGCAACGAAACGCGCATGTGTCCATGATAGATTAACTACAATGAGGCTTTACTTGGCTTGGCCCCCTCCCATGAACGCCGCGTATCTCGGCCAGGAATCGTTGAGCTAAAAACAACAACATTACGTCTGTATCTTGATAAAGGCATGGTCAATGCTGTGAACTAGAGGACCGATAACCAAGACGGGGACTCTTCTGGAAATTCTAGGCTTGAGAAAAGGGGCCGTGAACCGAGACTCTTCATTCCATTCTGTACTTACTGTAGGTAGATAGCCGCCTGCGCCACATCCGGGGATGATTGTTTGAGCCTACTAATCTTAGGTACTGTAAGTAAAGTAAGCGGTCTTTCAGTCGCTCAACTAAGTTATCTTTAGATTCCCACCATCTCAAGATCAAGATAATACTCCATGTGTTAAGATCCATAAACTGTAAATCAGACGAGTGTATTATTCAGCCCTAAGCTACCGTTCGTCAGCTGCTGTCTTAGCCACACATGGCTGCCAGGTGCAGGTTATCAGCCTCAATGCTCTCACCCTGTACCACCACCAAAACGCGTCTCAACCTAAAGCAATTAACGCGGTTGGCATCGCAACTCCATTGTAGCTGCTGCACAAACCTTATACCTGTTAAACACTTTTGAGAGTGACTTCATCAGATCCCAACCCTCGTGATAATCCATCTGATTATTGACTGTTGAATCCGCTGCCTAATCAGAGGATAGGGTCAAAATGTCCCAGAAGAACAGAAATGGAAATATCATGAGCTTCTTCAAGCCCATGACAAGATCCCAAACACCCAAAGCCACCAAATCCTCAACACCGCACTCGCCGTCATCTCCACCTTCACCTTCGTCTCCGCTGGAACGAAAGACCGTCACCCCCGTAAAGAAGACCATACCACCTACACAGCAATGTGAAATTCAAGCCTCAGACGATGAAGATGACTTTGGATCCTCGTCTGATGATTCGCTGGTGGATCTGTCTACTATCATTAAACGAGGCCTCCCCGGGAAGGCAACTCAGCCTGCTGCTCGCGATCCATTTACCACGCCAAAAGCTAAGAGAACTGCGGTTGAGTTCCATGCATCTCCGTTGGCCATAATATCCAAACACAAGTTCGACCTTAAAGCGCTAGCCAAGGATGCTCGCCAGGATGATGCCATCACAGCGAGTTCGATGAGAGCACAAGCTTTCTCAGAGCTCAGTGACCAACAGGAAAAAAAGATAACGGATGAGGCGTCAGACGATGTTATGGAGGGCATCGTAAAAAACAACACTAGCCAGGATGCTCAGAAAGTTATGCGAGCAGTAAAGAGATCAGAGCCTGGCCAGTCACAACTTCGGTACTGCTTCTTCTCTGAACACTATACTCCGCCTTCCCCCAGTGCTGCCCCCAAGGAGTTCAATAAGGGCCCTTGGAGATTGTTGACTCAGGGGGATCAGAAGACCCGTGAACAACATCTTGCGTCCGGAGTACCACTTACTCTCCTCCAACTACAAGGAGGGTTGCCGGACGAGCTTTTCGAATGGATCTTGGACGGTATTTGTGTTCAAAAGTCATCTCTTGTGAGGCAAGAGTATTGCAACCTAATCGCCAATTGCACAGATCTGATCGAGCATCGTATCACGCCCCAACGACTGGAAGAGTTATTGTATCGTTTTGGTGCCTCATCCGAGCTCAGGCAAGCTACCTCAGAGACCAATCTATCGAAGCCTAGCGTTGAGCCCTACGAAGGACGCGACTGGTCCCCATTAAGTTCTTTTTTGTCACTCCTCGCGGCAATATCGCCGTGCATGTCTCAAGACTCCATTGTCTACGCATCTCAGGCGCTGTTGCGCATGTCGATGGACAAGTTCTTAATCTACGATATCAATCTTCTGACTACTTACGAGGTGACTATTGACAGTCTTTTGGAAGCGATTGATCAACCCAGCTGGGACACATTCGTGAGTTGCGATTTCAGACCGAATTTACAACTGGCACTGATATTTGATTAGTGCTTCGAGACCTGTACACTATTGCATACTCTGGTCAAGGCACAGTGCGTCAGAACGAATGCTCTGGCATGTCTGCCCATCTGTAAGACGAGGGCACATGAACTGAGACGACGTCTAGCTGTAGCATTCTTACTCGATGATCCAGCTCTGGGTCGCTTTCACCCAGATGACACTGTGAATATTCGTGGAATCATCGAGAGACTGGACCGTCATGACTTCTTTGTCGGGCCAAGAACAGATTTTGCCGAACTACAAGCCAACATTCTACTCCTTAACATCGCCGTGGATGACGGTTCTTTTGTGCCTTCTGATGATCCGGAACAGGAAAAACAATTTAACAGCGATATCGACGAGCTGGCAGCAAGGCTTCGGGAGATCTGGCGGAAGATCAACGATGCGGGGATGAAGATTGCTCGCACCGAAGCGAAGAATGTGATAGACTGGGTTCAGCAACGACTAGCACGTTCTGTTCGTACTCGCCGAAAGGCGAAGCAGAGCATATATGACATTCCAGGCCAGAAACAAGATGCCCACCTTCCACAACAGCAGGATTATATGAAGAACTTTCTGCGAAAAGGACCAGAGATTGCCCCAGGGCAGGCGCCAAAGCAACTGACCGCGGGAAAGGAGGCCCTGAACGAACCACATAGCCCAGACACTATCATTGTTAAGCTCAAGTGAGGATAAGGGAACACACGGGACCAACCGTGCAAATCTTGAGCATGCACAAATTCACGAGATGTAGTTCTATAGCGAATCTTTGAACGTGTAATCAATTCTACCACGGGCCAAGTTCCAAATCAGTCAAAACAAGTTAAACATGCGATACACAGCCTCTAAACTACAAAGCACAGACTGATTAACAATACGGGTCGCGGGTAGTTGAAGAGCCTTCCCAGTCGTGTACTCATCGAAGCGGGCTGGAGTATAGATAGGTAGAGGCGCCCATATAGATATCTAAGGCGGCGAAGAGGGGTTTAGTCAGTGAACTTGCGGTTGGGGTTCTTGCCGAATAGAGCCTCTCGCACTGCAGGCGCAGCAGACTCCTCTAGCAGCTTCAATCTGGCCTCGAAGGTGTTGTCGATATCAATCTTTCCACTTCCGCTAACGATGACCACTCCACCGGCACTGTATCCTTGTTAGCTGTCTCTCACATGAGATGGTTCAAGAAGCGCATCACGTACATTCCCTCAGGAAGAGGATCCTCCTCCTGAATCTTTGCTGTGACATCCTTTCCAAGCTCCTTCTTGAAGTCCTTGGCGGCCTCCTCAATGGCCTTCTTGACAACGTCGTAGTCCTTCTTGCGCGCGCGGACCTGAAGCTCAGGCTCATTGAGGGCATAAAAACCCTCGAGCAAAAGACCCTTGAGGGCCTTTTGGTATTTGGCCTTATCCTTGGCACCCTCGGCAAGCTTCTTCTGGGCCTCCTCGAAAATGTTATCGAGCATCTCCTGGCGGGCGCCGAGAACCTTGAGTCGCGTCTTGTTGGCAACGGTGGAACGAGTGATCTGCTGAGACATGGTGGCCTGCTTGAACTTCTTCTCGTACTGGGTATCGATGGCGTCTGTCTCCTGGCGGACGAGCTTGGACTTCTCGATCTCGAACTCCTCGTTGGCCTTGATCTCGATTTCGCGGGCCTTCTCCATAGCCTCCTGCTTGATGAACGCAGTCATCTTGCTGAGCTCATTGTTGACCTGTTTTTGGGCATCGCGCGTTAGAGGACGGGACTGGTGAGACGAACGGCGGATTGCGTCGTTTGAGTATGGGCAATGCGTACCTGCTGGTCCGATAGAGCGTGTTGCGACATGATGGGCGGATTTATTCGAGCTATATCAGGTTCGGTTGTTCGAAGTATAAGGAGGTTGAGACCAGTTCAGGGTTGAAGATGGGGTGATGAAAGGCTGGTGATGGCCTCTTTTGGTGGTGAAGTCGAGGATAGACTATGATGGAGTTGGTAGCTGTGATGTGACGCCAGCCGCCCAAGACCCAACCTACCAGCTCCGTCTTAGCTGTATCTTACTTTACTCCAGCAGGGAACTGGAGCTTAGTCCGAGGATCAAGCCACAGTCACTCCCCACAGTTTAGAGTATACTACGTAGTACAGTCGTGCACTCAGCATGAGATTCAATGTCACTAGCACCGGCAGATGCCATAAATTACTTAGTTCAAACGGGTTCCTGCGAATGGGTTTGCTATTCGGGAGATAATGAGCCAGTGTCTTATTTTTATAAACCCAAATAGTATTGAGGACTTGTTCTGCTCTTTAATGATTATCGCGCATGAACATGCATTATGTAACTGCACCGCCACTGTGGCTATAGAGCTAGTCTCGTGTCGGGGCTGCATGCCTCTCTATTCACGTCAGGTGTCCCACGCACGACTCAAGCCTGTCCGCCTCCGACTTTCCTATTGATTAGTTTGAAACAAAGACAAATCACATTGAATTAAACACCTCTTTCTATTACAACATCGTTCCGTTCTTCTTCCTCGGGTGCCGGCACCAAGCAGTACATAGATCCGGCCAACAACAACCTCGGCAGCCTCTCGTGCTACCAACCACTGGCGCTTTGACTAGCCATTCCCCTTGACCGTATCGAAACGATTACATCCTCTACAGTTTCAGTAGCACGAAGCGACCACTATACCAAGGGCATTGCCTATGCGACTTCTCAACAATACGCTTCAACTCTCCCTTGCCAGATGACCCCGAGCCTGGCACAGGCGCAATGGGGTTGCTTGGCGGCATCTCTTCTGGAGGGAGCATAGCTGTACGTCGTCGCGTACAACACTTTAAACTCAAATAGCAATACTAATTCGGTCTACTGTAGCTTGGAATCATCGTTGGACTGTTATCAACAAGTGTTCAGAGTCTAGGTCTAACATTACAACGAAAGTCGCATATACTCGAAGACGAAAAGGGACCCCACGATGTTCGAAGACCACCCTACCGAAGGAGGAGATGGCAGATTGGAATGGGAATGTTCATTGTTGCGAACCTTCTAGGAAGTAGTATTCAGATTTCGACGCTTCCGCTCCCCGTCCTCTCGACTCTGCAGGCAGCTGGCCTTGTTTTTAATTCGATATGCGCATCACTAATCCTCAGTGAGCCTTTCACAAAATGGTCTTTCTCCGGTACCCTTCTTGTCACAACAGGCGCTGTATTGATCGCGATTTTCGGGGCCATACCCTCGCCGGCGCACGACTTGAATGAGCTGTTGGAACTCATGGCGAGAAGGCCATACATCGTATGGATGATCCTACAAGCGCTTTTCGTTATTACTCTGGCAGTCGCTGTCGATCTGATCAACAGCATGTCAAGCCTATCTCACGATGCTCGGTTTCGGCTAGCTAGAGGCATCACATATGGTGTCATCAGCGGAGATCTCTCTGCTCATGCCCTTCTGTTTGCCAAGTCCTCGGTGGAGCTAGTCATTAAGACTGTTGCAGGACGCAACCAGTTCGTGCATTGGCAATCTTGGGCAATCGTTATGGCGCTTGTTACTCTGGCTCTTTGTCAGCTCTATTACTTGCACCGGGGCCTTAAATTGGTTTCGACATCCGTTCTTTATCCTTTGGTTTTCTGTGTCTACAACATCATTGCCATTCTAGACGGCTTGATATACTTTAACCAAACAAGCCTAATATCACCCCTTAGGGCATGCCTCATCGCTTTGGGAACAGTCATTCTGCTATCTGGCGTACTGGCGTTATCATGGCGATTAAGCGACGAGCAGCATACTCCTGGCGTTGGCCAGTCATCTCTTGCGCCTGGCCTTGGACTTGTGGAAGATACCGAGGAGGAGGAATCTCTTCTCGGCTCAGATAATGCCGTTGCCGACGAAGATTCAACTCCACATACATATCAGACGTTCCCTCCTACGATTGATGAGACACCATTGGTTCCTTCTCGCAAGAGGACCCCACGATGGGCTGAGCGAGCAGAAATCTGGGGCGAGTTGGAGGATAGAGATGAGCCCACTACTCCTGGCAACAGGCGGCGGTCTAGCACAATGCCCCGTCACACAGAATCATCACCCTTACTGCCGACAAAGAGATCTCTGACAAGTGCTCCGGTAGGAGAAGAGTCGGGTCCCAGTATTCAGTCTACCCCTCGAAGACTGACCCGAAGACGGCGGAAGAGTACAGGCTTTCCTGGCCTAGTTGCTCGTAAGCATCAGAGGAATAGAAGTTCCACGGAGACAGGCACGCTCAACAATATTCTCTCACTCAGCTGGTTCAGAAGCACGAGCCGACAAGTGTCACAAGCTAGCACCAGTGACGGCTTTCCTTGGGGCACAACATCACAACAGGAAGGCCACGAGACAAGAGGCGACGCAGCTGTATGAGCACGAACATTTAATCACCTGGCATTTCGGAGTTGTAACAGAGGAAGGGAGGCGAAGAACTGGCGTTTTCTTGTGTAAAGTCTCTTTGGGTCTGCTTCTTGTTTAATATTCGTGGCAACAGGGTCCATGGGTTGCAAACAGTGTTCTGTACGCCTAATGTTCATATCTATATACGTTTCTAGGGTTCAATGAAAGTTGTCAATGGCGACAATTCAATAGACTGCACCAACTTCTCACCACGTCATTCAAGTACTCTTCAACACTACCAGAATTATAAGCTATATATTAACATAGTATGTAATGGCGTAGGCTAGGCCGCACATTGGTTTACAAGCGATATCGATCAAGTTGAAAATATCTTTTGGGCTCATGCTTTGTCCATACACATAAATCCTCATTGCCTCTGTATTCTAATTCTCGTAAACCTGGCCTGGAAATGCTGATTTCATCTAGCGAATATTAAGTGGCCAGGTAGTCATACACATAAGGGAGAAAAACGACAGCTGCATGAACTCCAAAATTCCTCCACTCCGTACTCCAAAACCGTCAACTCCGCTCCCCCCTTTTCTTTTTTGTTTTAGCAATGATGCTATGCGTATAGGTAAATGCGAACCTTCCAAAAAGTCTTGCTGAACAGATCGTGTGGCGATGAGAAACAAGTGAGACGTTATGTGACGGGGTCCTCATATTCATGACATGCTGCTCTTGTGCTTCTCGTTGCAACATCCCAGAGTCCTCCGAAGTAAAATACATAATGAAATAGACATGGAAAAAAGTGTGCATTGTCAGGTTTGCTGAATCGTCCTCAGTTCCCTGAATACACAGACAAGGACATGATTAGATTGATCCATAAGTGGGTATTTCCGAATAGACGGATCAAAGACGGTGTCAGAATTAGAACATGATTAGACCTTCTAAATGCAGGCTTAGTCTATGAAACTCCTCCAGTCGGGTGCGCAGGTGCCAGAACAGGGCCAGGAATAAGACGCCCATTGGTGTTATGGGGGATGGTGCTAAAGTGCGATAATGACATGACAGGAGAACTGCAACTGGCAACTCGCATCCGTTCTGGCTCTTCGTTGTTATGTCGAAAGGCAGTTGCTTGGTATTCGCTTGTGTTTGAATAAGTGCGTTATTAGGGTGCGATTAGATTAGTGACCGGGAATAGAACGGTATATACGTCGGCTTCTTGTATCACAACGAGCTCGCTGAGTCCTAAACACGGCTCGTACTAGCTCGGCTGCGTTCGTCCTCCTCTTCCATGACATCGCTCAACCGAGTGGGGTGATGATGGCGAGGTACTGTTTCCCATCCGGGCGTGCCGTACCCTTGGCCGGTATAGTCTTGAGGATCAGAGTATGTGCCAGTCCACTGGCTGCCATTGCCACCACTTCCCCCTCCAGTAGAGGTTGAGGGGGAATCTTGCTTACCGCTTGGTGGCACGGTAGTGGCAGGTGTTGCATACTCTTCTGCTTCACCATCAGAACCAGAATACGTGGAGGGTGGTCCAGCGAAGGGAATCTTATTTCCTTGGGCATCCAACAGGAAGTTGCCATTTGCATCAATCACGTACTCACCTTCGCTGTAACCACCCTCTGACATTGGTGCTTGAAGCCCTTGTTGGCGGTATTGGTCGCCAGCACTTGTCGCGGGAGGCTGGTGCTGGGGAGACGATGTTGCTGCAGGTGGGTAGCCAGACCCATATTCAGTTTGATAAGCCCCTTGAGCTCGGCTGCTCTGATGTCTAGATCCGCCCTGGGTCATTGGAACGACTTGGACGCCTCCAACAATGGTTGGTTGCCCTGACTGGAGAGACAATGTTCTGTCGCGTTCCTCCTGCTCACGTCGTCCCAGTTCCTCCCATGCCCGGCGTGCCTCTTCTTTAGATATGGATAGCTCCTTACGCATTTCCGCAAGCTGCTTCTGCGCCTTGGAAGTTCCGCGCTCGTTCTCAACAGCTTCTCGGATAGCGTCAGCTCGGCCTCGGCGTTCCTGGTCTAAGGCAGCTTCCAACATAGCGTTTACTTCTTGTGCGCGCTCCAATTCGGCACGTGTTTCGAAGAACCAACGTTGGAACTTTCGTTCAGAGCTTGCGCGAAGACGCTGGAGCTCAACAACGGCATGAAATAGATTGGCGCCAGCAGCAGATAAATCTGTCACTTGACGGGCCAGCTGTTGGTTCAGAGGATCCCGGTTCATCTCATCTTTATTTTGCTCAAGCTTGCGAATCCAGTAGCTGGTGAGACCCTCCCAATGGGCAGACAATGTCTCCCATCGTTCAAAAGCATGAGGGAAGGAGTTGCGTGGCTTTGAACCACCGGAGCCTCCTTGGTTTCCGCTCTCCGCACCTTGAGCAGCAAAGTTGGGTTGTGTTCCTGGTGTCGGACCAGTAAAAGTTTGAGGGGGCGGCTGGTTGGTAGTCCCAGATCGGCCAGTGCGATTTTGTGGTGTTTGTCCAGTAGTGTTGGCTCGAGGACGAGCTGATGTATTATCAGGCGCAGTTGGCGCCTGTCGCTGCGGGTTCGTGGATTGACGCGCTTCTGCGTCATTGCCCTGCCCCCCAGCAACGCCAGAAGCAGATCTACGTTGTTCTTCTGCTCTCCGAGCTTGTTCCAAAATGCGCGCCTCTTGCTCAGCCCTCTCGCGCTGTTGCGCCTCTGCCTCTGCGCGTTGTCGCGCTTCACGAGCTGCACGTTCCTGCATGATCATCCTCGGACCTCTAATTCCAGAGGGTGAGCCCGATTGACCAGGAGCTGAGCCTGGGCGGAATGGAGGGGCTTGTGGCTTGCCGTTGGAGGCTGGAGGTATACCTCCAGAAGCCATAAGGTCGGCCATGCTTGCAGATTCCTCTTCAAGATCTGGGGTGAAAGGATTGGGGTTGCGCAGCGCCTCCTCGAGTGCAAAGAGGATAGCGCTGTGGGTATGCTTGGAGATCTTAACCACAGGGTGCGGGTCTGGGTAGTTTGCAGGTAGAGAGGGAGTCTGTCTCGGAGGGGACGGAGGATGTTCGGAAGAGACTTCGTCAGGGTCCTCAGTCAAGTCCTGTGAAAGCCGTCGGCGGAGCCGGGGAGCTTGAGGCTGCGCTGAACGAACGGGGATAAGCCCCAGAACAGTGGGATGGCTCTCCGGTAGATCGTCAACGGGTGCGAAGGTCGTCCGAGGTTCGAAACCAAGGGAGGCAGCTCGACGGTGGAATCTACGAGGCTCGGGAGCTGGACTCGGAGGCGCGTCAAACTTTGGGGTTCGACGAAGACTTCGGGGTGTAGAGAGTCGCTCAATAGGATCCGGCGTCTGATTGAACAGTGGTCGTGAGCTGGAGCTAGGAACTCTTGAATGCTGGCGTTGCTGGTGCTGGGCAGGGGTCGTGGGCGCGTTAAGGTCGTGACGGTCGTAAGAAGCAGATGACGATCGTATTCTGGTCACTTCTGCGGCGCTGAAAGGGCGAGGAATTGGGTTGCGAAAGTTCGACAAGTTGAAGGATCACCAGCGGGCGCTGGTGGTGTGCTGCGTTGTGGTGGAGGGTCGTGGTGGTGGAGTGGGGGAAGCTCTTGATGCGTTGTACAAAGTCGGGCTCTTTCGAAATGCCAACCGGTGAGCAGATCCAAGTAGAGTAACCCAACTCAAACTGAAAATAAATGCAATGGTCTCGGGAAAGACTACCAAGTCTCAGTCCGGTCTGAGTTTGAGTCCACCCAAGACAGAGCTGAGAGTGTAATTGCCCGACTGGAATGTTGAGACGAGCGAGGTTAAGGTGAGAAGAATCAAGTTGGGTGTGAGTCTCAGTGCGGGCCTCAGAGGATGGGCATCGGCTGGTGATGTCAAAAAAAAAAAGCTGGTGGCAGGGAACGCAAAGCTGGGCCTAAAGCTAGAAATTTGGGGGGCTGGTGCCAGGAGCTGCTGTGGCCGCCCACCAGGCCAAGGTCAGACGAAGCCCAGAGGTCCTTAAAGAAACGGGCCACTAGTAAGAGGGAAATTTAAGACTGCAAGCCCTTCGCATACAGTACACGCGCATGCAATACGTGAAGTTCGAGTAGGCGATCAAACTTTGACGCCAATTGCTTCGTGCCACTGATTTTACAAAGGCGACGCGACTCGAATGCGCGCGATCGCGAATGCTGTGGTTGATCCTAGCGCAAAAGACACAGTAGGTCCAGTTTGCTCAGCCGTTTGCGCGCGTGTGGTTGTTGTTGATTGTCGCTTGTCCTAAGCAGGCGCCCTTATGGGATATGTCCTGGAATCTTTTGTTCGCCCAGCGAATTTGAGTCAGATTCGATATTGGCAATCGGCTTGCGATGGTCCAAACGTTATGTCGAGGTCGTCATGCGCAACTCGGAGACCGCAAGAACTAAGTAAATCGAGCGGCTGGGAAAAGGAAGGAAGCAAGGGCAGCACAATACAATGCCGACATGCCCTCTAACAGGCCAATGGCGTTGCTTTGAAATCGCTGTTATCTACGCATAAGCTGAGATAACATTGTTCAGTTCTGGCAACGAGATAGAGTTGAATGGAAGAAGTTGAAGAGTGGGAAGGGAAAAGAAGAAAGAAAGTGCGCACTGACGTAGCAAGCTGCCCGGAGCGCTCCTCCCTCGACCAAACTTGCATCGCCGCGCCGTGATTGATGACTTAATTAATTGCGCCAAGTTTCCGACTTGACCATGTCATGGAAGAATCTGCTAATGCAGCTAATACTACTTACCAGACTGCTCAAGGCACGACTAGACTAGGATCGAGGATCCTCATATACACTGCCATTGACACTGACACTGACACTGACATGTATCGGAGTCTAGATGCCTATCTACAGCAATAACTTTGAGCCTTGACAAATCTCTTGTCTGGCAAAACCACAAGACTTTCCATACAAGAAGCAACTGTAGCCGAATGTCTTTGTACTCCGTCAACTCACATCGTCGCTTGGTATGGGTGTGTATGAGAAGATTGGGTTTAGATAATGCCCTGAAAACCAACGTTTGCATTCCCATATGGTTGTGTAGCAAAATACTAGACAAGTGATTACTCTGTACAACATGTTGAGAGAAGGTGTACAGTCATCTAAGAAGCATTTACCGAGACCTCGAAATCGTCTTAATTACTGTTTGCTAGCATTGTCTCGGGAATGGCGTTTGACCCGTAAATCGTTCATTTACTGACTTTAACATCTCAAATCGGTAATGTAGAGTATGTGTGTTTCGCCTCGTCTCGTCTGATCTCGGCTCATTTCACTTCTTAACAGGGATCAGCCCTCATCTGCTTACGAACGTCTTGACAATTGTCGCATGACAGAAGGCAGATGATGAGCTGCGTAGACAGGGGGCTTCGCTATCTTTTTCAGGGTCGTGATGATGAATTCTTGGAAAGCTTCGACCGCTAATTCCCATGCAGCGAAGCAGTGGACTGTTCACTTATCCAGACCGCCCCTACAGCGGATAATAGGGCTCATGTGCTGAAGCAAACTGTCGGTGCATATGTGCAAGGGCCCAACGCTGCGCTGGGATGGACCTTGGGCACAGAACAAGGCGGATGGTATCATTGGCCCTGAGCTTAAGGCCCATTAAACTTGACCCTAAGGCTCATCTTATTTCGAGACCTCCATTGTGAATTTACCGGATGCCGGATCTCAATCCCGCCTAACCCCCTGGTTTTAGCCCAACCTGTACCGGACTCTCATACATTTGGGGATAGCTTCGATTCTCCACTGCACTGCACCGAGCAGCCGGTTGACTTGGGCGGATTGGGAAGTGGAAACGGAGTCGGGTGTAACGCTGCGTCATGGCGTTAAGCGGAACAACCGTTGTCTGCCACGTTTCCTATGCCTGCATACCGTATTCTGTTTCAAGCTTTACCGCCGATTTTTAGGTTTGAGAACAACGTCAGTCGAAAAGTCAAGCAATATGAAACTTGGGAATATTCGTAATCTGGATGTCAGTAATATTTCAATTATTTTTCAATCAAGATAGCAGCGACAACATGCTATACCTAGCTTTAAGAAACACGCTCGTCAATCGGATCGGTCTAACCCAGATAGGGCCTGGGAGGGACGGGAACCACGGCACGCGCCGTACCCAGGGTCTTCACTCTCCAATCAGAGTCTTATTCCCTGGTGGTGAAAATCAGGTGAAGTTGAGCCTGGGGAACTGGAAGGCTTCACTCTGTAAATGAAGGCAGCATAATCCGCATAAAGCAAGGGTTAGAGATCGATATCCGACTCGCATTCAGTATAGTTCTGTTCTTAATCGCCTTTTCGATCCAGATTTTGTGTAGTTCCATGTTCTGCTTGAGCGGCTTACAAACGTGTCGCAGATGATTGAGAACTCTCGATCTTTACGACGTGTTTCTTCTTCCAAATTTCCTGGCATAGGAAAGTAGAACCTACTGTATCGAGAATACAGCGAGGCCTACTGGTGCGTAGTATCGGAAGCCCTCCGGATGGGTGCTGTTCCTCCCTTGAGTCGGAGTTCAGCTTTCTCTTCCGTCTGAGACATCCATTGAGCTGGCCCGTGGCTGTTCTGTAGGGTAACTGTTCGGCAAAACGTGTTCCATTGTCTGAATGCCTCGCCCTCGCTACTCAAATGGTTCGGAAGAGGTCGTCGGCTTGATTCTCAATAGTTCTGTCTTACTAGTATATCCCTTTCTGGCGTTGCGTGGTTGTATCGGGTAGGTCGTCGATAGTAGGTTGGAATGAAGTAGTGTGGATGGCGTCGTTCGATTTCTCGTAATCGGTAAACCTTTTGTAGGATGGATGGTAATCACCAAAGCAAAAAGTGTAGCAGTCTTCTATTTCCATCACAATCGAGGGAAATCCCCTATCCGGTGAGATATGGAGGAGGGTCACAAGTTTAATGAGCCCATCGCTTCTTATTATAATACACAACTCTTGTAAAGTATAGAGTGTCTTGGGTGATCGAGCGATCGAGCAAAATCGCATGGTAGTTGCAACCACAGCATGAAATGCATCCCTACTGTAAAACCTGTTGTTGGGATATCTTGTGTGCCGCTATTGAAGCAGAGGCACCATCGCAGTACTTTCACTGGCCGCCGCCCGAGCTGCAGGTCGATGCATCGAGATCGCTGGGATGGCTCCCTGGCTTCCAAGCAGTTTGCTATCAACTTACCTGGAATAACCTCGACGAGGAGCAAGCCAAGGGGACTTGCATGATGTCTAACGTGTCCATGGACCCCACTACCAATGCCATTGGACCTGTCAAATCATGACCGAATTCGATTCAATGGCCCCTGATCACAAAGACCATAAGAGGCTGGCTGTATAGATGAAGGGACCATGCATGAAAGAAAGCGGTCACATCCCATGACCTTCTTGGGATCTCTCGTTGGATGGATCTCTCTTTCATCCTAATCTCAACAATATGCATGACTTGTATCAGTATGCAACCAACATGCAGGCACACTTCTCTGCATTTCAGCTGAATACCTAGTGGCAGAGATATTTTCGTTTTCGATCGAGCACTTACGCGATCGCAACTATGCAGCACACACAAGGCGCAGAATAAAACCATGAGGTGCCTCCTGGTTGAGTACCATCACCATTCCTGCTGTCGAAGGATGCCAGATATTTGACGTCACGACTGGTCCCCACGGAAAAGAAAGGGCAGAAAACAATCAGATCGCCGATCGAGGGTTTGAAAAGACCTGTGATTGAACAGTTTGAGAGCCGGAAGAGCCCCTGGGGCTGGCTAATGATTTGACACAAGACTTTTGTGAGACATGCGTTGCGCAAACTGTCGAGGGAAGAGATTCAAAGCTGTCGGGAGCTTTAGTACAGGCTAGCCGCGTTAGGTCTGATGGGAGCAAGGGATCCATCAATTACTGTTGTCCTTGGTGTTACCCTACAAGACTGTCGAGTTTTTCCAGGCTGTCGGGACTATTTCCTCTACTAAGCCGCCTTCTTTGAGTGAAGGGGGTTTCAGAGCGTCGGATCCCACTCGGTATAGTTGATGTGGTTTTCCTGAACACAAGATCGAGGCTTTCGATTGCGGTGAAAACGAACAACACACTGTCGTCGAGGGAAAAAAAACTTGGCGTAATGTATGCACAAAAGAGAGCTTTGTGAAGATGGAGGGGACCCTGCGTCTAAGATGTAGCCAAGCACAAACAAAGCTAGTGTAGAGCGAAGCTGCAGCTGCAGCTGCAGCCTCAGCTCCTGGTTCATAAAGATCTGCGACTTGACAGTTGATAGTTTTAGGATATCAATGTCAGGGATAGGTAGGTACCTGAACGGAGATTTAGGTCCTTATCACCAGCCTATTGTTGGACTCGCCACATTTTGTTTTTATCTCTGCTTCAGTCGATATTTTACGCGAGAAAAAAGACTCAAGCAGGGCGAGGTTTAGTGCATGATATTCGCACCTGCCTCTACAGTCTGCTCTCATTCAGGTTGAGGTAGGTAGCGTTACCTATCTACCTACAGTCTTGGTGGGGTCTGCGACTGCCCTTTCTGCAAAGGAGATCTCTCTTACCCTAAATACCCTTACCTATCGGAGGTAGCTCAGCCTTTTGCTTAAACACTCTTCTCTGAACTCTGCTTCAACATCGGTATTCTCTCCAAACCCACGACCTCTTTGTTTGGGAAACTTCTCATGTTCGAGAGAAAGAACGCGCGGAGCTGCCGGCTTATGCGTCAAGATGCAATCAAATGTTTTCCTCCTCCACGAAAAACACGTTGCTACGGACCAGGGTCCACAATGTTTACTCAAACAACGCTCATCCGACGTTATTCTGAGCTATCGGAGACAAGTGTCTTACGACTCCACCTCAAGGTCTCGATAATTCAGCAGGGAGGATGCTTTTTCGCTTGAAGCTTCGGTACAGGCCGTACCTGCGTCAGTAGACTCGACTCATGTTCCATTTCATCCAGCTGGTCCAGGTCTTGCTGGTCTCCATATTGAATGCCTTATTCCGAGCCTGGCCTGACCTGTTCAGATACTGGGAATAAGCAGCACGCCCGAATGCGTACTATGGCAAGCCAGCGCACTGCCATCATTATCATGCAAACAAGAACGAACTCTTTTACGCTGTTTTGCGTGAACTAACAGCCTCGTAAACCCCACGGTTCTCTTAATGATCAAAGGCCTATTTGCTCAGCCTACAGAGATTGACCGAAATAGAGACTTTGAACACCAGCCTCGTCGCCGATCACTGGCATAGTCCGCTGCATTCCCAGGGCACCAAACCTCACGAGTTTTGTGTGTCTCAGCCCAGGACTATGGACCCGATTCCTGGAGAGCTTGCCGTTTGCTCAAGGGATACTGCTGCAGGTATTGAATGGAGACACTAAGCAGCCTGATCTTGAGTGAAAAGTCAGATCCACGGAATCATCAAAATCGTTGAAGCCATCGATAAGCAAGCGCACCATACCGGTGATGGGTGAAAGACCCTTTGCTTTGCATCGACAAGCAAGTGTACAAGCAGTGAGTGGCTCCGCACGCATCTACCCTTTGTTCTGCCTCACAAAAGCTATTTTGGTGTTCTCATAGTTCACTGCTTCCCCGTGTGTAGGATCCGGCCCTTCTTCCGAACTCTTCTTTGAAATTGCTTTTTTGCACCGGAAGAGGTACCCTTTCGGCTGGGCCTCATCTATCCGATGGGTTACAAGTCCAGCAAAGCAAATATACATGCATCTGCAGTCCTCGTATGACTTTACTGTAAGTCTGAGAGAGAAACCATACCCAGAAGCATGACGCAAGGGATCAATCGCGTCTGCATACCAACAAACCACCGAGGCCCGAGCCCAAACTAGTTTAAGCCCTCGAACAAGACGTGACTGTCGGAATGCTTGAGGTTGTCTGACGAGAGGGATGGCTAGACTTAGCAGCCCCTCTACCCAGGAATGCCCCTCCAGGTCAAGGGCGCATGCTTTTCAACATTTAGAACACATGCAATGCAAAGCCTCAAGTGGGTGTGGTGGACCCACGCTTATGTTTCAACATCTCTTTGACAGCTCTGCTTGCACATATATTTGTATATCATGCCTTCTGCATCCCTGGCTCTTCATCTTTATACCAATATTGTTGCAAGTTAATTTTATTTTGCCAATTCAACGGTCCACCATGGAGCGCTCTAGCAAGCTGGCCGATCTCAGGCTCGTTGCCAAGTACTATCCTGTCACCAACTACTCATACCCTCAACAACCGGAACATCCATCGCACCATGTTCGCAACCGCTTCTCAGATGATAGAGCATCTTTGGGATCCGAGGGGTCTTCGCCCAGTCTGATCGATGACCGAACCGACTCAGAAGTCTCTCTAGACGATGATTATCAGTACCACGCCCATGGCGCTGAGCTATGGGACAGTTTCTGGCTTCCAAGCAAGTCCACAAAGCTCGAATTTCAACCAAGGAAGCAGAGTTTGATTCCAATCTCTCAGCAGCAACAGCAACAGCAGCCAAAGCAGCAGGAACTGAAGCAGCTGCGACAGCAACGACAGCAAAAGCAAACAGAGGAGTACCGCATCAATGCATGGCCTCTTTCTGGGAACTCTCGCAACCAAAGCCGGAAGCCATCAGCAACATACTCCCCCTTCCCAAAGCCACTCCCACTTCCGCCTCGAACTGCACCTCAAATTCCATCATGGCAATGCTCTCGCGATGTGAAGCAAAAGCCCCAACGGCCACCTCGTCCCCATGAAGAGGTTTATCTCTTCCGTTCTCTACAGAACTCACCACTTGTTGCACACTTTACAGTTTCTCAAGATTCGCCTCGTCCCATTACACCAAAGGGCAATCGTCCAACAACGGCGCAAGAGGTACAACTTGCAACACCTCCAGAACGTGATTCCTGTTTTGAAACCGCCTCACGCCATACTGCCAAACATCTTTGTTCCACAGCCCCCCAGCCACCCGCTTCTGTCAGACTCTCAAAGAAGTCTCTCCCTTGCATGCGGCCTCTTCCTCCAACGCCACCACCGGAGGCGGAAGAGGCTCCGGAAGCAGAGCCCCACTCAGTCTTTGAGTACGATGATTCTGATACTGAATCTGGGGGCCGCTCATTCTGGTTCCATCGTCGGTCGGGAAGTGACCAACGCAAGACAGGCCAACGTACTACCCCCTCATCACCGCGCAAGCGACAAAACGATGTGATAGGACGAATGCTAGGACGACGCAGTCGAGGCTGAAACTCACCTTACGCTCATTTATTCATGATGGCATTTTGTTCTTTCATCTTTCGGAATATTTTTTCTTGTACATGATACCAACTACGAATGTCTCAACGACCACCACGACAAATTTACTCTCTTTTATGATTTGAGTGGAATTTCCACCATACGTATCGACGTTATCAGACGCAATATGACTATCAAAATGACTTTTCTTACGGATTACGCCAGCACGGAGTCTCGGAAAAACCCCTAAAGACTCGGGGCAGAGCGAATGGTCTACGAACCATTCGTTTGTTTTATTCTTTCCTTTGTTAGATGGCATTTGCTCAAAGAAGCAGTACATGGATGCCAGAATGAGAGCGGGCCAAGGAGTGGCTGGTCTTTGACCTGCGAACAAAGTCGTGGAAACACGCAAACTAAAGGGATACAGGTTCTCGTGAAAGAACATTCCTTGTCTGAGTCTGGAAGAGCCAAAAGGGGAAAAGCCGATGAGGGGACTTAACGATTACTACCAAATTCTTTGCATATGCTTGAACGTATTATTTTATTAGTTGAATGATGACGTCCTGAAACTACTTAATCTTACCATCATGATAATCATGTGCTTCTTTCTGTTGTTGTGAATATGTTGGTGAGGCTGGCAATGTCTTAGCCAACCTCCAGCGGATGTTGCCTGTGACGACAACCAAATATTACGCTTTGGAGCCATGCCATAGCCCATATGTCGTGTCTTACAATCATGAACATTTCAGTCTGAAGGCCCGAATATCCTGTTTCTTCTTCATACGTCCATCCTATTAAATCGTTCTAGATCCTACCGTACATACAACACAGACAGTCTAATAGTAACTGAGACACAAAACTTTTTGACCAAACTGTGACGAAATTCCTTAGATCCCCAGCAACATGAAGCATTCCAATACATTCATTCCTCTCGTCGTAAATATTCCTTCTGTCCGCATACATAAACAAGCCGTGATTCAACATGTGAGCATCAGGTATTGATCCTTTCTTTCCAAAACGCCAAAACCAATGCACCCAATACCTGTGAGTGATAAACCAAAAACGCTCAGAGTATCCAAAGTAGGCAAAAGCCACACGCATCCAAAAGCCAAAAAAAAAGAAAAAAACCACAATTGCCGGTTCATAATTAATTGTATCATCAGATAACATCCCCTTCTCATCAAACCTCCTCTTGCGCAACACATTACAGCGTCAATCGTGCATCTGATCATTATTATAGAGACCTCACAGATCTCATCTTCTTCTCGGTAAATTTCTGCATGGGGCGAACGCTCAAACGGCGCTCATCCCGGCCTGCTGCAACTCCAAAGTACCATCTCGATTGCTCATGCGAGTTGGGGCGATCAAGACCTAAACGGGACTTGAGGTCTGCGGTGTCGCGAACGGCCAAGAAGGCTTCGTCATGAACTGTGTCCTCGGATGTGCACAGGGCGATGAGCTCTGCGAGACAGTCGACGGGGTGGGGGATGCGAAGAGCTTGACGACGAGGCAGCATCAGGGTGAGGCAACCAAGGTAAAGGAACAAAAAGGCAAGTAGGACGCCAAAGACCGGCATGTTGGGAAACATTTTGACCTGACCACGGAAATTCGTGAGGGCCATGAAGAGGCCGCCAGCCAGAATGGGGATGAATATGAAGATGGCAGCCATGAAAGATGTCACCGCAACACGCCAATGACCGTTGCGAAGAGCGTTCCAAGTACATTGGAACGGAAGGCAGGCGGCATAGTCGGCGAGGATGGACTTGGATGCGATTGAACCAGACGATCTGGAAAGATCCGCCCAAGGTTGATGAACCCGCAGAGCATGGTCGACGCTTTGAAATAGCAGAAACATAATCATGCCCAAAAGCGAGGGGACAAAGGCGTAGAGGAAGTTGGCAGCCGAGAAAGATCCGCCGTTAGGTCTTGCCGGAACCTGAGGAAAGTAACCCTGGTCCAGTCTGGTTTGCGGCAAGAAGGAGACCACCAGGATAGCCAGGATGAGAAGAGTCATGAAGACGACCGAGCCTAGAAGGACAGGAGTGCGTAGCGCAATGGGCAAGTACCTATAATGCGCATAGCGGACCTCGGCCTCGAGGTCATCACGAGAGGAGGCGGGTGAGATGTTGTAGCTGGTCTTCTTGGGGATGATTTTGTAGGTACTGCGGTCACCTTGAAAATCTTCGCCCACGGATCCAATGCCGTACCACATGCCACCTTGTTGGCTATCCATCTGCCAGTATCCAAGCCGGTCGAGATGGCGATCTCGGAGCTGAGCCTGAAACAGGGAGCTTCTTTGAACAACATCGACGCCCTCATAGCTTTTGGTAGTGTTGCTCTGGCTCAACAGAGGAAGAAGATGTCCTAGAGATCGAATATCCCACATGAGGCCTGTCCATCTCTTAAGCCAGTACAGCATAAGAATGATGGTTGCAACAAACAACAGGATGTAGAGCGCGACAAGGGTCCATGCGATACCCTGAACTGCAGCCCAAACCCAGCTGCCATCCTTGTAGATGCAAGAGAATGCTGTGCTTATGAGAGGAATGGTGAAGTTGGCGAGCCATGTACACACGCTAAAGAATTGAAATTGCCAGGGGCCTGTCAAAGAGGGCAGCAAGAATGTTAGAGGGTACAGTCGTCGGAAAAGCGCGAGGTATCGTGCTCGGGGTTCAGCATCGGCCATAGCCGTGAATGGAAGCGTTCGCATTGAGGCAGTAACGACAGATTGCGCGTAAAGAAGGATTATGCCTGCAAATATTTGAGGCATGATGCGGAATAAGAAGTATTGACCACTGTATATACTTCCGGGGTACGGAGTGAATCCGAATTCTTTCTGTGAGTAGACAGCACAGAAGATTAGAGCGGCGATCATGAGCAAGCACAGTACCGCGAGGATGCTCATGGAGATTGGTCGAATGATGGCGGGTTTGAAGGTGAGAGGAGGATGCGCTCGGTCGACGGGGATGGATCGAGGGCGAGGCTTTTCCCGTTGAGCGTATTGATCAGGCTCAGAGTGGCTTGAGGGAGTCGGTGGTTTAGGAGGATTTGGTGCGTCGTGACGAGCCGCTGGCGCAGCGTGGAACATCTCGGCGGGGATCTCTTCTTGGGGAGCGCGTGTTTCGATCGGTTCTGGTAAACGATCTTCAACGTAAGCGGGCTCCGGGCGTCTCAATTGATGGTGTCCCATCTCGTCGTTTGCATACCGTCTTGGCTGCGAGTAATCATCCTCGTAGTCATTTGATGAGCCAGAGGGGAAATGCGCGGCAGAAGGACCGCCGTGATTTCTTGTAAGTGCTTCAAGAGCATACTGAATGTAAGGTGTATCGTCGACACCAGGAGTGACTTTGCCAGCGGCAATGGTCAATTCATCCTTGATACTCGCCATGCGAGCTGAGTTCTCTGCAGCGAACATGGCTAATTGCGCCTCGTCGAACCGGACAGAAGTTGGACGAACGGCGGTAGCAGGAGCCGCGGGAGCAGCAGGAGTAGCCGGTGCAGCTCGAACACTGCGACTGGATCGAGGTACAGGCGGAACAGTGTGGTATGTCTGTGTTGGTGGTGTAGGTGCTGCGAAGCCTCCAGGAAGTTCAGAGCCGAAAAGTCGCTCGGGACCGTATATCTCAGTTGATGAGGCTGTGACCTTGGAAGGAGGAAGCGAAGGTGGTGAAGGAGCGAAGAAGAGAGCAGCAGGCGGTGATGCGGAAGGGTTGGTTGAGTCTCGCCCTACACGCTGTCTAAGATCATAGTAAGGATGAAGGATTGGTTGTTCGTCGTCGATTGATTGCTGTCCAGGAGTTTGTCTCTTTGGAGGAGGGCCTTGACCTGTAAGGGTTTACCCGTCAGCGACACCGACAATGAATGACTGAAGGTGTGGTAGTAGTTGGTGTAAATGTACGGATAAATGTAGGTGTAGATGTAAATGCAGATGCAGATGTGAATGCAGATGGTATAGCAGATGTTTGGTCCAAAATCAAATGTTGGGGAAAAAAGAGGGTGTAGTGCAACGTACGAGATCCTTCCACAAAATCGAAGTTGAAGTTTTGAAAGTTCATGCTGGTTTTGTTTGAAATGAATTCCTGTTTCGTTTCTGATATTGGGAGGGAGGGTATAACTTGGCTTGCAGGTGCAGACCGACTTGTTCCCACTCCACACACTCACTTGCTCTTTTCGTATATTTTTTTCTTGACTTGGGACCAATTGATAGCACGAAACAGGACTCTAGAGAGAAAGCAGCAAATGCATAATGCAGGCTAGGAAGGAAATATGAGATATGGTTGGACTAAGAAGGCATTTTCGCGAGGTTGGGTTCTTTGGAGAGGCTGGTAATTGATAGTAACACTATTCCCAGCCCCCGCGCCCCACCAACGTTGGGATAGATGTCTGAGAAGACACGGGAGGGTGATGACAGGGAAGAAAGAAGACGACTTACCACTAGTTAGAAGCAAAAAAGGTAAAAAAGTAAAACTGTAAATGCAGAATGAAGCACTCAAAGATTTGAATTGAGGCCTCAAGAGGGTTTTATGAGTTTTAAGAAAGAGGAAAATGTTGGGCACACAATGAAAAGTCGGGTTTCTATGCTACTGGATGGGATGGGATGATGGCATCCATGGCAGCTGGACTGCTGTGTTGTCACTGCACAAGCACGGGCAAGCACGCACAACGATCAAGGCGCCAGGCCAGCGCAAAGTTCCACTAGACCTGATCTGGCTTAGATGATACGGCCCGTCGGGAGCTTGCTTGCCTTGCAATGGATGACTTGACTGACGGCTTGGGCTGTCACACTCACATCTCCCTCTCTAGATTGATGATGAATTTGACCTAGTAGTTGAGTACTACTACTCATCCGCACGAATTAGTTTGCTTTAACTTGTCTTAACAATTAACTCTGTGCTCAGTTGCCCCTCAACTCGTAATGAAATTCACTACTTTTCTGTCGTAAAAACATGACGTTTGTCTTACCCCGGACTAGTTCCCACCCGTGATTGACAGGGGCCCAAGACAATACCAGCCACCCCAACAGCTCATCTGGAACAATTACTTCGGCTTCCTTTATCACTTCAATGGACATTTAGAGATTGACTACGGGCTCGAAGAGTCATACTGACCGTTTCAGGTACTAGCTCTCCTGATCTAAAGTCGATTTACCGAGTTTGTCTTTTGAGATTGATAAAATTTGACAGGAGAGAACTCAAGGTGAAAGTTACACGAGAGTCGCACAACAGCATATGTACGGTCAGCATCCAATTTTGTACAGACAGGTTACTAAATATGACAACAAAGGACAAGAAAGGTAACTACTCGTAGGTCGCAAGATCGATCGAAACATAAAACAGTCCGTTTTGGTATGTCATATCCATTGCCAACTGCGAACTATGCAAAAGCAACCTGAACCCTCAGCGTACACGAGCTGAACCACAATCACCAACCCCACTGCCAGCCCAAGTATATACGGAGCACTGCAAGGGCACGAGCTGTTCCGCACCTCCTGCCTCTTCATGCAAGGTACGTGCAACATGAAAGCAAAAATAAATTGGAAAAAGACCAGGATTGTGTCCGTTGTTGGTGTTTGATATGTCTGTGTCGTGCTTTAAGAGGCTGGTATTCGAAGGGTATGGTCTTCCCTGCGTCATGATAGACTAATTGACAACTAGGGATGACCAAAAAGTGAAACCCCGTCTCCCAGTTCTTTGGAACGATTGCCGATTGGGGTCCAGAAAAACATACTTCCTTGTCGCATTACTGGGCAGTCTGATCTTCCTGTCTCGAGGGACGAAGTGGTGGCTGACCGATATTTTCAGGAAGTCATCAATCATGGCTAACTTGGACCACCACCGGTTTGTTTAATTCATTAATTTGGAGGATTCAAACTTCCAGCCACCCATTAACGGTCTTACCGGGAAAGCACAAAAGAATAGCCAATCTGTTGCGCCTCGCACCCAACGTCTGTTGTAAACCTTTTTGCGACCAACTACACTGAACTGTTTTCCACGGAGGATTAAATCCGTATAGTGAATTGAGTTTGACGTTTTCAGTTGAGCTTCATCATTGGGGAGTCATGGTGGGCATCCACTTGAAGCTTAATTGGCGACGGGTAAGTCTAGGTAGTCACGTGAACTTCTAGTACTTAGTCATTCTCTGTAAGCCTCATATAATCAACCAAAATCTTCCAAATCTACTGCACCCCACATTTTGGAACCATCAATCATTGACCAATCCGCTGAGCAATGATGACAAAGTTCAGTGGGCAACGGCCATGCGCGATGGCAAGACACAATTAGCTATATCTTGTCAGCGTTTTTCAATCAACTTCAAATCCTAATTCGATCTATTTGCTTACAGGCACGTTCTCGTGAATTCGGTGAATTCGTCTATATATGTTTCGCTCCGGTCCCTTGATTGCGATTTTCGTCGCTGCAATTTCCATCCTCATCATCATCTATTCACCAGCAAACAACTACATCAATCAGCTTCAACAACTTACAACAAACTTGATCTTCACAAACAACACTTCAACAACAAACAAAACAACTGACCAGAGTCAAATGATCAACGCTGCAAAGAACATGTCCAAGTCACTCCGTCAAGCAAAGATCACCCCCCACCGCTCCAGCAACAGAGGACATGGTGACCACGGCTGGTTAAACACATATCATTCATTTTCTTTCGCTGATTGGTACGACCCGAGATTCACTCACTTTGGTTCTCTACGTGTCCTCAATGAGGATCGTGTAAAGGCCAACTCAGGCTTCCCTACACACCCTCATCGTGACTTTGAGATCTTCTCTTACATCCTCGGAGGAGAACTTACACACCGGGACTCCATGCTTACCAAGGGCAAAGAGGGAGCACAGTCTGACAAGTTCTACCGCATGCACCGAGGTGACGTTCAGTTCACCACTGGCGGAACTGGCATTGCCCACTCTGAATTCAACGAACACAAGTCCGATACTGTGCATTTCCTCCAAATCTGGGCCATCCCTTGGAAGCGTGGTCTTGTTCCCCGATACCACACCCGTCACTTCAGCGAGGAGTCCAAGAGACAAGGATTTGTCAAGATTCTGAGCCCCCTCAAGGGTGGGGAGGATGCTACTGCCGAGCAGGAGAAGGCCGCCGAGCCTGTCATCCCCGAGACTATCCCCATCCACGCCGATTTTGTTATGGGCGCTGGCATCATCGAGCCCAGCAACAGGTTTGAATGGACAGTCGGAGGAGGTGCTACTGAGCAAACCAAGAGAAAAGTCTATGTGCATCTGCCTATGACCAAGGGAGGAAAGGCCAAGATCCGTTTGGATGGCCGTGAGGATGCTGAGCTTTCCGAGGGCGATGGTGCCTTCATTGAGGGTGTCAACGCCGGTGATAAGCTCGCGGTGGAAAGCATTGGAGATGCTGAGGCGGAAGTCATCGTTTTAGACACTGCTTAAGTGTAGATTGTCAACTCTTGGCCAAGCCAAAGATTCCCTGCTCGTACAATATAGATGGGTGAGCGATATCGCTCGATGGAAATATCTAGATGTATTTAGCGTGAATAGTAAATTTGAATTTCTTGTATCAAATCTCTCAAGGCCCTTTGACCTAAAGTAGTGATGTGTAACCAACGACCAACAAGTGGAGAGGATGTTAATACATTACTCACACAAGTCATGAGATCGACAATGGCAGAGCGTTGTTGTTTCATTTGATTAAATCCGCAGTGGGGAAGGGCTCAAGGCTGTTCTGTGCCCTGCAAGGCGAGACGGACAGGCTCATCCGCCAACAGTGGGAAGCAAGCGACACAGAGTCCGTTGACTTCCAACTGTGGAACGAATTTCTCGTACGCTGTGGAGTGCTAAGGAATTTCCGACCGTTGTAAGCGATCCAGCTTCACGGTCAACTTGCACATGATGAAGTGATACAAGGCAGGACGAGATAACAGGTATATCTGATAATGTGTAAAAAACACAAGAATTCGATTAGTAATTGTAAAGTGTCGGTTATTGATGATGAGCATGTAGAGCCGAAATGGCGAGGGTACCCATACTTCTTTGACAGGGTCCTGAGTCTGTCGGCCAAGCATAGGGTCGAGTTAAGTGCGAGACGGCGCTGTGAGGAGATTGCGTAGTAAATGTCAGGCCAACAAAAAGCGGTGGATGTGAGACGCAACAGCCGTAGTAGAATCCTGAGAATAAACACAGACCACAGGGGGCTATGCATGAGATATAAGAAGTAATCAATGAGTGTTACAAACATGCCTGTTCTGATGCTCTTCGAAACCGAAATATTGGTAAATACTGGACTAAGTGACAAGCTGGCTAGCGCCTGCTATCGAACTCGCAGACTATGGATTCTAGGCTCTCCAGAAGGAAAAATGAAGGGAAGCCACGATTGAAGCCAAGCCGGAGAGGTCTCGAACTAGTGATTGAACCCCTTTCGTTATCGTATCTAAGTATTCATCCATGCTGGTTCCTAGCCATGAGTATGGAAATCACGTAATTGTCTGATGCTCCAAAGTATCTGATGTCACTCGAGTAAGGGTTCTCGGAAGAAAGCGAAGGATGCCGATCAACGACCGGGGACGACCCCTCCGATCAGCGGTCACACAACGTGGACACAGGCTGAGAGGGTCGTTCGTTGGCCCTATCGTCGCCAAGTCTCGACAGGTCAGACCCTTCCATAGGTACCTTGTTGTACTTAGGTACCTAGTGATCAATCTTGGACCCAGAAGCTCCGGAACTGTCAGGGGTCGTCTTCTCAAAGAGGAAAGCAGTAGGTAGCTAACGTTAGCTAGCGGTGACAACCTACAGTATTAGATCCATAGCTTCCAAATCTGCGCTATGACCTTTAGCCCTACAGCGATGACTTGAGTTATAACAACATATCATTGGTCAACCAAAATGCAGGAACCGCTAGCCGCATCGCTTAGCATGTACTCAACTCCACGTGAAAGTCTCAGACAGGGGTAAGGACAGAACCAATAACGAACAAAGTGACAACCCCTTCAGCTTCCTTCGTCACAATTTACTACGTAGTAGGGTCTTTTCCCGGTATCACCGCTCAAATCGAAGACCCGAGAGATCCCTTGTTTAAGCTCAAGCAAGATCTCAACGACATGGAGGCACTCGATAATGCAGCTCAGCCGGCAGTCAAGAGCCGTATGGCCAAGCTCAGCTGCATACCAAGTCGCTGATTGAACCAACACAGCCCGTCCAACACAGAAATACCCGAACTTCGACTTAGAATTTCTTTATCCACAATCAACATGCCCCTTACAGACTATGCCCTCACCAGAAACCTTCTAACTTTGGCGCCGCGATTCAGGCTGGTATCAGGCGCCCACCCAACCTAACCTAACCAGCGTGGATTCAAATTCATTTGCTAGCCAAGACCAAATTTCCATTTATTCCACCTTCAAAGCGTCATGAAATGGTCTCATTCACGCATCTTAGCTTATCTCCGGGCTCCGTTTTCCCCTTGGCATATCGGCTGCACGGCTCAGCCGCTCATTTTTCAATAGTCCCTCACTTTCGAACAACGCTTAGCCTGTTCCTGAAAACAATAGTCTACTGACTAACAACTTCAGCTGTCCGAACTGCACAAGCGTGCAGCCTCCAAGACCAAACTTCTCTTACTGCTTTCTAGCGGAGATTGCTTCTCGCAGTGCGGCCGACACCAAAGGCCTATCGACAACCCCAGAAGTCCATGTCGAAATGGCCCTTCTCTAGTGAGAAAGATATTGACTATGTCCAAGATAGGAAATATCCGGTCCCTGTGGCTCAGCTCTAGCAGCTGGACCGGCAGTAGATGGGAGATGCGGCCAGCGCGAGCAACCCCTTGCTCGGAGTAGAGTAGACCTCTTCATAATACATGGCTTTCCCTCTTCTTTCTCCTTTGCTCTGACTGTTTCCTATCAACTCTGTTGGCAGTTAATTTCGGAGACGGCTCGGTTCTAGGCCTCATTGCAAACTTTGGTTTGCGTCCTTTCTTTGATAGCGATATCATCACACATTCTTTACCGGCCTCGGCCACTTTACAGTCTTTCATCCAATACTGTCTTTTAATCAGTCATTATGACTTCTGTCTCCAACCCTATTGTGGGTAACCCTCTTACTGGAGCTCCTATCGTCCAGGCCTTCGGTGGACTCAATGGCTACTGGGTATGTATACGTTTGCACTCATCCAGGACTGTTGACTAATTGTGTTTTACAGGGTCAATATGGGTATGACTCTCTTGAATCCTATTGTGACTCTTACCCTGAATACGTCACACTCTCTTTCGTGAATCAAGCTCCTGAGCACAGTACATCAAACCTTCCTGGTACCAACTTTGCTGGGCATTGCGCAGGAGGCAAGTATCCAGATTCGAATCTCCTTAGCGAGTGCTACACCATCAAGCAAGGAATTCCGTACTGCAAAGAGCGTGGCGTCAAGGTCCTCCTGAGTGTTGGTGGTGTCTACAATTCGGGGGATAGCAACTACAAAGTGACTACCGACGACAATGGTCGAGATTTTGCCAACATCCTCTACAAGGCCTTTGGTCCTTATAATGAAAACTCGGGATCAGTTCGCCCCTTTGACAGCGTCGATACGTATGGCAACCCTGTCCATGCTGCCGTTGATGGTTTCGATTTTGACATCGAACACGACCTTCGTAAGTGATTGATTAATGTATATATCGAAACCGAATCCCTGCTAACAGTTGACAGCCAATGGTCCTTACATCGCTATGATCAACCAGCTCCGCGAACTCGACGAGAATGTCATCATCACCGGCGCACCTCAGTGCCCAACCAGCGATCCTTACTTTTACATGAAGGACATGATCCAGTCGGTCAAGTTCGATGCTCTCTTTGTTCAATTCTATAACAACCCCTGGTGCGATGCAGTAACAACAGGACTTGTGGGTGAGGGTTTCAACTACGACGCATGGGTTGATATCATTGAGCAAAGCGATCACAGTTATAATGCTAAGCTGTATGTCGGTCTCCCTGCTAGTGACGCAGCTGCGCCTGGTGGCGGTTATCTCGAGCCCGAGGAAGTGAAGGATCTTGTCTGTGAGCTCACAACAAAGCCTCATTTCGGTGGTATTTCTCTCTGGGACCTCACCCGTGGAGCATCAAACGTTGTTGATGGAAAGAGCTACAACAAGCATGTCATGGATGCCCTCAAGTATGGCTGTGGCGATATTCCAGAGCCCACCACCACCACCACCAGCGCCATGACCTCAACCACAGAAGAGGCCTCAACTTCCACTGATGCTACCACAACTGAGATCACTACCGCCGACACTACCACTGCATCTGATGTCTCGACAACTTCTGGCGCTTCTTCGACAGAGGATGCTACCACAACTGATGGCACCTCTGGTGTCTCCACGGCTGGTGCCTCATCAACCGATGCCTCTTCGACTGATATCTCCTCAACTGAAGATGCCACAGCCACCTCGGACGTTTCTGCCACTGCTTCCACCGATGCCACTGCTTCCACCGATGCCACTGCTTCCACCGATGCCGCTGCTTCCACCGATGCCACTGCTTCCACCGAGACGACTGCTACCTCTGGTACAGATATTTCTAGTGCCGCCACCGACTCTACCGCTCCCGGAGCGTCTACTACAGCCACCGAGTCTTCTGTTGATACCACTGAGATTGCAACAACTGCCAGTGCCTTTAGCAGTGATGTATCTTCTGCTACATCTGATCTGGCTGCAACTACTGATGCTTCTGCTGTTACTGGAGAGGCGTCAACCTCAACTGCCGATCCCTCTATCGAGAGCGACACAGCCACTGGTACTGCTAAGACGACCGATGTTGCGGCAGCTACCGAGTCAGCCAGTCCGGCCACAGAGATTGAGCCCGCCACTACTGCGACCGCTTACAGTACTTTCCACGGATGGAACACCACATCAACTGGCGCCGGTGCTTACACTCAGGTATATGGCAACCCTGGCTCTGTCACCACCAACGGATCGCCTGTCCACACAAACTACCCTGTTTACACAGATGCTGCTAGCATGACTACCAGCACTGTCTGCACTACCCGCGTCCACACCGTCACCAAGTGCCCCCCGGAGGTTGTTGACTGTCCTTATGGATCTGTCACCACCGAGACCATTCCTTTGTACACTACTGTCTGCCCAGTCACCGGCAAGGCTAAGCCTACTGGATACGCTTCTCAGTACGCTGCTCCTCCTCAGTATGAGACCAGAACTGTCTACACTACAAATGTCCATACTATCCACAAGTGCCCCCCTGAGGTTACCAACTGCCCTTACGGATCTGTCACCACCGAGACCATCCCCGTCTACACTACTATCTGCCCTGTAACAGAGGCCAGGCAGCCAGCTTCTACCAATGTTCCCGTCAACCACGAGATCAAGACTCTCTATACCAGCCAGGTTCATACCGCCGCTCAGTGCCCTCCTGAGAACCCCAACTGCCAAGTTGGTGCTGTCACAACTGAGATTTCTTCGTGGACCACGGCCATTGTGCCTGCCAAGGAGACCCAGCCCATCAAGGTTTACAAGCCTGTTGCTGAGCTTCCCAAGCCCGTGACAGCTGGATCTCATCTGAATGGCACAGTTTACACCAGCGTTGTCGTTCCTCCTGTTACTCTCAAGACAGCTACCAAGCCTGGTGTTTTCGAGCAGGCCAAGCCTACATACAAAGAGCCCGCTCGCGAGCAACCCTCAGGTGCCGCGGCTCCTACAAGTGGCCACAATGATGAAGCTCCTGTTGAGACTCATGTTCCTGCTCCCCTCACCCCTGTCACTGCCGGTGCCTCTTCGATGGCTGTGGGCTTGACTGCTCTGGCAGGTATCGCTCTTCTGCAAGTCCTCGCTCTGTAGTATGACTACACATATCATCATTTCTTTCGCTTTTGTTTCTCTTCGTGGTTGAAAAACCAGGATCTCATTGATTATACCTTCTTCAACGTAGAGGGCAACCTTTACAGCTTCATGTCACCCCCATTATGTTAATGTGTATAGAATGAATACATACCTACTTATGTCACGGCTAGAACTTAACGATACTGATGCAGGAACCATTGTAATTTTATGACAATGCTTCATAATATCTCACCTGACTATATTAGAGCGACCTCCTACCGTAGTATGTGCTGCAACTCGATGATTTGAAGTTACCACAAGTGGTCACCGCTCCAACGTTATTTGCTTATCAATTGGCGCTGATCGGTGCGTTGCTTATTTTGTTTTGATATTTTTTTTGCGAGCGTTTGGGAATCATAAGCTAGAGTTCTGAATGTAGAAAGAAACGTCAGCGGCTGTCGTTTTAACCTGTTCCGTATGGGATCGTCGTTTTTGGCACGATGTGCTTCTGCGTGCCATGAGACTGCATGGAACATGTCAAAACATATCAAAAATTCCTTTCGTCGTTATTGAAGCTTAGACGGAGTAGAACATATCTGGAACGTCCTTTGGTTTCATATGTCTCGGGTTGGTACATTACAATTGTAAGTAACTCTCTAAATTGACTGGGTTCTTGGTTCTTAACGACTTATCTCCAATTAAATACGACTTGACTAGTTTCGGAGCTACAGAATCATAGCCCGAGCGCTGCTGTTACGGTAGAGCTTGTTGTGCTTGGTTGATTGGTCGAAGGTGAAGACGTCATTCGATATGAGGAGAAGCTTCTACGATAGAAGGCCTGCACTGCAAACAAACAGTCCAGTAACAGACCGAGGGGCATGGAGTTTTGGAAAGGTGACGAATATTGAGGGCAGTGCTTGACTATGATAACCTATTTAATAGGCCATAGAAGATAGCTGATGTATGGTGGATGCTACACTATTGATTGTTCAAGCTCAGATCAACTTATCAGGTTGATTTTGACTGCTTTTGGAGGTTGTCATGGTGGCTGATTCTCAAGGTGGGTAGGCGTGCTTTAGGTGTTGGGTCTTCTCTATCTCCACCTGGCGCGAAGCTCTAAAACTACCTATCAGGTAGTAGCCCCTCCGCGACCTGATGGAACTTATGTCACTCTATTTATTGCCTTACCTGTAGCGACGACGTTGTTTGATCAACTAAAAGTTAAACTTGACGAATTCATCAACCGAGACCATCTTGATTCGGTCCCTCTAATCTTTTCACCACTACTACGAGACCTCGAGCATCGCCGACAAACACCAAAGAACGGCATCTACACGCAAAAACTTGGCATTGGTCAAAACAACCCCTGTTATCGACACTACAGTGCGCTACCTTGCTGCACATCCAGCATCTGGCCCCTATCCTCGATTTTTCCCCGCCTCGATTTGGCCAGCATAACTTAGAGTACTGCTCGGTACGAGACTTTGGTGCGCGCTCGGTCCATTGGTGCGTGCTGTAGACGTCGTCGGCCAAGATGTCTGACATGGGCGATAGGTGAGTTGAATGATAACTTAGTGATACTGTTGTTACAGCACCAAATAAGGCATCCGCATCCATCTTGGCCTGTCAGATTGATTGTTTGATTCGCCATTCCTGCTACATACATCCAGCCCACATCAGACATTGGATGCTTCTCTTCTTATTTAAACTTAGCTTCCCCTCCGAGTCTGGGCTTGCCTCGCCCTGAGCTGTTTGACCAACACCAACCACCCCAGCATCAAAGTCGTTCCACCTACTGACCGCTGTTTATCTCTTATCTTCAGCACCCACAAGCGGTCCAAATCCGCTGCTGCCCTCTCTCTCTTGCGGCGCAACAATACTCGAGACGAAGAGTCTGGTTCCGAAGACGGGAGGCTTCGGCGAACTCCATCATCCTCGACCCCGAACCCAATCAACCCCATGGCGCACCAGCAAAGCCCCCGTGGCCACGCCGCCAAACAATCCGTCTCCTCGGCTGGCCTTTCTCCCACGGCTTCCAACTCGCAGCCGCCGAAGCCACAGCAGGCTCTCACATCACCCACTGCCGACAAGAGCACCGCAAGCCTCGAGCAATCTGTCCGTAAATTCAGATTTGTCGAGGCCTTACGAAGCGGCGACACCTCATCCATCTCCCGCGCCATTCGCGATACTGCCGAGAACGCCCCCCGCCCGAGCATTTCTTCATTAAGCGGCTCCTCTGCAGGTGCTCTTGACGATACTACAATCCTTCACCTGGCTATCCAGTGTGCCGAATTTCCTGTCATCGAGTACGTTTTGTCCGATGGACAGGGATCGATCGATGTGAACGCCCGTGACAAGGATGGAAACACCCCGCTTCACTTGGCTGCAATCCAAGGCAGAACCACAGTGGTGAAGCTCCTCCTAGAACAAAAGGACATTAATGATGCTATTGCCAATTCTCAGGGCAAGTTGCCGCTTGATGTAGCACGAAACCCTGAAATCTTCCAGCTTCTACAGCTTTCAAGGTCTCTCTTTGCCGAAGCTAAGGTTAAGCAAGTGCAAGAGCTGATCGCGCGGGGCAATTATGGCGCACTGGCCGGCGTCCTTGAGGAGCATCGCGTCAAGACCGTCCTCGACATCAACAGCCCTGAATTCGCATCCGAGCCTGTCACAGTTCAGACTGGCGGTACTCTGCTCCACGAAGCTGCCCGAAAGAAGAATACCAACCTCATTCAAGTCCTCCTTCTTCATGGTGCCGACCCGTTCCGTCGCGATCGAAAGGGCAAGCTGCCCCAATCTGTCACCAACGACGATGCTACAAAGGCCATTCTCAAGAAATCTCCTGCAGCGGTCGCGGCTCAACGAGGAATCCAGGAGAAGGCGGTGCTTGGACAGGCTGCTTCCCAGGGCACAGCAGGCGCTGCCTCCAGTGATCCTCTAGCTGGGAGAGAGGCTCGTGAAATGAAGGGTTACCTCAAGAAATGGACCAATTATAGAAAGGGCTACCAGTTACGATGGTTCGTGCTTGAGGATGGCGTTCTCAGTTATTACAAGCACCAGGATGACGCAGGCTCTGCATGCCGTGGTGCCATCAATATGCGTATTGCCAAACTTCACATGAGTCCCGACGAGAAGACAAAATTTGAAATCCACGGCAAATCCTCTGTTAAGTATACGCTCAAGGCAAACCACGAAGTTGAAGCCAAACGATGGTTCTGGGCCCTCAACAATTCGATTCAGTGGTCTAAAGATCAAGCGAAAGAGGAAGAGAAACGGGCAGCTCGTGGTGCAGAGCTTTTGCGGCAAGCTAAGGCCGATCCCAGCACACTCTCTCTTCAGGAATCCCACAGCGAGAACACTAGTGTTACAGACCTACGCAGGAACAGCTCCCAACTTCCGAGTAGATCACTTTCAAAGATCTCGTCGGTTGATCAACGACCAAACCAGGCTAGTCCCGGTACCACCGGCAGTTTCGAAGAAGACGAATTTGTGGATGTCGAGACAGACGCGGGTGCCTCGCGAGTACACAAGAACGGGGCACCGACAAATAACGACATGGATGACGAGGACGACTATGGTGATGACATGAGCATTCATGAAGAACCCACCGCCACGAAGGATGCGCTTAATATTACAGCTCAATCAGCTAAGCTACAGCTCGAAACAATGTCCCATGTTCACCAGGCCCTTATGAACGAGCTTAACCAGAACCCCAATACACCTCTTTCCGACAACAGCGTGTCCCAAGCCCTCGGCACTTACGATGCTGCCATTCGAAGTCTATCGACCCTTGTAGCTGACTTGCTCCGCATATCTAAGGACCGTGATGCCTACTGGCAGTACCGTCTTGACCGGGAGGCTAACATGCGACGTATGTGGGAGGAGAGCATGGCACAAGTGGCTCGCGAGCAAGAAGTCTTGGAGGCTCGTGTTGGGGAGGCGGAGAAGAGGCGCAAGGCAACAAAGAGGGCGCTGCGAGAGGTCATCGAAAGCGGTATCCCCGCTGGGGCTGAGCTCCCTATTCAGGATACTCATGTAGAGAAGGAGTTAGATGACAGCAGAGAGAAGGAGGATGAGGAAGGACAATTCGAAGATGCAACAACCAAAATATCGGCACCGGCACCACCAAAGTCTCCCACTATGAAGAGTGTCCGAAGGAAACCTACGATTGTTGTGGACTTGTCCGAGAGCGAGTCTGAACAAGAGGACGAATTCTTTGACGCCGTGGATGCTGGTCAAGTCGAGGTGTCAGAACTGCCTGCTGATGAGGTGAAGCCAAAAAGTCAAGATATCGTGGTGTCTGGTGGAATGGACATCAGCTCCTCTTACAAGGGTTATGAAAACGGTATCAGAACGAGGCTCAAGATGGACGCCGATGATCGACCTAAAATCTCTCTTTGGGTAAGTATTGCATACAAATAATACCGTTATGATGCTAATTTTAGAAAGGGTATCCTCAAATCTATGATTGGCAAGGATATGACCAAGATGACCCTGCCTGTCTCATTCAACGAACCTACTTCACTCCTCTACCGTGCTGGCGAAGATATGGAGTATGCTGACTTGCTTGATCTGGCCGCCGATCGAGCAGACTCGATTGAACGACTCATCTACGTAGCTGCCTTTGCTGCTAGTGAATATGCTTCCACAATCGGTCGCGTTGCTAAGCCTTTCAACCCTCTTCTGGGAGAGACGTTCGAGTACGTGCGACCTGACAAGGGTTACCGCTTCTTCATCGAACAAGTCAGCCATCATCCCCCAGTCGGCGCCGCCCACGCGGAGGCGCCCAAGTGGTCTTACTGGGGAGAATCAGCCGTCAAGTCCAAGTTCTATGGTAAATCTTTCGACATCAACCCTCTGGGTACTTGGTTCCTCAAGCTTCGGCCTACCGCTGGAGGCAAGGAAGAACTTTACACGTGGAAGAAGGTTACCTCCTCAGTTATCGGTATTATTACTGGAAACCCAACCGTCGACAACTATGGTGTCATGGAGATCAAGAATTGGACAACAGGCGAAGTGGCCCATGTTGAGTTCAAGCCTCGTGGCTGGAAGGCTTCCAGCGCATACCAAGTATCTGGAAAGGTTACTGATGCCTCCGGTAAAGTACGCGTCAGTCTCGGTGGTCGTTGGAACTCCAAGCTTTATGCTCGCCTAACCCCAGGTTATGAGGCAGCCGTCGATGAGCCCAAAGAGAGTGGTGGTGATATGGCCCATAGCGGTCTTTCTGACCCCAACCGAGCATATCTCATCTGGAAGGCAAACGAGAGACCAACTGGAATTCCATTCAACCTGACGCCATTCGTCCTGACGTTCAACCACATTGATGATCAATTGCGGCCATGGCTTCCTCCCACGGACTCTCGTCTCCGACCCGATCAGCGAGCGATGGAGGATGGGGAGTATGACTTTGCTGCCGAAGAGAAGAACCGCCTGGAGAATGCACAGCGAGCACGCAGACGGCTTCGAGAGGAACGTGGTGAAGAGTTTGTGCCTGCTTGGTTCCACAAGGCACGTTGCGAGATCACGGGAGAGGAGTACTGGCAGTTTAACGGCAAGTATTGGCAGCAGCGCGAGAAAGCCGGACCACAGGGTGACCCTCAGGCTGCTTGGGAGGGATTGGAACCTATTTATGAAGACCATGTGGATGAGGACCAGGATACAGTGAGGTGATAGTATTTTTTTAGTATAAAGTTGTTAATTGCCTATCAAAGCCAAAGAAAAAGAGTCGGATACAGTACAGAAGAGGGGTCTCGAGTGATTAGTATAAATGCAGATTCCACTGCTGGAATATGACAGTAAATCAACAACCTGACAAAGTATGCTATTTGTTGTTTATGGCATGCCGCCATAATTTCCGGATCTGAGATAGACTAACTTGCCGGTCACGGGCTGGTCAATAACTCGGTCGACTCGGCCCCACGATGGGTGGAGAGTCTGAACCTCGGCAAATATTAATTAGTCTCGACAGCGTACAGCACCTACTCCGTACCTAGGTAACCTTAAACTCGTCAGGGGGTCGGTTACGTATGAGTCTCGTCTTTCTTATCAACGTATACAGCAGCGTACCTAGTAAAAGCTCGGTCTACAATTTCACTTTCTTTCTCTTTAATCACTTCGTACCTATTGTTCCTTAACACAATCAATAACGTTCTTGTCAATTGTCTCAACGCGTTTAATTGACGCGGTGAAGAATACAGAATGACCGTTATCGAGGGAAACGTTAGACCAACCTTGCTGCGACCACCGGAGCACGATGAGAATAAGTCTTTGATTGAGAACGTCTTGGACGTTACAGAGCTCAAAGTTCTAGGAACGGTAAGTTCTTTGGGTTTTCCTACTTTGTGTTGAGAATAATATATATGTTGCATAGCCGCCGCATGACGCGTGCAGCCAGCATTATCATATATTCCTGCATCATATCCATCTCCGTACATCGCAGATATCATTTACTAACTAATTCCAGGATATCTTCACAAACACACATCCTCAATGGCGTCCCCCCGGAGCCCGCGGCATCTACGGCGGCGCTGTCATCGCGCAGTGCCTCGCCGCTGCACAAAAGACAGTCCCAGAGAATTTCTTGGTGCATTCTCTTCACTGTTACTTTCTCCTTGCTGGCTCGTCTGAGACTCCGATTCTTTATCACGTTGAGCGGGTGCGAGATGGCCGCTCATATGCAACACGCACGGTCCAGGCACGACAAAAGGGCGCATGCATCTTCACCACCACTATCAGCTTCGTGCGTCAGGTCAACCCAGAGAAGAAGCAGCGCGAGGTGAGCCATGCGGCGACCCTGCCTGAAAATGTGACGGCGCCGGCGGACGATTGGGACGGTGAGCCAGAGTGGGCAAGAACTGGTCCCTTTCAGAGTCACAGAATTGAGGTCCTAGGCTCCAACGACCCAAACGTCAAGCCACAGGATCGCAAGAGCAGACAGTGGATGCGGTCACGACAAAAGATCTCCGCTGCAGGTGGTCATCAAGCACATCTTAACGCCCTGGCCTACATGTCAGATAGTTACTTCATCGGCACCGTCTCACGTCTCCACGGCTTATGGCGCTTCCCCTTTTCCCCCGAAGAGGTCCCCTCATTGGATCAGAAGACGCAGGAGAAGGTCAAGGAGATGTGCGAATTTGAAGGCATGGGCTCTGACGTTGAGGACTGGAAGAAGAGAGACCACGTGGGCATGATGGTGAGTCTGGATCACAGCATCTACTTCCACGAGCCGACGGCGGTTAAGGCGGACGAGTGGATGTTTACAGAGACGGAGAGTCCATGGGCGGGAGATGGTAGGGGCGTTGTCACGCAGAAGATCTTTGGCAAGGATGGAGCCCTGCTGGCGACGTGTTTCCAAGAGGTGAGTCTTCTCTTTCCTTTTCTTTGTGTTCTGAGAATACTGACTTTGTGCAGGGCGTTGTTCGGCTTAAGCAGGATGGTGGAGAGAAGGCTGCAAAGCTGTAGTTTGTTGTTCTCACCTAGAGAATTTTGTTCATTTCGTTTGTTCACTGATACCATAATATTTATATCTACTATTCAATCTATATTGGCCCGTTCATTGTTCTGCTGCTGACAACTGGGTTTTGTTCTGTTTGGCTGCTTGAAGGAAAGTTGAACATCCATCTTTGAGTAGACTGTTCTGCCTGAACAATGAATGTGAGCCGTCCTTGGTCAAAGCTCTTTCATATCATATATATAGAACTTGTTACACAAGATGATTGATCACATTTATGTTACAACCCTTGCTGCAGAATGAAGGCTTGTATTCCTGTTTCCATACTTGTTGTGCTCAGTACGCAGCCATTCTGTCATGAACAGGTGCATGTTCCTCTTACATGTATACATACAGAACATGTCATTTGTCCAGTGATAGTCCACCGCGAGCTCCGACTTTGAGTCATAAATACCCTCCTTGGTCCTGATCGAAGCAACACTCTTCTTCTCAACTATCCTCAACAGACCAGGTTCTTTTGCATCTGCTTGCTACTTATTCTCACAACACAACTCACACCTGTTAGGTAAGTCTAAGATCATTACCATTGTCTCCGCACAACTCTCAAATTACACTCAACCTCTACCCGAATATCTTTCTGAATCACTTACTCAAAATGTGTCAGGAAATCTACTACGTTTATACTCCCTGTGCCCATTCGGTCTACAAGGGAAAGACCAAGTGCGAGGATGCTGCTGAGCCCAAGAAGGGACTCTTCAAGAAGGGAATCTTTAAGAAACAGTTCCCAACAAAGGACTGCGAGCCACGTACTGGTTTAGAATTCATTATCGATTGGTGCCCGGCGTGCAAAACTGTGTTTGCAGAAGTGATCCGTCACCTCGGGGGTATTGTCCCATCAAACTATCGTGGCCTCTGGGACGATCGTTTGTTGGCTCGATACTGGTCGATCAAATCTCAGCTCAGGTTGTCCTGGGCTGTAGGTGCCGAAACCCTCGGTTACCAGGTTTTTGCAAGCACAGATGATATTGAGTACAAGCCTATGGAAATACCAGGCACCGAAGTCGAGGAGGGTGAGGAGGGCTCATGGGAGCTTCAAGCCCTTGAAAGCCACGTCCATCGCTTGCGGCCTACTTTCGTTTGGATCAAGCAGGACAGCGAGAGTTGCCTTGCTTTGGAGCTCCGTGAACAGCTCCAACTCTGTGAGCGGGCTCTCCGCCTAACGGCGAGAAAGGCGTGCGATGGTGGTGAGGTTGTGTAAGTGATCCCTGGTTGTCCTTTTCTTTCCATGTTCGTATTTGAGCAATTTTTCCAACACTGGCCGGCACAGGAACGGGGCATTAAGAGAAAAACAGCAGATATAACAAAAAAAGAATAAAAGTATTCACAGGAAGTAAGTAACTTAGATAAATAAGAATCTATTTCCCCTATATTCATTCTTATGGATAATTGACGTCGGTACGCCAGGGTCTGAATCCTGTCCCAGACCACTTATGTTTCATAACGCAACTGTTCAAAATTCTGTCTTTTTACGTGATACGCAATAACTGTTGTAGTTATAAATAAGTAATTGATTGTATCAGTGACGATAAAGATCCATCTTAATTAATTCGAACATGAAATAAGCTTTCTCCAATTGTTAGATAGAATGGGAAAAAAAGATATGACAGCGTCATTCTATCCACTTAACCACTGCATCATCCACGTTCCCACCGATGAGGCCGCTAAAAGAAAGAAATGGCCCCTGCAGCCCTGTCCTATATTTCCGGCGGTTCCTTTTAAGGCAAACGAACCAATCAGATTACTTGAAACTCTTTTGCTGGCGAGGTCAGTGCCGTCTAATCCGTCATGTCTTGGCTTCTATAACTCATTAAACAACTAAAATCTCCTAAAAACTACTAATTAATCTGTCGGTCGATTCTCCCTCCTCTCTTCTTTTAGTTTGATCTATCTGGTTCCGGGGATCGGACATCGGAAGGATCCCGTAGGATTAGGCTTATTATTCCTGGTTTAATTTTCTCATCGTTTCTTAATTCGTTCTCATTCCCGTTTCTTTATTTCCATTATCTCCTATTCGTTATACCTCTCTTCTGTTACTATAATCCCAGTCGACGCGTGCCAGTAATCAGTCAACCTTCTGTGACGGAGTATAGCGTTGAAATACCCTACTAAAGTTTCAACAGTTGCAATATTATTAGTTGCCAATTGGAATTAAAACTATGCATACCTTCACTCTTCTCGCTTCTCTGGCTTTAGGAGCTTCTGCTGGCACAGTATCTGCTCCTTTTGTCAAGCGCAATTTCCATCATGATGCCTCCATCGAGAAACGCGAAACTCTTACCCTCGAGGCTTTGAATAATATCACTGGAGGTGGGTATTATGGCGAGTTCCAGATTGGTACACCTCCTCAGAATATCAGCTTCCTTCTCGATACTGGAAGTAGTGATACCTGGGTCAACTCAAACAACACCGATCTGTGTAAGAGCAAGGAGGCGCAACAGAAAAACGGCTACTGCATGACTACTTGTAAGTTCTTGTCCTTCTATAACTTATAAAGAGAGAATGCTAATAATGAGTTTATAGTCAAGCCTGATAAGAGTCGTACCTTCAAGATGGTTGACCGTAATGGTTTTGATATCAGATATCTAGACACCCGTCGCATCGAGGGTGACTACTTTAATGATACTGTTACTATTGACGGTAAAACTATCAAGCAGCAGCAGCTGGGTCTTGCGGTCAAGTCTGTTCGTTCAACCGGTATCATGGGCCTGGGCTTTTCTGCCAATGTTGCTACCAAAAAGTCGTACCCTGCCATCGTCGACAACATGGTATCTCAGGGCTTTATCGATACAGCCGCATACAGTCTTTGGCTGGTGAGTCGGTCCCGATGACTTCTCAAGCCTACCACTAATCAAACATAGGATGATCTCGATTCTGATCAAGGAACCATTCTCTTCGGTGGCATCGACTCCAAAAAGTTCTATGGTGAACTCACCACCCTCCCTTTGCTGCCCCAGTCTACCAAATCTCTCAACGTCACCTCCTTCGCCGTCGCCCTGACAGGTTTGGACGTCAAGACACCAAAGAACAAAAATGGTATTAAAATGGATGATCTCAAGGATAACACTATCGCTATTCTCGACTCTGGTTCCACTGTTTGCCTCCTACCCGAGCCCCAGGTCAACGAGATCTACAAGGCTTTCAACGTTCTCAGCGTGAGCGGTGTCAGCGTCCCTTTCGTAGACTGCGGTTACAGGAAGGAGAAGGGCAAGGACATCAGCTTCGACTTCAAGTTCCAGGGCAAGACGATCTCCGTCCCCATGAGCGAGATGGTGGTTGACGCCTTCCCTGAAAATCAGAATATTTTTCAAGATCCCCGTCTCGGTGGTTACTTTGACGACTGGGATGGCGTCTGCATGTTTGGCATTTCTCCTACCAACACATACGAAGGCAAAACCGCCAGTTTTTCTGTCCTAGGTGATACCTTTCTACGCTCTGCTTATGTCGTTTATGATCTGGCCAACGAGCAGGTCGGTATCGCTGAGGCATTCCACGGCAGCAATGGATCAAGCGTCGTTACTCTCGAGGCAAACTCCACCAAACTGCCATCCGTCTCTGGATTTCCAGGTAAGTTTCTAATAATTCCTCTTCTCTCTCTCCCTCCCTCCCTGCCTCCCCAGTTTTTGTGGACTAACACTTCCCTAGAACCAGAGAATGCTGCTGGTCACGTTGCCTCTGCTTCCTTGGTGACCCTAATCGTGGCTATGGGCGTTGTTTTGACTATTCTGTAAGCATTTTGAAATAAATTATTCAGCACAAATGGATAGACAGCATCATAAATATTCGACATTTTTAGATCCGTTAGCGCGGGAGGACTTGTAGCATTTGTGGCATACATTGTATATATGGTTGATACCCTGGTTGCGTATATATACACACACATTGATCGTCTTACTCATATCGAGTTTCCACACTGCACCGGCACAGTTTCAATACATCAGCCGGTCTATCTCAAAAGATAGAACAACAGGCTGGTCTAGATCATCTGAATCTATTGTGTTTCTGTACACCAAATTCCATTCTTCAATTCTTGCTCCACTAAGTTACACATAGAAACACCCTGAACGCCCAATCCAATTATATCCCCAAACTTTAGTTGTTACATGCGACGCGAGTCAAGTTTTTAACCCATCTTGTTGTATCGCTCCCGTGCCTTGTCCTGAACAGTATTTACGTAGTCAGCGTAGGTGTTCTTTGTCTTGCGTTCAGCCAACTCCGCTGCATCGCCCAAATTTCCACCCTCGGCACCCAGTCCAACACCTTCCTGGTAAGCGTTTGTCTCGATGACTTCCGTTCGCCCCTCTCCATTGGCTCCTAGGCCTGCGCCAGTAGACCAACCCATCTTGGCCAGCATGCCTGCTCCCTTGGACTGGACAGGCTTTGGGGCCGGCGTGGTCTCTTCTGCCTTAGGGGTGGACTTTGGTTTCCCTTGCGGTGCAGTCGTAGGCTTGGTGGGCTGGTTGTACACAGCTCGCCTCTCCTTGGCACGATCGCGATACTGCGATGTTGCAGCTGCAGTATCAGGGTTCTCCTGAGCCTGCTTCTGGAGTCTCTTATCGCGTGCTGCTACTCTGGGCAATGCAGCCTTGACCTGCTCCTCATTTTCCGTCGCGTTCTTGTGGTTCCGTGATCTTTCATGAATGTTGACTTCATCCACAGACTTGTACTTGCGCATACAAATCAGACACATCAGTCGATCACGATCTACATAGGAAACTGGAGGCTCCTCTGAAGTCAATACTGGCTGTGTGGAACTAGCATGTGTACCCGCATCCTCGGGTGAAGCCTGCTTGTCAGGAGCTGCAAACTCAGGGGCACCGAGATTCGCTGTGCCAGAAATAGCGATCTTAATGGCACTCTGAGGCTTGGCTGCATCTGTACCGGATCCTGAAAGGTTTATACGCAGTGGTGTTCGGTTCACATCGCTGAACTCGGCCTTACCTGGTCTTTGCGGCCTAACCTCCTTCTCCTCGCGAAGTTCGTTACTCTTCTGCTGCCACATAGCCATCTGGCCTGCCATCATAGGCGCAGACTTCTTCGCAGACGAGGCAGCTACAATTCCCTCTGCTTTGCGCTTCTTTGACTTCTTCTCGTTTGCTTCCTCTTCGCGTGCCTTCGAGGCACCGTCCCTTTCTGGAGGCTGTTCAGTGACGATCTGCTGACTGGGATAGACATGGCAGTCCCTATATCGGACACGAAGGCTCGGGTTGAAGAGAGGATTAAACGACATGTGCTCGATGGCGGGCACAACCTCTCGCTCTTCAGGAAGGAAAACGCCCATGTGAGTACTCGCTACTGTGACTGGGCACGCAGCGACAGTGAACGACCGAGACTTTTGGAATTTGGTCATAGCAGCCATCGCGTCTTCCACAGTCCAAAACTCAGCAAACCCATGTTTGAAAGATTCGTCGGTGCTGGCGTCGCGCATGAGAAAGACTCGATGCAGCGACCCAGGTCGGGCGCCGTAGCCTGTGGTGTCACCAGTTGGCGCTGTAGATTTTAGTTTCGGTGCCCCGTTCGAAGTCTCCTTGTCTTTCTCCGGCTTCACAAGCTCTAGGCGTTTCATATCGCTGGCTAGCATATCCTCTGTTACGAACGATGCCAGAGGATATACGACAAGGATTTGTGCGGGCACATCCGAGGCATCTGCCATGCCGGTAAGACTCAACTGCCATGCTGGAGCTAGTACGGCGGTGTCAGCATTTATCAATGTCAACACATCTGACAATAACTTACCAGCCTGAGGGCCACCACAGATTTTGCACTTAGTACGGGTAGAGTAGTTGGAAAAGTCGCACTGTCTTCGATTAGCAACTGTGCAGCTAACGCCGAGGCTACACTTACAGTTGGACAGGTCCAATCGCCACCAGAGATACCGCGGACCTCAGTCGCATCACGCGAATCTCGGCTTCGAGCGTAGTGAATATACGCATCGAATCTCCCTTCTGGGACATCATCAGTGGAGTGCGTCATCTCGACAAGAAGCTTTGGATAATGCTCTCTCATGAAAGTAACAGCATGATCAACTTCCTGAAACTGCACAAATGCTCTACGGTTTCCTGTTCAGGCGTGTCAGCAACTGAGTATTATAGACTATCTGACATATCTGACTTACCCTTAGAAGCGGAAATGCGCACATCTATTGATGGAAACTCGGCAGCAACGGTGTTGCTCAGGATACTGTCTCGAAGCTACAGGTCCGTGAATTAGTCTTGCGAACTGATACGTCGACTCATTTCAAAGGATATGCATTTCGTCGCTGGTGTCATTCTAGTGAAGAGACGGGGGCGAAAAGGGTGGCACCGGCATGATTTCCAAAGTGATCGTGTCGCCCTCATGAGCCATATGGGGTTCCAATATTTGATTGTTGTAAAAGTTTGTTTAGACCGGTAGGGTACCAACCTCATTCGACGATATACTGAACGGCAAGCCTTCGAGAATGACGGTATCGCTGGGCTTGCCTGCCTCGCGTGTTGGGCTGTTGGAGCGACGGTGGTTGTGGTAGCTTCCAGATGGAGACCGAGATCGCGGGTCATCGTTGTCGCGATATCTTCCTCTGCTACTTCGATGCTTGTCATCCTCGTGGAACCGCTTTCCTTGGTCGTTATCGTCGACGTAGCCATCATCGTACATGCCTCGGTAGTCATGTTCGTCGCGAGCATTGTAACGTGCGTCTCGGGATGCGCCACTCCGTTTTGGGTATTCATTTTCGTAGCTACCAGCTCGGTAATCGTGGTCGTAGTCCTCATCGTCCTGGTACCGAGAATCTCTCCCTTGAGAATCGTCGCGGAAAGCTTGCTTGGGTGGAGATCTGGAAAGATCTCGCCGTCCCGTGGGGAAGTTAGCTACGAGGCTCAAATCATTCATGGAGGTCCTTCTTGAGTTCCCCATCTCCGCACAAGGCGCGGGTTGTGTGTTTACCCTGCCGCGATCGGTAGCCGGCGTCTCGGTCTTGATATTCGTCGGTCTTGTTCATTCTTTGCTGATCGTCCCTTGAACGATCGTCGTAGGACCGCGCATAGTGGTCGTCGGTCATGGTGACTTCTACCAGTGAAGTTTCCTCAATAAACAAAAAGATAAAAGTAGGTTGATTTCGAAAAGCAATCAAGCTGCATAAATGAGATAAGAGGAAGTTCACGAATCAAAGTTAAAAAAGTCAAGGCGTAGGTCTAGTACTGGAGGAAGGAAGTACGTCAGGTGGGGCTTAGTCATTCGCGGCGTGAGATTAACAACACTCATGCCACGGCTATATCCATGATATAATTTGAAGAAAGATATTAAATTTATTAATTATTGCCTACGAGAGAGCGATAAGCTATAGCGCATATCTTTTGCTTGATGTTGTATCTTCACGGCACTACTCACTGTAGTATGATTTGGTATTGATGTCTCGATGCTCTCATAGGAACCGAACCCACTCTTGATAGGTTAGAGAATCAATCCTGAGAGATAAAGTCATACCCTTCCTATAACTTAGTATTTCCCTCTTTTCCTTCGACATATCATTTCAAGATGGCAGATTCAGAGAAGAAGCAAAATGTCTGGGAACAAACAGACCAGGACTGCTATGTCGCCCTGACACACGATCACTTAGACGCCCAGGCTATCATGGACCGTGTTCGCAGCCCCTCAGCTGGCGCTATTGTTCTCTTCGCAGGCAAGCTCTCGTCTTTCTCATCTTCCAGTGTTCAGATACAGAGTCTGACTTGGAACAGGGACCACCCGCGATAACTTCGCAGGGAAACCAGTTAAGGAATTACAATACACAGCATATCACCCTCGCGCTCTAAAATCCATGCTTGACATTGCAAAAGACATTCGTGACAAGCATGGACTCCGCGGGGTAGCAATGATCCATCGCCTTGGTGCCGTCCCTATCGGCGAGGAAAGCATCCTGATCGCTGTATCATCTCCGCACCGACAGGCAGCTTGGCGAGCGGGTGAAGAGGCGCTGGAGGAGTGCAAGAACAAAGTTGAGGTATGGAAACGTGAGGAATTCGAAGGTGAGGAGGGTGTCTGGAGAGCCAACAGGGATGGAGCTATAGGACAGCGCGAAACATGACGTTTTCACCGAGAATAATAAACGTGTTCTAGTTGAAATTGTCGACACTTAAACTGAGGGAAAAAACTATTCGCTAAGACTGGAACCGAGTCTGCGACTTTATTTCTTTAGTTCTTCCGCGACATCCTAAACTGGTGTGCACTCAAACCATCAACCAACGCTATCCATAGCACCATACTCCAGGCGCATGTCCAACCCACCCGCTAAAAAGATCATGCTCGTTGTATCCCATGAATATCCGCACTGTTAAATTGACTCGACTTAGTCTCAACCGTCATGATTGCATCTTAGGCATTTCCTTCTGGTAAACCGGCGGGGGTTCTTGCATAAACTCGAAGGGGCAACGGGGAGGATATTTGGTGCGTGTTCCACCATACATCACTATTATTCGTGTAAGTATAGAGCATATAGACTATTGCTGAATGGTTTGAAAACTTACTAATATGTCCTTGGTATGCTTCTGTGAACGTCACATCGATGCCCAGTCCTGGGACATTTATGTCTTCCTGGAAAGCAGAAGGATAGATGACAATACCGTATTCTGAATGGAGGATTTGCCAGAACGAAATAGGAGGTCTGCAATTTTGATTAGCATATTGCTGACAAATCTAGCAGAGTCTAGAAACGTACTTGAACTGTCCGCGTTTGACGCATGCGTGCATGAAGAGGCAAACGTTCTCAAGAACCAGATGACCGGCGTTGATAGCGTCGTCGAGTTGGTCTTCTGCAAGATCATGCACGCGCTGAAGGCGGGCTTCAGAGAACTCCATGGCTTTGGACCACGCCTTGGCCATTTCCTCAACATCTGTCTCTTGCCGCGCTGCCATTATCGCTGATTATTGAGTTCGATATTCGAAGTGCTGTTCAGAAGGGCACGCAGGTGGGTAAGGTAGGTAGAAATGTTGTAAGTGTTATACTTTGAGGATAATCACGATGCTTCACTTTGCAATAGCAAACTGTCGAAGTGTGTGAAACTAAAGACAAGAATTCTTAAGAGAAATAATTATTTTCACAATTAAGAGTTGTAGAAGTTCTATATCCTTTTGAGAACCTCTTTGATTCAGGGTCTGTCTACTTGGTACCTATCTCACTAGTCGCATCACGACAGAGGAGGTGCAAAGGGAAGCCATCAAGGTGCTTCCTTCATCATCATAACCACTTTCCAAATCTCCCAAGGTCCTCAATTGACCCATTCTCCAATCGCGACTCTCTAACTTTCTTTGAACATTTCTTCCGCGTGGGGTCCATCATGACTTCGTATGAGGGGGAGGGGCATTCTTGTGAACCCTTATGGCCACTTTCCCCATCTATCATGAAAGCCATCATGTCATGTCTTCGAATATAAATTACCCAAGTTATATTAGTAATATTGTGGGATCCTCCTGCGATCACAGAAACAGTTCATAAGAGTGCAGTGCGGATGTTTGAAATAATAACTTATTATTGTAGTGAACAATCATGTGGATATTATATAGCTCAGGCTCGATGACCCATTCGTACAGCTGAGGCACCTCAATTAGAGTGCGGGTATGTATCTATACTAAGTCATCAAAATTCAGATCGCTCATGGTATCTCTTTGCTCCGCGTCGTCCCAGTCCTAAACCTAGTCATTGCGACTCATAAAATTACAGCCTCGTTCATATCACGTGTATGGTATCGGCCTCTTACAAGGCGTAATTCTCCGTATGCAAGAAGATTTCCTCCAGTTCATCGTCACCCCAGATCTCTGCCTGGAGTCGAGCCACCGTGTTTGCAACACCGACTCTCATGGCCGGTGGACCACACACAAACACAGCTGTGCGCCGGCCTAGAATTCCTCGTCCATCAGCGCCTCCTGTTGCCCATTCTTTGAGCATGTAGCCCAGGTCTGGCCGACCATACTCAACGCTCCAGCCTCCATCTATCTGATGGGGCACTGGGAACGCAAACCGCATTAGACTCTTTTGAAACTCAGTTGGAGTCTGTGGGAACCCAAAATCGAAGCCGGATGGTGGTCCGAAAGTGGATGTAGGTCGCGGTCTTCCAGCCTCCGGGTTAGCTGTCCGGAGATGTGCCAGCTCCGGAGCTCGTACTGGAAATGCTTCTTCCTCTGTGGGAAACGATTCTGGAAGTCGCTGAGGTGACCGCGGCGCATAGTTGAATTGAGGGGGGTTATCATTTTTCATAGGTCTGAAGTGAAACTCTTCATCCTTCGCTATAGTTTCATCGGCATCCTCAATCGGAGGCTTCTTGTCTTCGGGATAGCCGTGGCCTTCGAGTCTGCGGAGAGACTCCTCTCGGTTGGTAGGTGGTGGCCCTGGGGGTGGAGGCGGGAATGAGTGAGGTTGAAGATACTTCTGCTGTGGAAGAGCTGTGATACGGTCCTCGTCCTCGGCACGCAGCTCACGCTCACGCTCTGGATCACCTTGAGCCTCGGAATGAATCAGGGCCGAGTTTCTCTTAGAAGCAATACCTGCGACGAACCCATCCAGCTTATCATGGAACATGTGGCTCAGAGCCCTTGGTCCGTTGGGTCCGTTGGGGCCATTGTGGTTGAACGGGCTCGCGCCCTCCATACCGGGTCGCGCTCTTACGGCCGACGTCACAAAGAACTTGCAGGTGACACTCTCCGGAGGGGCAGCCTCACGACAGATTCTCAGTTCCTCTCTGAACCAATCCATAGCTTCTAGTCGTTTCAGAGCCCAGACCACCACAACCTTCTTGGTGATGGCCTTACCGTCTCTCATTCTTTTGATGAGGTTGAGGAGTTGGGAGACAAGCGCCGTGATACCACTACCACCTGCAATAAGAATGCAAGTATCAAATGCGGCAAGGTCGCGGCGCATACCACCGTAGGGACCATCCAAAAACGCACGGTAAGTGTGGAAAGGTCCCTTTTCAATGGCAGTGTCCAACACCTTGCGTGTGAATCCACCGTAAGGCCGGAATACCAAAGTACAGTCACGATATTGCTCGCCATACTCTGAGGGGAAGTCGTCGCTACAAAGCGAGGAGATGGTAAAAGGGTGGTTTTCGAAAAGGGAAATTCCAGGCATTCGCAGGTATACATATTGGCCAGGTTTCCACTTCATCTGCGTTGGGATCGTGACTTTGATTGCATTCTCGGCCATAAGAGTAATGGCTGCTTCATCACCAACCATGAAAGACATGCGCCAGGGCTTGAGCCAGTTCAACTTGAACAATCTCAAAAAATAGCAAAATGCCCAGATACCAATCGTCGTGTAAAGATATGCCCAAGACATAAGAAAGTTCTTGGTGTGCCAGAAAAGGAGGCCGACGTAAACCATTCCGACGGGAACGTGGAGAACAACGAAAACCTCATAAGCCGTTCTCCTAATGAAAGGCAGTGAAGCGACACATAGCCAGATGAGGGGAACGAGACAGGCGATGCCTGTGCCGTAGATAATGCCGCTACCACCAGGAAACAAACGCTGGAATACCTCCATTCCACCGTCATCCCAAACAGGCTGGATATAAAATGGGATGGCATGAACAAGTGACAGAAACAAGCATAGATAGCCTGCCCATCGATGAAACACGTTCAGTCGTTCGGGGCCGATACCAATAATTGTAGTAAGAATATTCGCTTTCATGCTGGTTGCGATAATCCAAGGGGTTAAGGCGATGGAAATCATGCCTGCTCGAATGGCCAGGGGAGGCGAGCCGAACTGAATGCTCTGCCAGTAGAGAGGTTGTTGCAGAAAGCAGTAAAGCACCACGAAGGCGAGGGCGATGAAGACGGTGGTGAGGACTGCCAAGGATGAAAATGTGACCCGACGTCTTCCCCATACGAAATCCGGGATGGGGCGGTAGAATATCCATCGAAATAATGCTAGGGTGTCGTTGATAATGTTGACAGAAGAGAAGTGCGCCTTTGGTCGGAAGTTCTTTTCGCCCATCATGTCATGGCCTTCGGGAAAGAATTGCTGACTCTGGCCACTTCGCATTCCAGACATGGCTTCTGCCTCGGCATTATAAAGGTTCTGGTAATGCTCTTCTACCTCCTGCTTATAGATAGCTTGTCGGATCTTGTCCTGCCAGAAGTGCCAAACACGCATAACAAGGACAGTGCCCATCAAAGCAAGCGCAAAATAAGACCATCCTCGGCCATATTTCCCTGACTTCTCCCATGGATCGAGTGTATGGGCTTGTACGAGACCTGGTGGACTTGTAGGTGTCAGAGGAATAGAGATGCGTTTGACCAGACCGGAAATGTTATTTGCGGCCTCTTGGAGAGTTTGACGGATATTTGAGTTGGGAGCCATTTCGACCAGCGTTGAAACTCCAGCAAGTTCGATGAATAGTAGATTGGCGACAAAGCGCAATGAAACACTTTTACTTCGACATCAATGGCGATCTAGTACATCGGTATGCGTGAGTTTTAGTAAGGTAAAACCAAGAGCACAAATCGACAACTTGGCTGACTAGTCTATAGGAGTCTAGGGAACGACGATCCGGTAGAGTGTGCACTGGTGAGACTGTCAATTGGCTCTCATCGAAAGATGCCAGATTCTTCGATCAGACGTGCAGAGGCAAAGACGAATAACACAAACGATAAACAAAAGAATTCAGTTGTCTTGCCCTAGGTAGGGTGTTGGGAAGCAGGGTCTTAAGGCGAAAGCTACAGTGGAGTCTAAATGGGCATGCGGCCGACTATATGGCCTCAGACGATCAGATCCTCACCGTCGAGCGGAGAACTGTCGAGCTGCAGAACTAAGGCTCAGCAGAATACTGCATATGGTGGGTGCCTCTTTGTGATATGGCGGCGGCAAGCTTGTCACTCTGGACAGGGGTCAGGAAAATTGCAAGTAGGATTAAAGATTGACGTGCGGGAAGAGTGTGCAGCAAACGAGTCAACATAGTGAGTGAGCGTAGTGAGTGTAGCAGCATCTGATTCTGAATGGTGGCCAAAGAGCTTCAAGGGCCAGCGGCTGACGGAGCTCTGATATTGGCTGGCTGTCGAAATGCCGTCTCCCCCATGGTGGATCATTCGGCTGTCACACAGCCGCGAGCCGGCATGGTTGAGAGAAACAGACGCAGGCTGCAGGCGGAGTGATGAGAGGTGGGTGACATGCAGAAGAGGGAAAAGGTCGACTCAGTATGGCAGAAGCACGATGGCGGGACCGCGGAAGGTCGATATTTTCTAGGATCAGGAACCAGGATACAGCTCTAGGTTCTGCATGTTGGGTCAATGATCGTCAGCGATGGCTGGGGTTTTGTTTCTTGCTTCTTTTCATGACGGCAACATGTAGACCGTTATGTTATTGACATATACTTTTGTTCCTTTTTTTTTTTTTTTTTTTTTTTTTTTTTTTTTTTTTTTTTCCTCACATACCTCTTTTAATTCTGTCCTGT